>JAAGEH010000076.1:300645-513160 GCA_011751065.1 Lasiurus cinereus | reverse complement strand
GGGAAACAGAAATTCGGATAGCCGCCTTCTATTTGTGGATGAGAAATGAAATAGATAACTTGGCTCCCAGACACTTTCAGATCCTGGACAAAGCATCGAAGGTAGCACGTGGTGTTTTATGTTGATGTTGGCTGTGGTGGTCTGAAAACACGTCCACAAGTTCTTTCATGTTCCTCAGCCTGAGTGCCCGCCCCTGACCTGTGGGCCCCCAGCTTCCTCCCGCTCTTCCGTTCCTGAGTCACCTGCTTTAGGGGAACACCAGAGGCCATGTGGTGAAAACATTCAAGAAGCCCTGATGATGACCTCTGGGAACTTAGAGATGAAAGTCTGTGACCAGTTGTGGAGAGAAACTGAGGCCTCCTGCAAACAGCAGGCACTGAATGCCAGGCGCCTGAGTGAGCCATGCCAGGAGTCCCTCCTCCAGCCCCTTTCTGCTTTCAAGTGACCGAAGGGCCCACTAGCGTCTGGACTGTGACCTCGTGAGAGGACCCGAGCCAGGACCACAGACTATGCCACGCCCGGATTCCTGACCCACAGGTGAAGTACTAAATGTTTGTTGCTTTAATCTGCCTAAGAGTCGGGGTAATTTGTGGCTCAGAAATGTAGGCAGACCTCGGACATATTGTGGGTTTGGTTCCAGACCACCACAAAAAAAGTGAGTACATATTGCAATAAAGCAAGTCAAAGGAGGGTCTTAAGTTTGTTAAAATAACTAAAATAAAAAAAGCAATATCTGTGAATGGTGATCAAGCAAAAGGCACAATAAAAAGGGGCAGGCCTGAAGATAACTCAGACACGGTCAATAGGCTATTAGTGATAAGTGTTTGTATTCAGGATAGGATGCTTTTCTTAGAAAACGATACCCTCAATTTTTTTCCTCTGGAGCATAGAAACATGACATGCATAATCGCAGGTTGTGAGACAACATGGAGTTAATGATGGTTCTGCTTCATTCCCCCAAAGAGAGAAACTATACTTCAAAATATTAGAATTACAAAACTAAAGAAATGTGATGGGTTGTGATTTCTTTTTAAAAAAATATTTGTTGTCCAGATTAATACAGTTATTCCTCTTTTTTCTCCCCCATAGCTCCCCTCCACCTGGTTCCCAACCCACCCCATATCCTTATCTCCTTACCCCCCACCACTGTCCTCATCCACAGGTGTATGACTTCTGTCCAGTCTCTTCCCGCACCCCCACACCCCTTTCCTCCCGAGGATTGTCAGTCCACTTCCTTTCTATGCCCCTGATTCTATTATATTCACCCAATTATTCTGTTCATCAGATTTTTTTATTCACTTGATATTTAGATTCACTTGTTGATAGATATGTATTTGTTGTTCATAATTTCTATCTTTACCTTTTTCTTCTTCTTCCTCTTCTTAAAGAGTACCTTTCAGCATTTCATGTAATACTGGCTTGGCAGTGATGAACTCCTTTAGCTTTTTCTTATCTTTAAACGCTATCTGGCCTTCAATTCTGAATGATAGCTTTGTTGGGTACAGTATCTTGGTTGTAGGTTCTTGCTATTCATCACTTTGAATATTTCTTGCCACTCCCGTCTGGCCTGTATAGTTTCTGTTGAGAAATCAGCTGACAGTTGTATGGGTGCTCACTTGTAGGTAATTGTTTTTCTCTTGCTTTTAATATTCTGTCTTTTGCTCTTGGCATTTTAATTATGATGTCTTGGTATGGTTCTCTTTGGATTCCTTTTGTTTGGGGTTCTCTGTGCTTCCTGGACTTTTAAGTCTATTTCTTTCACTAGGTAGGGGAAATTTTCTGTCATTATTTCTTCAAATAGGTTTTCAGTATCTTGCTCTCTCTTTTCTCTGGCACGCCCATAATTCTGATGTTGGTATGCTTAAAGTTGTCCCAGAGGCTCCTTACACTATCTTCATATTTTTGGATTCTTCTTTCTTTTCCAATTGAGTGTTTTTTGCTTCAATGTATTTCAAATCTTTGACTTGATTCTTGCCATCCTCTAGTCTGCTGTTAGATCTCTGAATAATATTTTTTTTTATTTCAGTCAGTGATATGCTTAATTTCTAGTCCTTTTTTTATATCCTTGAGGGTCTCATTAAATTCATTGGCCTTTTCTAGAAAATTCTTGAAAAATCTTATAACCGTGGTTTTTGAACTCTATACCCAGTTGTTTGCTTTCCTCCATTTCTTTCATTTGTGTTTCTTTTTCTCTGTATTTTGGCTGCTCCCCTGAGTTGATAGAGTGGTTTTGTGTGCTAGGTGTCCTATAGTGCCCAGTGGCTCAGCCTTCCCAATTATCTGAGGTGGACATTCTTGGTGCACCCCTTTGTGGGCTGTGTGCACAGTCTTATTGTAGTTAAGTCTTGATTGTTGTTAGTATCACTGGGAGGAAGTGACTTCCAGGCCAAGTGGCTGTGAGGATCAGCTGTGTCTACACTGGGAGAACTTCTGTGCTGGAAACACCCTTATGAGGTAAGACTTGCTTCAGTGGGGCTTTGGTGCTCACTGAGTTTGCCCCATGAGTGTGTCCCTTATGGATCTGAGGAGTTGTAATCTGGATGGTCACACTCTGACCCCTGGATGCACTGGTTCTTGGATCTCCAAGGAGGTGCAAATTTAGCCTCTGCCTGAGGTCACCCAGCAGAAGCTACAGAGATCTAGAGATTCCTCTTCTTTGGGTTTTGGAGGTGCCCAGATGAGGCCCAGCTGTGAAGCAATGCAAGCTTCTGTGGGGCCTTGGTCCTTCTTTTGGATGTTCTGGTTCTCTGATTCAACTGCATTTTGATAGGTAAGTTTAGATTTCAAAGGACCAGGCCATTCATATGCAAAAGCCTCTGTGCACAGCTTAGATGGGGTGAAGTCGCAGGGCAGATCAAACAGCAATGGCTTCCCATCAGCCCTGCCCTAACAGGCCCCCAGGTCTCAGTGTCCCTTGGTAATTGCTGCAAGCACCTCTGAGAGAAAGCCACTCTCAAGTTCTGCCTGCTGCCAGACAATCCAGTTTCTCCCCGTGTGAGTCTGGGCCCCCAGAGTCTCGCCCGGAATTGGAGTTCAGAGCAGTCGGGAGCTTGTGTCTCCCTGAGGATTGAAAACGTTAGCCACATATGCAGTTGCCAGCCCTCTCCGTGTGCACGCTTCCATACCTCTGCAGTTTACTTCTGCAGCTCCTCTGAGTCTCAGTGTGCTTTTCTCTTTCCTTCTAGGTGTAGAATTTCCACTCAGCCAGCCTTCCTGTGGTTCTGGATGATATCCATTCTGTCTTTTAGTTTTAAAGTGATTGTGCGAGGCGGCAAGTTTAGGTGTCTACCTATGCCTCCATCTTGGTTTCTCTCCAACTTCTTAAAATGCAATTTAAAACACAGATATATGAACTTTGTAAAGTATATGATTGACCACTATGAAACCAATACACTTGAAACTAACACAAAATCATATTGAATACAAAGTGTAACTGAAAAAAGTGTGTGATACTAGAAAGAAATAAAAATAAAACAAGGTATATAATCTTCTATATAATAAAGGAATATGCAAATTAGCCAGGATGCTATAGGTAACATCATGACCAGACAGCAGGAACCTGAGGCTGCATGACACCTGGCCAGGCGAGGGACCTCAGGCTCTGCCCCCCACCTCAGCTCTGGGCCAGGGGACCTCAGGGTGTGCCCTTCGCCTGGCAGGGCTTGATGGGGACCTCTGGCTGTGCCCTGCCCCACCTGAGGGATGGGCTGGGGGAACTGAGATGGCACCCCCTCACCGGGCACCAGGCTGGGGGACCTGAGGCTGTGCCCCCTACCCAGAGGGGCTTGATAGGGGTGGGCCAGCCGGGTCTGGGTCTCCTGCGTTTTCGAAGCGCATGCAGGTGGTGGCTGGGGACTTGACTCAAGGTCCAGCGATGTGCCCCAGACTCTGACAAAAGGGAGATTTTTCATATACATTTTAGTAATTTTCTTTCATCTCTGACACTTCTAGTATAGAGAAAGGGCGAATAGCCATATTAAAACATTTCCTCTAATTAATTCCCTTTTAATGTGCATGAATTTTCTGCACCGGGCCACTAGTAGGCAATGACTTATCACAAAATCGTAAGAATTGGGCAAAGAGAGCAAAGTTGTCTGAGCCACGATTATTAAGTAACAAAACCATGAGTTTTGAAATTTATTAGGACTGGAGATTTGGGGCACTTAAATAATTTATTTTTTTTAAAACATATTTTATTGATTTTTTACAGAGAGGAAGGGAGAGGGATAGAGAGTTAGAAACATGGATGAGACAGAGACATCAATCAGCTGCCTCCTGCACGCCCCCTAGTGGAGATGTGCCCGCAACCAAAGTACATGCCCTTGACCGGAATCGAACCTGGGATCTTTCAGTCCATAGGCCGATGCTCTATCCACTGAGCCAAAACCAGTTTCGGCTAAATAATTTATTTCATGTATTTTGAAATGTAGATTTTTTTTTGCCCTGGCTGGTATGCTCAGTAGTTAGAATGTCACCCTACACACTGAAGAGTCACAGGTTCGATTCCCAGTCAAGAGTACGTATCTGGGTTGCAGGTTTGATCCCCAGCCCTGGCTGGGGCACATTTGAGGCAACCAACTGATGTGTCTCTCTCACATTGACCTCTCTCTCTCCCCCCACCCTTCCTTCTTCCCTTTCAGCCTCTCTAAAAATCCGTGGGGAAAAAATATCCTCAGATGAGGATTAACAAAACAAGCAAAAAAAGAGTTTGTAATGGGTAGAGTGAATTCATATGTAAAGTTTCAAGGTGTTACATCTGCAGCAAAAATAAAGGGCACTTCATTCTCATTTATATTTCTCTCAGAATTTGGATTCACTTATTTACAAATGTTTATTGTACGCCCAATTTCTGCCAGAAGTGACCCTCGGGCCGGGAATGAACTGCGAGAGACCGAAGGAGTAATGGACGTCCTCGAGAACCAGAAGGTCAAAGTATATTTCTCAATTCTAAAAAGCACAACACAATTTTCCTGTTGTTCCTACAGGCATATTCTCTCAGGAGCTATCAATCTGGGCGTTTTCAGAAAGATACAATCAACAAAGAAAAAGCAAGGTGGTTGTAAAAAATGTCTTTGAAGCTATTTCAGTTGTGGCTGTCAGAAAAATACGTATGAATTTAAAGTCTAGGAGGCATAAAATAAGCTTCTAAAAACACTGGTTTTGGAATCCAAATCAGTGACCTAGAAATAAATCTCAGAAAGGGACGAGGGAAATATTGAAAGAGTGGAATCAAAGAAAATAAAAACGTTCGTGCCAAATGGCTTGTAAAAATGATGTTTGGGGTTTCGGGGGAGAAAGAGGTGCATTTTACATCTACAGGTATTAATAATACGCCGGCAGTTTGTTCCATAACACCAGTTGGGTAGGGGGTGGATTTCCTCCGAAGGTGCTTATTGCTGGAAATAGCTGAAGGATCTCGTGTTACCAATAACACAAACTCCTCTCCCTTTTCAGGGTCTCTGCCAGCCGGCACCTACGTCCACCACTCTTCTAAGTTCTCAAAGGTCAGCGTGGTGTCCTCTGTCCCAAATCTTAGATTTCTTGACACCTCTGGTCACCGTGTCCGGAAACACCGCCTTCCCTTTGTCTCTATGAAACTGTAGGTTCCACCGAAACCGGTTTGGCTCAGTGGATAGAGCATCAGCCTTCAGACTGAAAGGTGCCGGGTTCGATTCCGGTCAAGGGCATGTATCTCGGTTGCGGGCACATCTCCACTGGGGAGCGTGTAGGAGGCAGCTGATCGATGTCTCTCTCTCATCAATGTTTCTGTCTCTCTATCCCTTCTCCCTTCCTCTCTGTAAAAAATCAATAAAATATATTTTTTTAAAAAAGAAAAGAAACTGTAGGTTCCTGCTCTCCTTGGACCATCTCTCTCTGGCTTCCCTCCAGTCCCTGGGCCTCCTCCCAAGCTCCACTGGTCCACGCCCCCTGCTGGTCCTCCACGCTAGCTGGCAGGCACCAGGGTTCTATTCAGCCTCCCCCCACCCCTGGAGCTCACCTCCACGGCTCCCTTGGCATTGCTTCCCAATAGCCAATCAGCTTTTGAAGCTGTCAGATTCTTGCTGTGCACCATTTGTAAGGTTTGACCTTCCCTTCACCTGTCCACCTCCTTTACCCTCAAAACGGGACCTCGATGATTAAGCCCCCGCCGGTTGCAATGCTTCCTGGAGACCAGTCCCTTCTTCACTTTCCGGGACAGCCTGCAGCCTGGAGCCAGAGGAGGCCGTTCTCACATGTCCCCTCCTCGTCCAGGAAGCAGTCCGGTCCCTCCTGAGGCCACCCTTCCCTGGAATGACTTCCCCCGGTGCAAGTCCGATCCAATACTTTCTCCAAGACCCAACGAGAAATGCCTTCTCATGTGATGCCGTCCCAACGGACCCCCTTCCACGGCGAAGTTTAATTTCCTGCCACATCTGGATCACAGTCTCCCGCCCCGGCTCTCTGCGACCCGAGGGCCTTGCTTGTGGAGACCTCGGTAATGAGGGGCCGGCAAACAGGGTGCCCATAAACGTTTGCTAAATTGAACGTAATTATACGGCTGCGCCGCCAAAGCTTTCATTCCCATTCTCCGAAGGCTGAGGGGAAATAGAAAGCGCATCTCGTTTCACATGGAACAGCGATGCTTTAATTTCTTAAAATGTAAAATCGGAGACGACCACACACTCGAAGCATTTTATTTTAATTGGAAATATCACTGGAGCACCATCTTAAGCATCCTTGTCTCTCTCCTTTGATGTTTCAGAAAGATCTTATCCCTCTGAATATAAAGGGGTCTTCTGGCAGTTGAGGAGCTCAGGATTGATGACAATGGGTCGACTCGAATATGTGAAGGATGACTTGTGTCCAAAAATACTGGGGGTCAGAGAGATCTTCTCCAAACGGAAAATGAATTCTGACAGGAAGCTGCCCGCTGGGAAATGAAGGCAGGCTGTGAAAAGCGAGCGATCACGATCAAATTTTTTACTTGTGTTGACCGGTCTGAAATACACACGCGGCATCGACAATACGTGCGTTGTTCTGCGGAGAATGTTATGCAGAAGAGGAAGCCAGAGATCTTTTCAAATCGGAGCAGCCGCACCGTCACACGTGTGAATATGCCACAGGTGAACACGTCTGTCTTCCGAAGTGACTGACGTTCCAGAGTTCTCTGCGAGGCATCTACATCTCACAGCCTGCATGTCCAGGTTAGCTCCCGGGCAGGGTCCCACGGGCAGGAAGCTGGCTATCATAAGACCGTTCAAAAAATCACATGTGAAAATTAAAATCACACGTGTATGCTGGTATCTCATTTCCTCTGCATTATGTATTTCCAATCGCACGTGGAATATCTTTTTCCTTCATTCGCTAAGCACTGGTTGAACGCTGTTCAAAGAGACAGATCTTCCATGATCTCCGTCCAAAAGGCTCTCACAGCCAAAGAGGGGAGCTCACGGGCCCGGTGGAAAGAAATGAAGAGGAAAGGACAGGAAATAACTAAAAGGGAGAGAAAAAAACACTCCCTGGAAAATGTTAGGTTTACTCCTAAATGTATTAAAGGAAGAATAATCCAGCGGCTCAGTGCTAAACGAGGCCAGTCAGCTTGATGGCAGACCCCGTCCACTGAAACGTTCCTGTCTGAACGTGTCAGGCCAAGACAGAGTGATGGTCCCAAACATCCTAAGATGCTGCCAAACGGCGCCTGTGCAGGAACGGCGTTTAGCCACCACAAGTGAACTGTAACTACACTTATTTCATAAGAAATAACTGTGCATCGTTTTGTTTTCTAGTTCGCTCTTGGCAATCCTTCCTTCATCATCATTATGTCATCCTAACACGATTCTGAAAGAGCAACAGGAAATTATTACAGAAAAGCTGGGAAAAGACACAAGCAGTGGGAAGTGAACCGTACGACCAAACCCTAACGGTTCTCCGGGAAATACGTCACAAAGAAAGTCGTGCCGAAACCGGTTTGGCTCCGTGAATGGAGCGTCGGCCTGCGGACTGAGGGGTCCCAGGTTCGATTCTGGTCAAGGGCATGGACCTTGGTTGCGGGCACAGCCCCAGTAGGGGGCCTGCAGGAGGCAGCTGATGGATGTTTCTCTCTCATAGATGTTTCTAACTCTCTATCCCTCTCCCCTTCTCTCTAAAAAGTCAATAAAATATATTTTTAAAAAACACACACACAAAAAAATAACAAAGGAAGTCGTGACATGAAACAACAGGCTCCCACAATAATTTTAGGGAAAGCAGAAGGAAAGAGCAGACTAATCTGGTGGCCCAGAACGGCCTCCGTTCCTTGGTTCCCTGCCAATGTCGGTGCCTCTCCGCCCTCTGCAGTCCCCCCTCCACACCCCCACTCCCTCCCCAGCGATTGTTCCCTTTCCTGAGCTCCTTGTTTCAGCGCAGCCAGGGGAACCGGCAGTGAGTGGCTCCTTATTTTCCGTGTTTTTGTCTCTCTTCCCAAAGAAATCACACGCCGTTCCCCGAGGATGGGAAGTGTGCCTCGTTCTCTGGCAACTAGAAAGGATTTGCACCCGATAAATGCTTGTGGGGAGGAACCCACACGCTAATTTTAGTTTCAATTATTTCCTCGAATAGTAACAAAATACAGGTGGCTGCAAAGGAAGGTTAAACACGTTATATGCTCTATATTTTGCTTTAGTTGGGGAGACTTCTGAGGAATTCAATGTAGCCCTGTCTTTGTTAAACAAGTAAAACTGGTAAGAAATGAAACCATTTCTTCATTGAAGAAAATGAAGATTCAGTCGTCTGAAGTTTTAAAAATAGTTTTGTATTGATTTGAGAGAGACAGAAGAGGGAGAGAGAGCAAGAAAAACCGATACGAGAGAAAACATCGATCTCTTGCCTTCCATGTGTACCTCAACGAGGGACCGAACCCACAACCTGGGTCCATGCCCTGACTGGGAATAGAACCACCAACCTTTTGGTACATGGGGCAATATTCAACCAACTGAGCCACACCGGCCAGGGCTATTCTGAATTTTAAAATCTCTTTAAACTTCGATAAGATATACAGAGAACCATAGATCACCAAACCTTTCATTAACCAATAACCTTTCTTTTCATCTCCTTCCCCTCCTGCCAAACTCCAGTTTATCAAGTAATTCTAATAAATCCAATGAGGAATACTGTTTAAAAATTTTAAAATGACAATTTTAAATAATGCGTAACTGTCTTAAACCAATAGGACCTGTGCCTTTTTAAAATTCCACCCACCATACCCACACACTTAGCCCATTTAAACTTCACAGACTCTCTGGTTCAATGCCACAGGCACAGGCATGTCAGAGACAAAAATCACGGGCAATCAGAGCCAAACCAGCAGGTAACTGTCTGGGTGTGTGTGTGTGAGGGGGGGAGGCTGGTGGGAGTGCACAAGTTTCAGGGACTCTTAGCTGGTCCCACTGTCCACTCCTTTCCCCTCGATTCTATCTTCTACAAGTAGACGCAGCCTTGACATACAAATGCCCCTTTGCTGCCAGCACGGTTGGGCGCTTCCCGAGAAGCCACTGAATCCTGCTGCCAGTGCCAGCTTCCAGGAGCCCCTGGTTTGGGAGGGTGGGATCCCCCCCACACCCATGCCTGGGGGGTGGCTTAGGGTTAACTGAAAGTGTCCCTCCCTCAGAGATGCCAGCGAACCCCATCTCAGCCTTGGCTCTCCGAACAAAGCAGGTGGAGATTTGCGACGATCTAGTTTTTGCGTAACTGCTGACCCAAGTCTTCTCTCCTGACTCGTCTGTCCCAAGTACAGTGGTACCTCGAGATACGAGTTTAATTCGTTCCATAACCTTGAGGCGTGGGAAACTATGAGATGCTCGAGACGCGGTAAACTGGTGGGTCGTGTGCAGCCAGCCGATCAGCGCGATGACTCCTATCTCAACTGTTGCTCGTATTTCAAAGCAAAAATAGCTCGTATCTCAAAAATCTTGTATGTTAGGGCACTAGGAGTGCCACTGTACGAGGGCGGCTTCAGGGCTATTTGCTCATCGCGTTTACAGGGCCTGGATCTGCTGAAGGATCACATGGCTTCTGCTCTCCAGTTAGGGTGATACCTCTGCCTCCAGGGCCCACGCCTTCTGGCCGGCTTATGCAAAACTCACACCTCCAACGGGTCACTGACGCCCTCAGCCGACACCCCGGTCCTCCCCAGCCCCTGCCCCTCGCTACACCTCACCTCCACCGGGAGCTTCGACGGCTGCCTCGCCATGTCAGCATCTGGCCTTTTCTAGGGCGAAGGGGTTCAGCACCAGGAAGGAGTGATGGGAAGCAGGACTGGCTGGGGGAGTGGGGAGCACTCTTCCTGGGGAACAAACCTTACATGGGGCTATTCTGTCTCCCTCTGCCCCAACCTAACTTCCCTCGCTCGGCCTTTAACTCTGATTTCACTGGGTGCTAATGCTCTGAATAATCTATGCTTGTTTGAGTTAATAAGCACCTCATAAAAGTATTTTCTTTTAATGCAAATGGCCCCGGGGGATGAGGGTCTATGGGTTATGTGCACTGTAGTATGAACTAGTGAAATCAGAGGGCCTGCCCACGGACACCGCCCTGAGATCAGCTCCGCTGAGAGCAAGGAGCTCTGGTGGACGGGAGGTGGGGTGGGCCCCGGAGAAGAGGCTGGTGATTTGGGAGCAGAGTGATCCACGGACATGGGAACCTGTGAGGGAGGACAGCACGGAAGAAAGGGGGAGCCTAAAGCCTAAGGCAGGGGAAAGGCCCCCCACCTTCCTTCCTTTCTGTATTTTAACACCCACAGGACCCATCGGCATTGGCCTGAGCCAACCACACTAGGGACGAGAGGCCTGGAAAAAGAAGCATCATCTGATCGCACTGTCCAGTCATTCCCGTCCAGGTTCCAGATTCAGCTTTCCCAACCCCAGGAAGCCAGCGCACTCCCCGCTGGCCGCTACCCGTCCACGGATCCTTCCAAAGAGCCAAGCTCGGCCCGAAGGCCGCGACAGCTGTGCAGCAAGCACCTGCTGAAAGCTACGGCTGCTCACGGAACCACAACCACGGCCCCCGAGGGGAGCCCCGGAACTCAACCAAGATGAGGGCTCCCCTTTGATCGCTGGCCAAGGCCTTCCCGCCGTCCGTAGACCGGGCTGGCCTGCATTTCCTCGCAGACATTCTGCTTCAGCCGCGAATGCAGATGGGGCTGCGCGGTCCTCAGGGAGAGCTCGTGACACTCAGACAATATTCCTCCTATGAAGAAAGGTATTTTGCTTTTTTTTTTTAAATATATTTTATTGATTTTTTACAGGGGGGAAGGGAGAGGGATAGAGAGTTAGAAACATCGATGAGAGAGATACATCGATCAGCCGCCTCCTGCACGCCCCATAGTGGAGATGTGCCCGCAAGCAAGGTACATGCCCCCAACCGGAATCGAACCCGGGACCTTTCAGTCCGCAGGGCGATGCTCTATCCACTGAACCAAACCGGTCTCGGCAAAGATATTTTGCTTTTGCACCCAGCGCCCCCAAAATGAGGCATGGGGAAACACGGATCAAGATGGAAGTCCTCCGCACAGTTCCGCAGGGGGAGGCTCCCCTGAAAACAGCCAGCGAGGCTCCTCTCCCCGCTTCCTCTGGTGTCTGGATCCCGAGTGCTTGTCCTCCAGCAGCCCCGCCGTCGGGGGTGCCTCCCTGGGCAGGCTCCCGCCGGCTCGCTTCACGCTGCACGGCCTTGTTTTGCGTGCTCCGTGGGTCAGAGTAAAGCCTTCTTTGTTTGTTTACCTTTTCTGCAGCCGAATAAAGATATATTTGCCAACTCAGGATAAAGTCACTTCCAACTCTGCCTGCGAAGTGCATTTCCCATCAAGTAATTGACTTCCCTCACAGGGACCAATTATAAGCCAGGAGGAAAGTGACATCCATGCCATTAACTGGGATGCCGGGGACTGAAACGCCACTCGAGCCCGCTTCCTTTCTGAGAGACACAGCTGTGTGCCCGGCGTTAAAGCAACGCGACCACGTCCAGCGGAAGAAAAATCTCTCTCATGTGCGGGGTTCCCTCCTTCTCCTCCCACTTTAGGACGTTAAATCCAGTTTATAAAACATATGAAGCCAAAACCGGTTTGGCTCAGTGGATAGAGCGTCGGCCTGCGGACTGAAAGGTCCCAGGTTCGATTCCGGTCAAGGGCACATACATTGGTTGCGGACACATCCCCAGTAGGAGGCGTGCAGGAGGCGGTTGATTGATGTCTCTCTCTCATCGATGTTTCTAACTTTCTATCCCTCTCCCTTCCTCTCTGTGAAAAATCAGTAAAATATATTTAAAAAACAAACAAACAAAAAAACAAAACAAAAACATATTAACTCGCCAGATACCGGCGATACCATTTGGGTCAGAAGAAAAGGCCTGAAAGTCATTAAGAACAGGTGTCACGTGATCTTAGAACACCCCCACCGCAGTCACCCTCCTGGAGGTCACAGAGCTGGGCCCACCTGTCCCTGCCACAGAACTTCTGATGGCTACACCCGCGTGGAATTCTCACTTCTCTGGGATAAAAAAAAAAATTTAAAAATCTATATGTTCAGATGACGTTATCAGAATGGATTAACCAAGGTTCTGGCATTGTTAAAAGCAGTTTTAGAATCTGCAGAACCACATTTGCATTCTGCCTAGGAGAACAAGCTAAAATAATTTTAATTCATCATATTTAGGCAAATATGAGAACACTTCAATTGTAACAAAATTCATACCTACTAAGAAGGTCAATCACTCAATGTCCGCCCCTCCTCCCCTTCACACTCCTCACCCCTCTACCCCCGACCCCCGAGTATTTCTCCCATGAAGGTGTGCAGATATTCCATTTTCCTGTTGGATGCTGAGAGTTCTTAAGGGAAGACATTATCTTCCACTCGACCAAAACCCACATAGGAACCTAACAGATGTTGTGTAATTCATAGCGATCCAATAATTCTAACTATAAACGAAATTTCCCAAAGCGGGCCGTAAAAATTTTACCACATGCCAAAGAATGAATGTATGTAACGATAGCTGCATGATAAAGCGGGAGGATAAAACCCCAACTTGCGAACCCACCCCCAACGTGGGAACCAGAAAATGACCAATATTATTGCAACCAGCTGCGTGCTCCCTTCCCGATCTCAGCCCTGGGCCTTGCCTTCAGAAGTCATCACTCTCCTCAATGTTGCCTTTATCCTTCCCTTCCTTTGCAAAATAATTATTTTTCCAGATATGGGCCTTGCAATGCACATTGTTTAATTGGGCTAAACCAATTTGAGGCCTTATTTCCAAATGGGTCTGAAGTTTGTAAAACAGGGTACAGGAGGGGCGGCTGACCTTCTTCCTTAACAAGGACCATATGCCGGCCCCGATCCCACTCGTGGCAGCCACAGATTTTTTTTGTCTTCCTGCAGGACAGTGTCTGCCTATGTGGCTGCTATCGGAAATGGGGTGCAAACCTTCTGCTCACCCAACAGGAACCTTTGTGTTAGTGGTTACAGCGGAGCGGACACTCTCGCCCGGAGGAGAGTTGCAACAGCCCCAACACTGTGCGGGCTGCTGTCTGGGCATCTATGCCACCACCTCCCCGATTCCCCTTCATTAACAGCTAACGACGCGGAGGACCCTTTCTGCCTGACGGACCATATCATGTGGTCAACACATTCACTACTAATTCCCACCGTCTTCCTTCCAGTCCTCGTAGGGACCACGGCTTCCTCACCCTTCTTCCAGAAAACAATGTCACGGTCGGCAAGCCATCATCCTCACTGATGAGACGGATCAGAGAACTCCGCCTCCTCGAAAGCTGTAAGGAGCCTGCCACAGTCCCATGGTGGCTGGCAGAAGACCCAGGATGACTGGATCCTAGACAAAGGACTTCACAGCTAGGGGACAGCAAGCAGCATGAGGATCGGCACATTTTTTTCAGTCTCTCCCCCCATCCAACCCCCAATTCTATGTGGGATGCGGACATGTCCCGGTAGATGCCTGCACATACAGAGTGTGTGTGACAGGAGAGAAATCTTCCTAAACCATTAGTTAGCATGCCTGCTTCTTTTTCTAGAACAAGGGTGGGGAGCATCCGGCCTGTGGGCCCTACAAGGCCCGCAAAACCATTTGGTGCGGCCGAAACCAGTTTGGCCGAGTGGATAGAGCGTCGGTCTGCAGACTGAAGGGTCCCAGGTTCGATTCCGTAAAAGGGCATGTACCCTGGTTGTGGGCACATCCCCAGTAGGGGGCGTGCAGGAGGCAGCTGGTCCATGTTTCTCTCTCATTGATGTTTCTGACTATCCCTCTCCCTTCCTCTCTGTAAAAAACCAATAAAATATCTTTAAAAACAAACAACAACATTTGGTCTGGCCCTGCCAAGGCATTAGGGGTGAGTTCATTAACTATCTGACCACCTGGAGCAGGCTAACTTTTAAGCTGATCATTTTGGATGACCCACCAATGTTAAAAATATCCAAATGGCCCTTGGCAGAGAAAAAAGCTCCCCACCCCTGTTCCAGAGGGAGACCCTGTCTCTGTCTTCCAAGGCTGCTCACACGCAAACATCCTGGGAAAGATATTCGGGAACAAAGGGCAGTCAGGGCCTCCTCCCAAAATGTGCTGAAACAGGAGAGGTCGAGTCCCCAAAGTCTGCCATCACCTGCTATCCTCTGAAGTTCTTGTTATTTTTTTTTAATTTTATGGTTACTTTAAATTCTATCTTGAGCCCAGAAACGGCATTCACATTTACAAAGCCTCGTGGAGGGATGCCTGTCTGTGTGTATGGAGCAAAGGGTTCCCCCCAAAAGGTGTGCGTGTATTAGGGCTGACAAACATGAGGTTTCCCGGTCCAGGCATTCCGAAGTTTGGAGGGACTCTTTCGGATGCCTCCATTAGACAAACACAGTTTTGCTCTCTAATATTCACTTGGAATTCCGTTCATCATTCTAAGAGACAGAAAGATCTGCAGGGACACAGAACCATCAAAACGCTGCATGGCCGGCGAGCCTCCTTGATATAATGGAAGCTCATCCTTCCCGCTAAGCCCCTGCTTTACATTATCCGACAATTTGCACCCTTTCCGCCCAAATTGTCGGTTTTCCCATGTTACTAATGCACTGACCTCTTCCTTGCATCACCCTGCAATTGGTCCCTTTCCTTTAAGCCTGCCATATTCCTTGCATTACTATGGGGCCGACCTCCCCTCTCTATTATCCCGCAATTTACACCTGTTCCCCCGACCCCAGAAGATTCCCCATGCCACTGCTAATGTGCTGGCATCTCACAATTGGTGCTGCATTTCTTGCAATTTGTACTCTTTTTTCCTTCAGAAAAAAAAAAAAAGCTGAAGAAAAGCTGCACCGTGTGTCCAGGGCTAAGGAACAGACTGCTCAGAGTGAGGGCTTTGGCCCGGGCTCCCAATTCAGAAGGGCGTTAGGATGCGATTCAATATGACGAGCTGCATCCGGAGCGGATGGCGAAGTCAACAATGACAGGAAGATGTAAAACTGGATCATCGGTCCTTTAAGAAAGCTTCGGGGACCCCGCAGAACGAGCGAAGCCTGTGACAACCAGCACGCTTCACATGTAACGTCTTCTCTTTTATTGCATCCATATGAAAGAGATGCTTGCTCATATGTTACCCATTCCCCTCAGAGGTCCTCCGGCTGTGTGCCAGATTTCCCCCTGGTCACTCCGAGGTGAGACTTCCTGCAGAAGGTGCTACCTCCGCCGAGTCTCTCATGACTTAGAGTGGGCGAGACAAAGGGAGGGGAGTTAAGAAAATTCCAGATGCCAAACGCTGCGCGTGCCAAGGCACAGAGGTGCCGGTCTACAACTCCAGGGAACTTCACACGCGGAGCAAGGGTGGGAGCACATGTGGGGAGGGAGGTGCTGAAGCTGCTGAGTCATGAAGGAGCCCCCTGGAGCACATGGACATTACGCTCAGAGCGCACCGAACGGCCAGATGATCACGCATTCAGAGATCATAACGGTCTGGCCGCTCGGTGTAAGTGGGAGCCACTGAAGAGTTTAAGCAGGAGAGGAGTGAGCTCGCATCTGAAGTCAGAACAACCTCCAGGCGGTGGTAAGGAGGACATGTTAGAATGCAGATGGTACTGGAGATAGGGTACTAGGTGGGCACACTATTAGCTAGAAGGAGCTGATGAGGGCATGTACCAATGGCTGAACTGCTGAGGTCCTAACCCCTTATACCTCAGCATGCGACTCTATTTGGAGACAGGGTCTTTATAGAGTTAATTAAATTAAAATGAGGTCATGAGGTGTCCTTACAAGAACCGCAAATGAGGACCCAGACAGAAGACCCAGGGAAAGATGCCATCTGCACGCCGGGGACAGAGGCCTCCAAAAAACCAGCCTGCAGACACCTTGCTCTCCGACTTCTACCCCCCAGAATTCTGGGGAAACCCATTTCTGTGGTTGACGCCGCCCATTCTGTATCTGTTAATACAGCACGGGCCAAGGAGGGCGAGGAGAGGAAACCAGAGGCAGACTGGCTGGTAGGACAGACAGAATCCGTGGGCTAGAAGCAGTCAAGAAGGAAGTGGATCTAGAGGATTCTGGGATGGGGCTGACTGGGTAGATGATGATACGGTGAAGCCAGAAATGCCACAGAAGAAAAGAGAAAGACTAGCAAGTCAGGGTAGAAGATGATATGAGACATTTACAACATGTGGAGTTCCCTAAACTTGGGAAGCATCTTAGAGTCATTGGTCTCTTCACAGTTTAAGGGGAAGAATATGTCCTCTCATTAGTTGCACCATATATACGGGCCCCCGAAATCAATGGTGTCTCAGACTTAATGCTGTAGATTCTGCTCTAGAAAAGGGGGCGGCACTTGCTTTGTCTGACCTGCTGCTTCAACTAAAAGTACTCAGATTTAGCGACGGGCAGACTCTAGGCCTACTGAGGAGGGTACGTTGTGGACATCACTCCTGTAACACACAAGCTCTAGGTGCGCTCTCTCCACAGAGGGGCTCAAAGGCACCCCTTCATACATCATAACTCCCAGTCCTCCCTGGAGAGCCTGCTGTGCATGTGATTTACCCTCTCCAAACACTGGCCAGCAAGAACTCCAACTGGAAAGAAAACACAAAACAGGTATGCTCTATCAGGACTGATGACATCCAGGTCCCTAACTCAGTGAAAACACCCTGATTAGCCGAAACCGGTGTGGCTCAGTGGATAGAATGTTGGTCTGCGGACTGGAAGATCCCAGGTTCGATTCCGGTCAAGGGTATGTACCTTGGTTGTGGGCACATCCCCAGTGGGGGGCGTGCAAGAGGCAGCTGATCGATGTCTCTCTCATTGATGTTTCTAGTTCTCTATCCTTCTCCCTTCCTCTCTGTAAAAAAAATCAATAAAATATATTTAGAAAAAAAAAAAGACCCTGTGCATTCCATTATTTCCATGTTTATAATTAAGTTTGTGCTTTCCGTCCAACACTGAGGAATGCCATTCCCTTACGACACGGGGGCCGGGGGAGGGTGTGCCTTGGGGACTCTGCTATTTCAAAAGCCAGAAGACAAATTCTAGCTTGAAATCAGGACGTACTGACAGAGAGTTCCGAAAAGCATTTGAGACAGTCATCTCTGACCAGATGCACGCTGTGATAACTGCGGTGTTTGGGGTTTCTGCTGCCTTCAGTGTTTACAAGGTCAAATCTAAAGTCATACATTAGAAATGCATTCTATTTTAACTGCCGACTGCGAGATGAATCGATTTATTTGCCTATTTTTAAATGTGTCTACTGGCCTTTAGGTGCTATTTATTATTTACATAAAGGTGCTTTTGAACTTTACAAACAGGTTGGCTGCTATCTACTGCCCAAATATTTTAAGTGAGGTATTAAGTATGTACAAAGCAACAATCTATACCCAAAATAAGAAAGTGAAAGGTGGAAATCATTGCCAAATGCCTTCCTAAATCACATTTTAAAAATAAACACTTTCACAGATTTGTTTTCATCATGCAGAATTAAAATATGTCTTCTTAAATATGAAAACACGGCCCTAGCCAATTTAGCTCAGTGGATAGAGCCGTGGCCTGTGGACTGAAGGATGGCAGGTTCAATTCCAGTCAAGGGCATATGCCTGGGTTGTGGGTTTGATCCCCAGTAGGTGTGTGCAAGAGGCAACCAATCAATGATTCTCTCTCATCATTGATGTTTCTCTCTTTCTCTCCCTCTCCCTTCCTCTCTGAAATCAATAAAAATGTATTTTAAAAAATAAGAAAACATGAGTATCTAGATCCCTTTTTAATACTTTACATAGACTATTACAAAGTACATTTTTGCCAACAATCAATATGCCTACTTTGGGCAGTTTTAAAATGGTTATTGGAATTCAGTGTCTAGATGCTTTTTTAAATTGACCTAAGAGACAATTAACAAATGTGAATATTTATCTTAAGCTTCTTGGAGTTCTAATTTCATGTTTCATCTTGGCTTTTTTTCATTTGCACCTTGTGTCGATTATTTACAAATTTACAAGACTGTCCCTTTCTTCCTTTAATTGGTTTTTGTACATCCTTTTTCATTCTTTTTTTTTTTGAACAAATTGCTTGCTGTTAAGTGATATGCATAACATTAGGATATGCCTGGGATTATTATTTCTCCTCCTTTACCTCATCTGAATTGACCTAAACTGTTCCTTCTGCTTCCCTTTGACCATTCTTTTTGCCAAATACCTCCCGCATCTTCCTCTGCTTTGATCAATACTCAATAGCTATTGTGTTCAATGTTTAGCCCCAATTTTTTCTATTCTCCCTTATTTTTGTTAACTTCTGGTGGACAGACTCATAACATATGACTACTTCTCTTTTTCATCTACTCCCTTTGTCTTGCGTCTTTCATTTGTATTTAAAGACACCTCTTCCACGAAACGTAGGTCCCTTCCTATTATTTTCCTTTTACCACGCCCTCCGCTGTTCCGAAAGCTGGTTTCTTTCTGTATTGTAGCACCTGTTACTGCTCTCTTCCTCATCTCACTTGTTTGCTCTAGTGATTGTAATATTAACTGTGGGGTAATCCTATAAAACCCTACCACATACTCCAATTAAATTTGCTCTATTTTTCAATGAACTATAAGCATTTATTTAGCTGGGGTAAGATGCCCATCCCCCCAAAAAAAATAATAAATTCACACACACACACACACACACACACACACACACACACAAATACCTCAATTACTTACAGACACATACCATCATTTTCTCCTTATACATGTGTGAGTAAATATTTCTGAAGAACACAACGAGCATGCTTTCCCTCCACCAAACAAAATGCCAGGGCTAATCTGCACTGCTGGACTCAAGGCTCTGGTTCCTCTCACCACTCCTGCTGACAGTGATTTCTAAGTAGAGTGTGGATTGGCTTGTTATTCAAGATTACGTATCTGCTATTCTGGCCATAACCCTATTTTTTTCTAATTATAAAAAGAAAAAAAAAGTGATGATTCTTCCCCCGTTACAAAACAGGGATTTTAAGCAAAAGTCACTGTGTACAACAAACTCTCTGGAGCCAGCTGTTCTATCAGAAATGTCAGACAGGTGTAAGCAGAAGTGCGTGTTAGTATTAGCATATCCTCCTCTCACGTCTGGCCTATTAATAACTCTTCATTTCCATTTATTCTAAATTTTGCAAGTAGAGCTTTCTTCATATTTATTGCGTCACTCCTTTCTCCTGCGTACTGGACTGCATAGCCAGGTGAAGGAGTCAAATTAGTTGATCTCACACTCAAAGGTTCTTACTATATTTCAAACTGATCCTAAACTGAGAATTCGCTTTCATTTTTCTCTTTTCTTTTGAATGTGGCTTATAATAAATTGAAAAATATCAATGGAAACTAAGTCATAAAGTGGGGAAGATAAATGTTAATTACTGAAAAGAAAACAAGTGATTAAAATGGTCAGCTCGGTCTAGCTATAAACTCTATGGTTTACTCAGAGGCAGGTAGTTTAGTGAAAAATACAGACTTCAGCCTGGGCCAGTTTTCTCAGTTAGAGTGCCAGCCTGCAGATGGAAGGGTCTCGGATTCAATTTCCCATCAAGTTGCAGGTCAATCCGTGGTCCTAGCCCTAGTCAGGGCTCTAATGAGAGACAACCAATCCATTTGTCTCTCTCATGCTGATGTCTCTCTCTCTCTCTCTCTTCCTCACCTCCCTCCCATCTACCCTCTTTAAAAATCAATGGAAAACATATCCTTGGGTGAGGATTAAAAAATAAGAATACAGACTTTAGAGTTAATTGGCCTGGCAATCTTGGCTATTTTATTAAAATGAAAACTAATATTACTCATAGGGCAGTAGAACATAGGGGCTGAGAGTATAAAGTTGAAAAGTTAAAAGAAAATGCAATAAGTTAAGAAAAGTCAAGAAAATTCAGAAGAATCACAAAGCTTTAGGACTTGCTCTACGAGATATCAAGACTTATTATAAAATCATATAATTAAGAGGGGGTGGTATTGGCTCAAGGGTAGACAAGGAGACCAATGCAAAATAACACAGTCCAGGAAGAATTGATGTTGCAGTCTCTCAAGTTCAAAGGTGGTCCAGAAGCGAAATTCCTTCTTCCTCATGGGCCTCAGTTAAGGCCTTTAACTGATTAGATGAGGCCCACCCACGTTATGGAAATAAACTGACTTACTCAGAGTCTACTGATTTAAATGTGAATCACATTTTAAAAATATCTCCACAGCAACATCTAGACTGGAGTTTGATAAAAAAAATCAGATACCACAGCCCAGTTAAATTCACGTAGAAAATTAACCACCACACTGGCATTAGGCAAAGATTTCTAAAATAAGATAAAAGGATATGAATAATTTTAAAAAAATAAGCTGAACTTCATCAAAATAAAAAATTTCTGTCTCTAAAAGAAAATGTTAAGGAAATAAAAATGAAGGTTATAGACTGGACTGTACCTGGAATATATAAAACTCTTACAACTCGGTAATTATATATACACATATATGGGCCGAAGATTTGAATATACATTTCATTACAAGAGATATGGAATAGCAAACTAGAATAAGAAATAATGATTTAAGTTACTTATTAGGGAAACGCCAATTAAGAGCACAATGAGATACCAATACACACCCATGAGAAATGGCTAAAAACAAACACGGAATAAAAATGTTCACAATGCCAAGTGTCAGCAACAATGAACAGCAGTCTCCTATTTTGCCACTTAAAAAAAAAAGTGAAGCAGTTTCTATAAAATTAAAACCTCCACCTTCAATGTAACCCAGAAATAGCACTTATTAACCCAAAAGAAATGACAAATATCCAAATGAAAACCTGAATAAAGTGGGTGAGGGGAAAAGAGGGTCCCGATATATGGTGACAGGAGAAGCTCTGACTTTTGGGTGGTGGGCACAGGACGCATTATACAGATCTTCTAACAGAGAAACCACACCTGAAAAGTATACCTTCATGTTGACCAATGTCACCCTAGTAAATTTAATTAAAAAAAATTTTTTTTTAAAAACAAACAAACCTGAACACAAATGTTTATAGCAGCATTATTCATAATTACCCCAAACTTGAAAAAAATCCGAATGTCCATCAAGTGGTGAATGGATAAACAAACTACGGCCCATCCATACAATGGAATACAACTCAGCAATTAAAAGGAACTAACCACGGATACGTGCAACGACATGGATGCATTTCAAACATTATGTAAAGTGAACGAACCCAGATACTAAAGATTACAAACTGTGTGATCCCATTAACGTGACATTCTGGAAAAGGCAATACCACAGGGGCAGAAAGGAGATCCATGGTGCCAGAGACTGGAGTAGAGAGAGGGAATCAAAAGGGATAGAAGTATTTTATTAGTTGGTTGTGGTGCCGGTCATACACGACAGACACTTGTCAAACTCACGTGGCTGTACACCAACCAATGGAGAACTCTACAATATGTGAGTTATAATTTAATAAACCTAATTCTAAAATACCGCCAGTGAGAGTCAGAGCGATGAAAAAATACTACATTAGAATAAAATTTCAAATTGTCAAAGGAGATTGTGTTCACATCGCTTTCAATGCTTGTTCACACATTTTTTTGAAAGAAAAATGAAGAGTATCAAATCACGATGGTATTTAGATTCCACTGGATACATTGAAGAGTGACATAACAGCTTTATTTTTAAATGCCAATATTTATAATACACTGGAAATGATACGCTAGGCAACCAGAAGCTCTCGAACTGAAAACGCACGAGGAAGTACATAGTTTCTAAGAATCTTTTCAGGGAAAGACGAAGACCGCCGCCTGGACCACTTCCCAAAACTCGGCCGCAGAGGGTTTACAGTGTGGCGAGACGCTGAGGCCAAAGCTGATAGAAACTTGTCTCTTTACCTAATTGTGCTTTATCAATAATCTTGTTGTGCCTACATGGGGGCAAATAAGGCAAAAAAGATTGTAAAGCATTACCCTAGAGCAGCGGTTCTCAACCTGTGGGTCGCGACCCCTTTGGGGGTCGAACGACCCTTTCACAGGGGTCGCCTAAGACTATCGGAAAATGCAGATATTTACATCACGATGCATCACAGTAGCAAAATTTCATGGTTGGGGGTCACCAGCACATGAGGAACTGTATGCAAGGGTCGTGGCCTTAGGAGGGTTGAGAACCACTGCCCTAGAGGAATTCTTGCACATACACACTAACAGAAAGGTATGAAAAACTTAAAACAACTTAAATCTGTAAGCCCATCCACAGGCAACTGGATTTAAAAAATAATGTAGAATTATTTTTTTCAATGAGATACCCTCTTGAAGAAACCCCCCCCCCAAAATCTGATGTATTTAAATATATTTTATTGATTTTTTAGGACTTTAGAGAGGAAGGGAGAGGGATAGAGAGCTAGAAACATCGATGAGAGAGAGACATCGATCAGCCGCCTCTTGCATGCCCCCCACTGGGGATGTGCCCGCAACCAAGGTACATGCCCTTGATGGGAATCGAACCCGGGACCTTTTGGTCCGTAGGCCGACTCTCTAACCACTGAGCCAAACCGGTTTTGGCAATCTGATGTGTTTAAATCGGTAAAAATCAAATACCATATCTAACCTAAATAACTTGTTTTTCTGACAGCCTTTAATAAATTCATTCATTCATTCGTTCATTCATTCAACCAGAACTGAACGGCCACGTGCTTTGTGCTGACCTGAACACCCAGAGGGAATCAACACAGAACAGACAGCATTCCTGCCCCGTGAGCTCCAGAGTCACGTGTGAGAAACAGACAATAAGCCAACGGAGATGAAAGAGCATCTCGGAGGCCGGTAAGTGCCACGGATGGCAGAAGGCCGGGCGGCAGAGATTTACCGCCGGGCGAGGGAGGACGGGATGAGGTCACTTTAGGTAGGAAAGGCCTCTCGGATGATGCAATGTTTAAACGGGGCACCACAAATGCAAAGACCCAGAATAGCAAGCAGCAAATGCCTCCAGCAGCTAGAAGCTCGGGTCCCCATCATGAAAGAAAGAGACGTAAGCTTTCTAAGCCTATAGAAATGCAGGCACAGTTGTCCTGGGGCAGTGGTTGAAAAGTTGGACAATTCTTTCTAAAAAGTTAAAAATAACTTCTCTCCTGTCCACGGGCATCTACATAAGCATCATGCCTCAGTCGTACGGCGCGACTTCTCCTACGGTATTTAAGTAGAAACAGCGTGACCGCTATTATGCGGAACTAAAATAACACTGAAAACCAAATAGCAGGGACTCCTTGAGGTATTCGTTGAATGACACTGGCGAAAAGCAACCTTTTTCTAACGGATGTGCCATCCATTGACAAAAGACAACAGACGGTAAATGTATTCTTGGGAACAGGTGTTACGGAATAAAGCGAGCAAGCTCAGGCAGGGATCAAAACAGGTGACTCTGAACCATAAAAGAATATCAGAGCAAGGCATTTCCACATCTGTGTCATATCTGAGCACAAGTGTAAACGTTCCGGCTTTTCTTGAAGCTAGAATGTGTTTTCTTGGGAATGGATAGAATAAACACTTGATCTCTTCATTTCAGAAAAAAAAAGAATCTGGAGTATACTAATAGAGAGGCCAGCACTTCCAACTCTATGAGTTCCCATTTCTATCCCAGACCCAAGTCATTGTCCAAGATATTAAATAAGGTGGATGAGAATTAAGAGAAAGGAAATAAAACAGAAAATGCTGCCTGCGTGTCTTCGTTTATAAACCACTAGAGGCCTGATGCACGAAATTCCTGCAAGAGGCTTGATCCTTGCAGCCCCGCCCAGTCCATAATTAGCATATTACGCTTTTATTATTATAGCGATTCTAAGAGACCAGAAGGAGGCACAGAAGGAACAGGGGGACCACACTGTAGTCAAAGACCAGAGGACCCTCTGGTAGAAAAATGGAAATGAACAATTCAGATCCTCGGATCCAGGAACAGCTAAGAAAAGCGTATGTGACCAGGAAAGGTTTGTCTACCATAACGAGCATGATTTTCCAAACTTGAAAATTAAGAGCCATGAAACATGAGAGATTAGACAAGGATGTATAAAGACAATTTATTTTCATCACAGTTTTATGGAAATGTATGAAACATCTTATCCATGAGGTAGGATAAAATGAAACAACACACACACACACACATACACACACCTATACAGCATTTGATAAATCACAGATTCTGCAACCTGAGTGTGCATGCTGATTTACTATTTATTAGCTGTGCGGCCTTGGACAAGTTTCTAAACCTCTCTGTGTCTCAGTTCCTCACCTATGAAATGGTGATGAAATAAATGAAGAGCAATGCCTGACAAACAGCAAGCGGTTTAAACATTTCAGCGTTAACTCCATGTGCAGAGATGACTTCACACACCATCCCTGACTGTCCCGCTTACAAGGATGGCCTTTGGCCGGCATCCGAGAACTTGGATTTCCAGGAGTTTAACTCATAAGAATGGATCGCTGGGCCTGAGGCTGGGCAGGAGTAGGGTTTATGTGGCACACCTGCTCTCCTTCTGGGAGTCTGGAACTTTGGTTCATGCCAGACTGAGAAGCCACCTTCGTGACCGTCCCCCAATAAAAACCCTGGGTGCTGGGTCTCTGCTGAGCTCCTGTGGCAACATTTCACACGTGTTACACACTTGCTGGGGGAATTCAGAATGTCCTGTACCTTCACCGAGAGAGGCCCCTGGGCGCTTGCACCTGGGTTCCCCGTACTGCGCCCCTTGCCTTTCCCTTTGCTAATATTGCTCCACATCCTCCCACTGTAACAAACTGCAGTCACAATTAAAATTATATGCTGAGTCCTGCCAGTGAATCGTCAAGACTAGTGCTGGTCTTGGGGACCCATCAACACACTCAGGTTTTATCCCAGGTACAAATATACCGTATTTTCCAGCATATAAGATGACTGGGCGTATAAGACGACCCCCGACTTTTCCAGTTAAAATATAGAGTTTGGGATATACCCGCCCTATAAGATGACACCTGGCGTATAAGACGACCCCCGACTTTTGGAGAAGATTTTCCTGGCTTAAAAAGTCGTCTTATACGCCAGGAAAAACAGTAGTAAAGATACACTTTAATAAATAAGTAAATCTTGAAGACAAGTTCAAGAAGTGATTTTTAGACTTAATTCCGTGATGAAAAGAGAAAGCATTGCATTGTTTCTTCTTCCAGGTAATGTATGAAATTAACAGGTTGAGATTTAGTGGCATGTTCACTACATTATACCACTATTCCCTGGGAAAATGCTTTATGACACAACAAAATGGCTTACACCTTCTAAATGATTTTCAAGAGCACAGTGAATGGTCAAATAGTTGGGCACAGCCTTCAAACAGCAACCAGAGAAAACAGCGCAACTAGAATGCCAGAACCACTGAGCTTTAGAAATGCATCGCTAAGTTTCAGAATTCTCTGCATCTCTTACAAATGAGTGGCTAGTCTTTTCCCACGCTTAACAATGCTCAATAAATCAATATCCGGAAAAGAGAGTTTCGAAAGGAAAGTTTGAGAAAAAAGGATTTAGTCATTTATGTTGAGTTTCTGTGCTGGGATTGTCAGATCAATTCCCCCACTGAAACACACACACACACACACACACACACACACACACACACACACGCTGAATAAGACCCTAAAACAGTGGGGGCAGGCTCTATGGTTGGGGGAGCTCAAGCCCAAAGCCACTTTTGCCGGAGGTCGGGGGTCCGTAACTGCACTGGAACTTGGGTTTGCAGCTTCTTGAAGGAAGAGGCCGGGCGTCGAGATTCGGGCTTGCCCCATCTGTTGTTTGTGTAAATTAACGATCAGGAAACAGCATTTGGCATTCAACTATTTTGGCACTAAGTGAACATACGCGTACACTGCAACGCAGGAATTCTACTCCTACGTACGTATCTGAGAGACATGCTTGTACACGGACACCAGGAGCGAGGATACAAGACCGTCCAGACACTATTCCTGGCAACAGCAAAATCAAACAGAATGGGGGAGAGACAAACTAAATGCTCGTCAACGGGAGGAGAGATGAACTTGGCAATGTCATACAGTGGAATGCTATACATATTTAACATGAGTGAATTATAATCTATTATAATAAAAGCATAATATGCTAATTAGACCGGATGTCTTTGCGGACAAAGCCGGGACCGCAAGGGAAGCCCGTCCCAGAGGGAAGCTGGTGCCCGCAGCCAGGGGAAGGAAGGCCTCCTTTTGCGTGAATTTCATGCATCGGGCCTCTAGTTATGTACAAAACAAGGATAAATATTAGAAACACATTGAGTGAAAAATGTAAGTCACAAAAAACTACCATATAATTGACACTCATTTATATAGTTTCAAAATGAGGAAGTTTTAAAAATAGGGAAATACACAGGCATATGAGTGTATACACATGTATGTATGTGTGTCTGTATGTTTATATGTATGTATGTATGTATTCTTTTAAAGCAGGAAAATAATAATCACTTAATTCTGGATAGTGGTTTCTAGGATAGGAAAGCTGGAAGACAGGATGGAGGAGCAAGTGGGTGTACATGAGTTAGTGGTAATATTTTAATTCTTGGATTAAATGCACACGTTGTAATGTTAAACACATTGACTTAAATAAATACATGATAGCCAAGCATGAAAAAAAATTCTATTAAAAGAAATTAACTGCACACATTTACAAATTTACATGTTGTTCCAATCTGATTCAAACTATTACAGCCTCGTCTTAATTTATGCAAACTGTTAATATGCCGTTTTGGAATAATTTACCATAACATTGAACTTATTTATACAACCTATTGGAAAGACTAGCATGTAAAAACACTAGTCGAAAATAAGGAATGTTACTTCCGCAGAGCTAACTTAAGGAAGTATGATACCTCGTTCCCTCGGCGCTAAGAAACAAAAAAGCTGCCAGCAACAAAAAGCCGAGCACAATGAAACCTCTCAAAGACAGCTAGCTGCAAAAATCTACGCTGTTGTAGAGAGAGAGAACAAAGCTCTGATTCCATCTACAACCAATTCATACATTGAAACCTAGCATGTGATGGGATCTGGAGGTGGAGCCTTTGGGGGCTGCTTAGCGCCATTATGAAAGGGACCCCGAGGTGAGGACACACCAAGATGACGGCGGTCTGTGAGCCAGGAATCGGGTCCGCACCAGACACTTAACCTGCCAGCACCCTGACCTGGGACTGCAGCCTCTGGAATGTCTCCTGCTTCAGCCCCAGCCTCGGGTCTTCTGTCATCGCGTCCCCAAGGGACTCTGACATCCTTGTGATAGAGAGTATATGGTGACAAGGTGAGACCCAGATCATAAGTGAATCTGTGCCCGCCTCGGTGTGTGACCTTGGGTGAGTCATTTACTCTCACCTGTGCCAAATAAGAGATGGTATGGATTGCTCTTTAAGGATCTTTTTTTTTAGTGGCGAAAGTCTAGAACCCTGAAAGAAGCCATTCTTAGCAATAATTGGCAAAGTCAAGATGCAATGCCCTGCCTAGCCGCTGTGGCTCAGTGGCTGAGCGTCAACCTGTGAACCAGGAGGTGGTGGTTCGATTCCCCGTTGAGGGCACATGCCCAGATTGCTGGCTCGACTCTCAGTGTGGGGCATGCAGGAGGGAGCCGATCAATCAATCTCTCATCATTGATGTTCCTATCTCTCCCTCTCCCTTCCTCTCTGAAATCAATAAAAATATATATTTTTAAAAAGATGCCATAGGAACAAAATGTAACTCAGTACTTGAGTGCCTTTCGATGCTAACAACACCCACAAGCTCTAAGGAGAGAATGGAGCACCAGGGGACTAGTCAAAGTGGGAACGTTTTATTACACAGGAGAGTTTGCAAGTGGTCGATAAATTTGATCTTTGGTAGAGCAGAGGTATTTTGTGATACAGCCTTTTCATATCACTACACGAAGGCAAAAATTCATAATTTAAGCATTAGGGTTCAGACATTAAGCATTCAGTTCTAGGATGTCAAAGAATTTGAAAAGTCAGGTAAATCTTGCAGAAATATTGCTCAAACTGCCTCATAGAAGAAAGAAAGACGAGCAATTGTTCAAAGAGAATATGAACATTCCAACAGGCAGAAAATCCCGAGAGAGACCCTATTCGTGTGCTCAGGTGATACTTCACATGTTCTCCTCATAATTTTACACTCTGGACAAGCAGAGTCATATATTTCCTCTCCTTATTTAAAAAAAATATAGTTTTATGGATGTCAGAAAGGAAGAGAGAGGGAGAGAGATAGAAACATCAATGAAGAGAGAGAATTATCGATCATCTGCCTCCTGCATGCCTCACACTGGGGCTCCAGCCTGCAACCCAGGCATGTGCCCTGACCGGAATCAAACCGTGACCTCTTGGTTCATAGCTCGATGCTCAATCACTAAGCCACACCGGCTAGGCTATATACTTTCTCTTTTTTAAAGTTCCCTCTAAGCCCTCTGGGGGGAAATATATATAATGCCAAATGAAATTTCCAAAATATGTGTGTGTGTGTGTGTGTGTGTGTATCTAGATATGTATCAAAAGGTATTCTATTTTTGAAAAGGAAAAGACAAGCCACAAACAGGTAAAAATTTTTGCGAATCAAAAATGAGAAAGGCTTAGTATCCCGAACATAGAAAGAATCCCTTTAAACTAATTAAAAAAAAAACAACTCAACCTTTTTAAGTGGTCCAATAATATGAATAACCAACCGGCTTAGCAGGCACGATGCTGACTTTGATGAGTAATCGGGGAAACGGACATTACAGGAAGATGCCATTTCCCACCCGGCGGTCTGGCCCACATTAAGGAGCTGAATAACGCGTGTTGATGAGAACAGGGTGGGAAGGGATTCTAACGCGCTGGTAAGGGAGAAGGTGAAGGACCGCCGAGGAAGGGAGTCAGATGCAGACACGCACAGCAATGACCCCGCCATCAACCACCACGCAGGTGCCTGCAGCTCTCCACTGGGGTCCAGAACACGCACCGCAGCCCCATTTGCAACAACAACAGAGGAGTCCACCCACGGGAGGACGAACATATAAACACGATGGAGAAGAATGCCTGAGGGAAGAATGTCTTCGGATTTCTGCGTGGAGGAACCGCCACAGGAGTGCCGCTCCCAACCTCTCTCCACCTCACGCATCATTCCTAGAGAAGTGACTGATCTCCTTAATGCCCCTCCTCCTGCTCTCTCTAGCTCCCCCATGTCACAGGGGCAGGAACATACATCGTGTTTTGTTTTCCTGCCTCAAATATTTCACGTCTGTATGCATACACAGACTTACAGACCAGGGGGACTCAGCTGAGCTAAGGCTGCTTCGAGAGCTGTGTGCCCTGCCCAGAGCAAGGACACGGGAGGAGGTGTTGGCTGTACCTGGAGAGGGATGCTAAGGTGGCGCCAGCGTGGGGTGCTTCCAGCCAGGAGGAAAACCTAGTCAACCATAGGGCTGGGGGGGAGGGGAGAAGAGGAGGGGAGTGTGGGGGTGACAAGAGGGCAAGCAGGCAGCCGAGCAGTGGGGTTTCCAGCAGCAAATGGGGGATGGGCTTCTAGATCTTGCTTTTGCCAGAATGAAACCCAAATGGCTGCCTTTTTAAAAATAACACAATATTTTCATTAATGATAATCTGAAAGAAGAGCCGGTAAGTGCTCTTAGTAATGCATCTCAGTGTCTTTGAAATCACTGGAAAGTTTAATTCAGTGGAAATGTTAAGTCCACATATTATGACCACCTACAGTCTGAGGAACACAGAAAGAAAGATAGTCTGTATTATTTCCCGATTTCCTTATCTCAATAAGACACCCTGAATCTTAACCACAGTAACAGAAGAGAGTCTGCAAATCTGCATCGCTTCATTTAAAAATATGTATATTTTTAACCCTTGCCAGTTTGGCAAACTGAAGGGTCCCCGGTTTCACTTTCGGTCAAGGACATGTACCTGGGCTGCAGGCTCGATCCCTGGCCCTCGTCATGTGCAGGAGGCAGCTAATGGATATCTCTCTCACATTGATGCCTCTCTCTCTCTCCCTCCCTTACACTCTCTCTAAAAAAAAAAAAAAATCAATGAAAAAATATCCTCAGGTGAGGATTAACTAAAAAATAAAATGAATATTTTTAACCTTTCATGTATTTTATTTATTTGCTAATTTTTAACAACTTCCTCCAGAAGAGAGACATTCAAATGATAAACCCTTTTGGATGGACGCGTGCACAGGCTTCGAGCCCCATTTTTCATGTCTGTGTCTCCAAGGACGGGAACAACAGAAGACTACACTCACGTCACAGATCACCGACATCCCATTGGACGCATGGTCCTTGGTATCATTTTACGACATGTAACTAAGGATAAATGAGATGCTCGAAAAGGCAGCTGACCACTGACTGGAGTAACAGATGCAATCCAGGAGGGCTGCTGCCCAGTGAAGACCTTCCACATCTCCTGCGCACTCGTCTGCAACAGGCCTGAGGATGCAGCGGCGTCTCAGACCCAGTATGGACTGAACTGAACTGATAATTAGAAACAAACATGGGAAGACGGAGGGGATCCAGGGAAGGAGAAGACTGGCCACTGGCATGCCTTTGTATGCTACGGATGCACAGAAATCCTACACATCTTCAGGACCCTAACGTCTTTCTCTAAAGTTCATCTTCTTTTTATAAGGCTTGTAACCTAAACAACATTAATACAATATACACTGAGTGGCCAGATTATTATGATCTCTGAATGCATAATAATCTGGCCACTCAGTGTATATCCTATATAATAAAAGGCTAATATGCAAATTGTCCCCTCGACCAGGAGTTCAACCAGCAGTAAGGTTGGCCAACCACCCATGTCCCCTCCCCCTGGCCAGGCTGGTCAGACCCTACCCATGCACGAATTCATGCACCAGGTCTCTAATCTACACTAATAAAAGAGAAACATGCAAATTAACCATCACTCTGCTATACCCACCAGCCAATCAGAAGAGAATATGCAAATTAGAAGGACAAAGATGGTAGCTCAGGGTGGCCAGGTTGGACAGGACGCCTGCTATGAGAGGGAGGGCGGGGGGCAAAGGGATCTACAGGGGCAGCACTCTGGCCACAGCGAAGATGAAGATGGCAGACTCCAGCTGAAGTCTGCAGCAAAGACGAAGACGGCAGACTCCAGGCCTGAATCTGCAGCAAAGATGGCAGACTCCAGCTGGAGAGTCTGCAGTGAAGAAGAAGGCTGCAGACTCTGTCCAGAGCCTGCAGCAAAGATGAACAAGGCAGATTCTGGCCAGAGTCTGCAACAAAGGTGGCAGATTCCGGCCAAAGCGAAGGCCTGAGTCCTAGGAGCCAGAGGAAAACCAGTGCTGGAAGCCAAAGGAAGGAAGGTCTACTGCACAAATCTCTTCATGCAATGGGCCACACTGAATGGCCAGATTATCATGCATTAAGAGGTCGTAATAATCTGGCCACTCAGTGTAAATGTAATGTACAAAGTATACGAAATATACCATACACTAAAATACAGAATCTATAATAATAGAAGCATAATATGCTACTTAGACTGGACAGCCGAACAACCTTCTGGACGTCATTCCAGACGAAGCCCCGGCGGCAGGGGCTGAGGCAGAGGCAGTTAGGAGTGATCAGGCAGGCAGGTGAGCAGTTAGGGGCAATCAGGCAGGCGGGTAGGCAAGCAGTTAGGGGCAACTGGGCAGGCAGAGTGGTTAGAGGTGGTCAGGCAGGGTAGCAGTTAGGGGCACCAGGCAGGCAGAGTGTTTAGAAGCAATCAGGCAGGCAGGCGAGTGGTTAGGGGTGATCAGGGAGGCAGGTGAGAGATTAGGAGCCAGCAGTCCCAGACTGCAAGAGGGTGCAGACCAGGCTGAGGGGACACCCCTCTCCCCATGCAGAATTTCATGCACTGGGCCTCTAGTATAATATATAACATGACATGCTATCCTATATAATAAAGCAGTAATATACAGATTGACCATCACTCTAATACACAAGATGTCTGTCCCCATGTAGTCAAAGATGGCCACACAAGATGGCCAGCAGGGGAGGAAAGTTGTGGGCGACTGGGCCAGCAGAGGGACCAGGCCTGCAAGAGAGAGCAGTTGGGGGCAATCAGGCCTGTAGGGGAGGGCAGTTAGAGGTAACCAGGCTAGCAGAGGAGGGCAATTGGGGGCGACCAGGCCTGCAGGGGGGCAGTTTGGGGAGACCAGGCCAGCAGGGGAGAGCAATTAGGAGCAAACAGGCCTGCAAGGGAGAGCAGTTAGGAGCAAACAGGCCTGCAGGGAGGGCAGTTGGGGGGGGGGGAACCAGGCCTGCAAGGGAGGGCAGTTAGGAGGGACCAGGCCAGCAAGGGAGGGCAGTTAGGGACAATTGGGCCAGCAAGGGAGCAGTTAGGCATTGATTAGGCTAGCAGGGGAGTGATTAGGAGGTGATCAGGCTGGCAGGCAGGTAAGTGGTTGGGAGCCAGCAGTCCTGGATTGTGAGAGGGATGTCCCAGATTGGAGAGGGTACAGGCTAGGCTGAGGGACACACAAGCCCTCTCACCCCCCCCCAAATTTCGTGCACTGGGCCTCTAGTACTATATAATAGAACCTAAATCCCACCTCAGATCTTCCTCTTGCTCATTACAGTCCTGCTTCCTTTTTGTTCCTCAGTCCCGCCAAGGTTATACCCACTTCAGGACCCTTTCAATGGCTTTTCCTCTTTCTGGTGACTCTTCTCCCCATGGCAGTCAGTTCTTCATCATTTAGGTCCTATTCAAATGTCCCTCAAAAAGGCCTTCCCGCCGAAACCGGTGTGGCTCAGTGGATAGAGCCTGCGAACTGAAAGATCCAAAGTTCGATTCTGGTCGAGGGCATGTACCTTGATTGCAGGCACATCCCCATTAGGGGGTATGCAGGAGGCAGCTGTTTGATGTTTCTCTCTCATTGATGTTTCTAACTCTCTATTCCTCTCCCTTTCTCTCTGTAAAAAGTCAATACAATATATTAAAAAAAAAAAAAGCCTTCCTGCATGCCTGGCATTGCTCAGTGGTTAGAGCACTGGCCGGCACACCAAGAGTTTTGGGTTTGATTCCTGGAAGAGGGCACATACCTGGGTTGCAAGTCAATCCATGGCCCCTGTCGGGGCACCTGTGGGAGGCAACCAATTGATATGCCTATCACGGTGATGTTTCTCTCTCTCTCCCTTTCCTTCCACTCTCGCTAAAAATCAATAGAAAAGATATCCTCGGGTGAGGATTAACGACAAGAAAAAAAGGCTTTCCCTAACCTCCAATCTAAAACTATCCCTCCCCCCAATTCAGTCATTCTGTCTTTTATTCAGGTTTACTCCCTTACAGCCTATCTCTGCCTGACGTCACCTGTTTACCCAGTCATCGCCGGCCTTCTTACTGTGCCTTCTGTGAACTGTGAACGCCTGGGCAGCAGGGACCTAGTTTGCTTTGTTCAGGGCTCTCACCCCAGCGTCCAGAAAGATATGAGGCACACAGTAGGTGCTCAATAACCACCGACTGCATGGATTAGTGAATAAATGCCTGCCCGATTTAAAAGTCCTCATTTCAAGGCTTCTAAGACCATACCACATGCATTCCCTATTTTATCAAATTCAAAACCTTTAATATTGGGTTCACTTAAAAAAATGGAGGAGAGTAGAAAAAAAATGGAATTCTTAGAAGGAATATCGGAGAGAACAGACCTCACCCAGATCACCAAAGTGGTATTATTTAATTTACATATTTTAGTCATACGGGATCTGATCCATTAAAAACAGAACAAATAAACAAAACAAAAAATCCTTTTACACGAGGCACTAATTTAATTATATTTTGATGCCAAAGCTCTTACATTATTTCCTATCCAAATTACCAGGTACTTTTCTAGCAATGATATAAGCTATCTCAATGCTGCAGGTATTCTTGTAGTCTGGGAAACGGGAAGAGGTGAAGTGCAATATGAACATATTACTGAATAAAATGCCTAGGAGATGGGCTGCCTTCTCTCAGCCAGAAAAAGGAGACACAACACATTAGGTCGGCCGTTAGGAGTAAAAGCCCATGAAGAGCCCTGCCTGTGTGAGGCATGAATCTATGCCCCTCATCTCTACCAGGATTTGAATAACCGTTTTACTGAATACACATTTAAAGGGGAAGGCTATCCCTTAAGAAAGCAAATTCAAGAATCACTCAAACACAATTTTACTGGCACAGTTTCTGAATCTAACTATCGTGAGCTACTTTGTCCGTGTTAAATGTAAACTCCTCATTTGTCAAGCTGACCTGCTAAAATGAATAGGTTTTATTTAATTTTATTTTTTTAAATATATTATATTGATTTTTTTACAGAGAGGAAGGGAGAGGGATAGAGAGTAGAAACATCGATGAGAGAGAAACATCAATCAGCTGCCTCCTGCACGCCCCCTACTGGGGATGTGCCCGCAACCAAGGTATGTGCCCCCGACGGGAATTGAACTTGGGATCCTTCAGTCCTCAGGCTGACGCTCTATCCACTGAGCCAAACCGGTTTCGGCAGTTTTATTTTATTTTTAAAATTTTATGGAACTTATTGGGGTGACATTAGTATAATCATATAGGTTTCCAGTGTACAATTCTGTACTACATCATCTGTTCATTGTATTGTGTTCACCACCCCAAATCAAGTCTGTTTCCCGCTACCCCCAACCCCCATTTACACTCTTCTACCTCTGGCGCCCCCTTTCCCTCTGGTAATCACCGTACTGCTGTCTGTGTCTATGAGGATTTTTTGTTTTGTTTTGCTTTGCTTAATCCCTTCACCTTTTTTCTCCCTCCTCCCTTCTCCCTCCTCTGACAGCTGTTAGTCTGTTCTCTGTATCCATGGGTCTGTTTCCATCTTGTTAGTTTATTTTGTATAGCCCAGCACCATAAAAAGAAAAAAGAAAAATCCACTTTTATAAAAGCAAAGATCATTCCGTCTGAAATGAAGTTTCATTTCATCATCGTGAAAAAACACATATACTCCTGGAAGCCATCGTCATTTCCCGGGAAAGAAAACGTTCCTGGGACAGAGCAGAATCACAAAAGTGAAATATGCACTGTCAATAAAGGCTGCTCTTTGGCAGACACAGAGCGTGTTTCCATACAGTGGGCAGGACAGAGGGGAAGAGGCAACTCCAGCTGTTTGCAAACGTAGAACACGAGGTTTTTTAAACTTAGGCTTGGGAAAATATTAGCATTTTAAACAGCGATATGAGCGTTGGATTATACACCGAGTGGCCAGATTATCATGCGTTCAGAGATCATAACGATCTGGCCACTCAGTGTATTCAGGAAAGTGTAAAAGACAAAACAGAATGATTGTATGGGGGCATGTAAATAATCACAATGTATTATAATAAGACCCTTTCTGTAGAAATGTAAATTTTAAAATTCATCCACTGCGATTAAAGAAGTATCACGAACAAACCTCACCTTCTGTGTGCACACAGTGGGAACTCAGCAGCAGATGGGAGCCTTTGTGGGGGAAGGTGTATTCCCAAGATCACCCTCAGGTACAGTGATTGGCTAGGTTTTGCTACATCTTTTTTTTAAAAAAAAAACTTTAGTTTTTTTTTTTAATATTTTTTAATGTATTTTATTGAATTTTTACAGAGAGGAAGGGAGAGGGATAGAAAGTTAGAAACATCGATGAGAGAGAGACATTGATCAGCTGCCTCCTGCACGCCCCCTACTGGAGATGTGCCCGCAACCAAGGTACATGCCCTTGACGGAAATCGAAGCTGGGACCCTTCAGTCCGCAGGCTGACGCTCTATCCACTGAGCCAAACCGGTCCCGGCTTTGCTGTATCTTTGATCAAACTCAATCACAACTCAGTTCAAATTCAGAGAGCAGAGAAATCAACTCTACGTCTTATTTTTTTATTTCTTTTATTAATCCTTACTGAAGAACATTCTTTCCACTGATTTTTTTTTTAAGAGAGAGTAGAAGGGAGGGGAAAAGGGAAAAAGGAGAGAGAGAGAGAGAGAGAGAGAGAGAGAGAGAGGGAGGGAGGGAGATAGAGATGAGAGAGAGCCACATCTATTGGTTGCCTCCCTCACGTGCCCCAACCAGAGCAGGGAGCCTGCAACCCAGGTATGTGCCCTTCACAGGAATCAAACCTGCGACCCTTTGGTTCTCAGGCCTATACTCTCACCACTGATCCATGCTGGCCAGGGCTCAACTCTACGTCTTGATGGGAAGAAGACCAAGCCACTTTGCACAGGGCTTACTAACAGGGGTAGGGGGTTGTGAGCATCCTTACAGACAACCCCCACCACCTGTGCATGCGTGTGCTCCTTCTCCAGTCAGTGGGTCTCTGAACAAGGCTTGCGGGATTCACGGGAGATCTTCATTCCATGCGTTCCATGTGAGAGATTTACTGCAGTTACCGTAAAACCTCCTATCCTCACACGTGCACATGGGCATGGACCTTGCACTTAGGCATGCACAGGATTGTTCCAGGTGTGTGAGGGGCTGCCTCGCCACTCTGGGCACCACGAAGTGGCAGATCAGACAGGGAGAGCAGATTAGCACATGCTTAGCGCAAACTGAGAGGTCCCGACCTCACCCTGAGGAAGAGGCAGGGCTGAGACAGCACGTCCAGTGGAAGGCACATCCCAGAAAGCAGTCACCAGGCTCGACGGGGCCACGTGGGATGTGTTTTGGTAACTGGCTCCTCGGTGAGGGGAGAAGTGAGCCGAAGAACCTAAGAGGAGGGCAGGAGCCAGAGAGCAGCCAACCTTGAACTCTGAGTTCAGGACTTTGGCCTTTTCCCTGTACACTTCGGTGAGGCCTGGACCCCCGGATGAAGGAGATGGAGAGAGGGTTGACAGCAGAAAGACACTGAACACGCACAGGGACTGGGTGATCGAATGGATCCGAGCAAAGACAGAAGGAAAAATCAATGACGACTGCAAGAACGAATCTGAGAAAATCGCGGTCTCGCTGACAGAAATCGAAAGACAGAGCTGACTCGAGGACAAGGATAACGACTTCCACCTTGAAGATGACGAACTGAAGGGGACAACGAGCACCTGGAGACATTATCGGCCACTTATTCGCTGTGTGACCTTGGGAACATTACTCCCCACTCTAAGCTCAGTGTTCGTGTCTGTAAAATAGGAATAAAAAGAGCGTACCCCTCATTCGGTTATTGTGAGGACTGGATGAAATAATGGATACCTGGCACCCGGTAAAGCACTAAAAAAATGACATACTTTTGTCATCATTATCCAATTTATCACTTGACGGATAGCCCAATGACTCTCTTGTGTCACATGAACTCATGACTATCTGATAAACCTCTTATTGGGTCCTTTCTCTCTCTCTCTCTCTCTCAATACAACAGATAATTTAAAACATTCTATGCTAATGGCAGTCCTTATAAATTTTCCACAGCGTTTGGGTCTGAGCAATTTATAACCTGGAGAAGGCTCCAATTCCACGACACATTTATCACTGCAAACCATTAAAACCGGTATGTCAGCTGGCCCATCAGGATTAGACGTGAACATTGGATGGCTGTGGTCTTTCCTGGAATCTGCTAACCTGTAGTCAGACATGCTATCCATCGCATCACTGGTGCAGGCTGCGGCTGTGGTTTTTCCTAAAAAGCATTACCTAGGAGTTTAAGTGGGGCTTCTGAACATTGAAAAGCTTGAAATCCTATCCAATAAAAGAGTACCGTATTTTCCGGCGTATAAGATGACTTTTTAACCCAGGAAAATCTTCTCAAAAGTCGGGGGTCATCTTATATGCCGGGTGTCATCTTAAAGGGCAGGTATATCCCAAACTCTGTATTTTAACTGGAAAAGTTGGGGGTCGTCTTATATGCCCAGTTGTCTTATACGCCAGAAAATACAGTAAGATGCAAATTGATCATACCTCTGCTACACTACAAGCCATGCTCACCAGCCAATCAGAGCGAGTATGCAAATTAACCCAACCAAGATGGCTACGGCCACAGAGAAAGCAGGAGGGAGGCTTGGGTTGCCCCTGGCGATGGAGGAAGCCAAGTTTTCTGCAAACCTTTGCCAGCCCAGGCTTGCAGGGGAGAGAAGTTAGGGGCAAACAGGCTGGCAGGGGGCAGGTAGGCATCAATCAGGCTGGCAGGGAAGTGATTAGGGGGTGATCAAGCTGGCAGGCAGAAGTGACTAAGGCAATCAGGAAGGCAGGCAGGTGAGCAGTTGGGAGCCAGCAGTCCTGAATTGTGAGAGGGATGTCCGACTGCCCATTTAGGCCCGATCCTACCTAGATTGGGCCTAAACGGGCAGTCGGACATCCCTCTAGGCATCCCAGACTGGAGCGGGAACAGGCTGAGTTAAAGGACACCCTCCCCCTGCACCCCAAGCACGAATTTCATGCTCCGGGCCTCCAGTTTGTTAAATAATGCTGAATAAAATGGAAGAAACCAAATTATTTGCTTTTTCTTTTGTTCTTCATTTCTGGCCATTAGATAATATGCACTATTAATGAACACTTTCTTTAGAGTCGGAAGACAAGAGACATGGAAACAGAGGCTGGAAGTCCTTCAGAAGAGGAGGCTAACATGTTTGCCAAAGTTGTTCCCACTAATATGAGATCCGAGCCTGAAGAATGGACCCACGGCCCTGGGCGCATCCGCTACCCGACAGTGGTGAAGGAAGAGCTATGGAGAGACGCAAGCCAGTCAATTTTGTGATTTGTTCCAAGGTCTAACAAAAGGCTGAGATAGATTCTGAGAAACGTGGACTTCAATTATTTGAGCCATAAATGTTTCCCATTATGATGCTTAAACAGTTCATGACAGTCTAAAATACGGACTTTTTTTTTTGCCATTAGTGCAGTCACATCTTACAGCATTGCAGTATGAGGGTTTTTGATATTTTTATCAAAAGATTTTATGGCCAGATTGTCAGAAATCAAGGGGGATAAAATGTACAATTCAGCTAGTGTTTTCCTATATCCACAGCCGTAGGTCCATGAAAAGGGTTATAGCCATAGATTATATAGCTCTATTTTTGACTGTGAAAATTTATATGCTGTCTAGATCTTTATTCTATTGAAATTGAACTGGAAAAGGGCCCTTCAATGAAATGATTCTTTCGAAATCTGTAAACTGTAGTAGATCTGACTGATAAAAAGGCTCAAAATCCCTTTAAAGGGTGCGCATGGGGAGAAATACAAAAGGGAAGGCAAAGGTGGTCCCTTGCGTGATAGGTATGTTTATGTGTGTTTCCAATCTGGAGTCCAGCTGTCTGGATCAAAGCCAGAGTCTATCAGTTAATGTGACCTCAGCCAAGTTGCTCAGCCACTCTGTGCCTCAGTTTCCTCCTCTGTAAAATGGAATGATAACAGTAGCCACCTCAGGGGCTTGTTGTGTGGATCAAATGAGTTAAGACAAGAGCCAGCACATAGAACAGGTCTTGGCATACCGCAGGCACTTGATAGGTGTTGGGTATTCTGATCGCTCCCTCATGTCTACTTACCTGAGCAACTACATCTTACCACCTGGGGATTCTTCAAAGCCTAACTCGGTTGTTAAGTTCCGGGATTGCCCTGGCTGAAACAAAACCCTTTGTTCTTCCACAGTGGGCGCCACTTCCTACCTTACCTTACAGCCACCCCATGAGCCTGTCCCTGCCTGCCTGGTGGCCCCGAAAGTTCCCTTCTCAATCCCGTGCATGTGCCTGTGCTCATATCTACCTGTGGAATAAATCAACGTACAGAGTTGTCTTCTATTGCCTTTACAACTAGTAGCTGCTGTGGTCACTATTACTACCCTGTTTCCCCGAAAATAAGACAGTGTCTTATATTAATTTTTGCTCCCAAAGATGCGCTAGGTCTTATTTTCAGGGGATGTCTTATTTTTCCATGAAGAAGAAGACGGTACACATTTATTGTTGAACAAAAAAAAAATGAAATTTATTACTTGTCTACGGTACAGTAGTCGTTGTCATCACAAACCAGCTCACTGATGGGCCGCAGCGCAGCCGGAGCTGGTCAGGCAGGGCGAGGTCTCTTTAAATCAGGAGTCAGACGCGTTACGGTAGCTTCGGGGGTCTTATAGTCTGGGGAGGCCTTATGATCGGGGAGGTCTTATTTTCGGGGGGATGCCTTATATTACAGCGAGAGGCAAAACTGGAAGTAGGTCTTATTTTCAGGGGATGTCTTACTTTCGGGAAAACAGGGTAAGGAGGAAAGGCTAGTCTTAGGAGGCCCAAACATCATGCCTGCCCTCTGGAAGAAAGCAGCATTTATGAAATGAAAAGCTAGTTTGATTCATGAAAACTAAGGGAATTTCTGGGACAAAATCAGCACAGCATAAAACCTCCGATTTAAAAGAAAGCCCACTTGGTCTGTATCCCCTTCCCCCCCACCTCCCAACCCCCAAAATGATGCAGGGTGTGGCACTGCTGTCATCTCTCAATTACCCAAAGTGAAGAGGAGCGGACCTTGCAAGATAAATGCCCTTCTGGCTGAGGCCAATTATTCCAGCAGTCAAACACCTTTGGCATCCTCTTGCCTCTCTCTCTAGGGTAATGTAGACACCTTCGCAAAAATATCAATAAACAGTGAGTGTCTACTATGGGCCAGGCATAGTGTTTTTATATGCAGTCACTCATTTAATCCTCCAAACAACTCTATGATGTCGATTCTCTAGTTTACAGATAAGGAAACTGAGGCACAGAGAAGTGAAGTAACTTTCCCAAAGTATATTGGCTAGTTCAGCTCATCTTATTTCAACCCATCTTCCCACATATATTGTCCAATATGGGGGTTCACTGGGGACCAGTGTGGAATACCTAGGATACTCAACGGCTAGTTGGAAAAAGAGGGTCAGAGGAATTCTCTCGAGTGCAGGTCTGGTCTGGTGTGGGTGGCCAGGAAGGGCCAACTGTGTGAGTTGAATTTCAGGGGTCAGAGAAACTCAGGCTAGATGCCAGCTTACCCCAAATCCTAGGGGATGCAAGCTGGTAGGCAATGCAATGGAGTCTCTGGGCAACAGTCATACGGGAGACCAGTGGATGTTCCAGATGACACATTCATCTTAGAAGCAGGGACAGCCAGGAGCTAGGGAGAAGGCAGAGTAGTGGCCTTCAGGACAGGAAGCTAGAAAAGGGGAGCTGGAGTCTGAAAGAGGCCTTCGTGCTAACCAGGAAAACGCAGAAGCTGGACAGGAGCTGGACACACACTGTGGGGATCAGGAGAAGGTGCGTTTGGGAAGGTGGCACCTGGGATCAAGCAAAGAGAGGCTCCCCTTGCCACATTCGAGCCATTCTCCACCCCCCGCAACAGGAGAGATCAGGAAACCCAGAACTCTGATCCTGCCACTTCCCCGCACGTTTCAATGGCTTCTCAAGGCCTCAGGGTGAAGTTCAGACTTCTCAACCATTTACAAGGCTATTCATGATCCGGCCGCTGCCTACCTCTCCACTCTCATCTCTCTGTGTGTATCCTTCTGGTGCCATCCACCCAAATGAAAACAAGTGTCTTCGAGAGCAGACTGTGTCCACCACCCTCAGTTACCCTAAGAGCTCTCCTGCTGACCTCCGCAGAGGCGAGAGGCCCAGAACCCGCCCTCCCCCTCCCGGCCTGGCTCTTTCTATCCCTGAGGGCTCACACTGGCTGTCCCTTCCTCACCGCCCGTCCCCAGCCTGCAATCCCCTTCCTATGTTTTCCCACAATGCTTGGTGGTCATCTTTTGGGATTGACTATCTTAGATACTTTTTTTTAATTTAATAAATCTTTATTATTCAAATTATTACAATTGTTCCTCTTTTTTCCCCCAGAGCTCTCCTCCACCCAGTTCCCACACCACTCACTGCCCTTACCCATCACCCCCCACTGTCTTCATCAATAGATGTACGATTTCTGCCCAATTTCTTCCTGCACTCCCACACCCTTTTCCCCCCAAGAATTGTCAGTCCACTCCCTTTCTATGCCCTTGATTCTATTATATTCACCAGTTTATTCTGTTCATCAGATTTTTTTATTCACTTGATTTTTAGATTTGTTGATAGATATGTATTTGTTGTTCATAATTTTTATCTTTTATCTTTTTCTTCTTCCTCTTCTTCTTAAAGAATACCTTTCAGCATTTCATAGAATATTGGTTTGGTGTTGATGAACTCCTTTAGTTTTTTCTTCTCTGTGAAGGTCTTTATCTGACCTTCAATTCTGAATGATAGCTTTGCTGGGTAGAGTAATCTTGGTTGTAGGTTCTTGCTATTCACCACATTGAATATTTCTTGCCACTCCTGTCATCTGGCCTGCATAGTTTCTGTTGAGAAATCAGCTGACAGTCATATGGGTACTCCCTTGTAGGTAACTAACTGTTTTTCTCTTGCTGCTTTTAATGTTCTCTCTGACAGTTGTATGGGTGCTCCCTTGTAGGTAACTAACTGTTTTTCTCTTGCTGCTTTTAATATTCTCTCTTTGTCTTTTGCTCTTGGCATTTTAATTATGATATGTCTTGGTGTGGTCCTCTTTGGATTCCTTTTGTTTGGGGTTCTGTATGCTTTTTGTACTTGTAAGTCTATTTCTTTCACCAGGTGGGAGAAGTTTTCAGTCATTATTTTTTCAAGTAGGTTTTCAGTATCTTGCTCTCTCTCTTCTTCTGGCTCCCCCATAATTTGGATGTTGATATGCTTGAAGTTGTCCCAGAGGCTCCTTAAACCATCTTCATATTTTTGGATTCTGTTTGCTTTTTGCTTTCCTGGTTGGATGTTTTTTGCTTCTTTATATTTCAAATCTTTGACTTGATTCTTGCAATCCTCTGGAGAGTTGTTAGATCTCTGTATAATATTTTTTTTTATTTCAGTCAGTGTAGGCTTAATTTCTAGTTGGTCCTTTTTCATATCCTTGAGGGTCTCACTAAATTTATCTGCCTTTTCTAGAAAATTCTTGAAAAATCTTATAACCGTGATTTTGAACTCTATATCCAGTCGTTTGCTTACCTCCATTTCTTTCATTTGTGATCTTTTTCTTTGTCTCCGCATTTTGGCTGCTTCCCTGAGGTGATAAGAATGGCTTTGCGTGCTAGGTGTTCTATAGGGCCCAGTTGCTCAGCCTCCCCAGTTACCTGAGGTGGACACTCTTGGTGCACCCCTTTGTGGGCTATGTGCACAGTCTTGTTGTAGTTAAGCCTTGACTGTTGTTGGTATCACTGGAAGGAATTGACCTCCAGGCCAACTGGCTGTCTATCTTAGATTCTAACTACCTATCTCCCCAACTGGACCACAAGCTCCTAGAGGGTGGGGCACTGTCTGTTTTGTTTGCTGTCCTATATTCCCAGTGTCTACAGTGCAATAGATATTAACAAATATCTGTTAGCCAAACCAAGGAAGATATAAGACTGAGGGAGAGCCACCTCCCTTAGTGACTGGGGGGACAGAGAGACAAGAGTGTATACTCGTGTTAAGTACAAGGTGAGGGCCATACAGACAGTCAGGACTCCAGGGAGGAAGTGGAAACATTGGCAAATATCACATCAAATTCAGGCTCTGATTTGAAAACCATACACAGTATGCCCAACGTAGTCACAAGAATCCGGATGTCAGCTGAGTACCCAGGCCACTTTGAGTGTCAAGAGCTTCACTCGGAAGACACAAGAAGCTGACTCTGGAGTTTTTATCTCGTGGGAGAAGCAAGAAGACAGACAGAGGAGAGAGAACCCAAAGATCCAGAAAAGTACACGGCTCTCTCTTTAGAACTGAGCTGAGCCCACTGAAGGGGCGACCAGGAAAAACCAAGAAGGAATTAAAGAGAACTGGGGGCGCTGAGCTCCGGCATCGGGATGGGGCAAAGGGAACAGACCATCAAGGCTATTTCATTGTCATCATTAACAAAAGGGCACCAAGGTCACGTGCTACGGATCAGGCTTGGGGGGAAGCAAGACAAACTAACCTAAGGTGACGCACTTTGTGATAGCTCCAAGCAAACAACTCTGAGCCACACTCAGAAGCCAGCTAATAAAATAAACAGAAATGCAGTCGAAGGAATTTCAGCATGAAAATTGGGGGGATAAAGGGGAAAGGAACTGCACAAAGCAAAAACAGACAAAATACGAGGCTAACTCACCAAAAGCTGACCCCAATAAACGGGCATTGCCCTGCACCTGGGAGAGTGCCTTCAACAAAGAATGCGCCCGCCACCAGCTTGGAAAACTTCAGCTCCAGAAAGGCTGGGGGAAGGCGCAGCCACTGTGGGTGACAGGGGAGCACGGGGTGGAGAGGCGCCAGGTCACGTGTGATTTCAGGTGCTGCAGACAAACACTGGAACCTTCCCCTAGCGAGACAGGATCAGGCAGACCACTCCCCTCTTCTTTCTACCCCCCTGCCCCCCATGCACTGCCAGGGATAAGAACCAATCTGCCAGCCTTCTCTTCTCCGTGTGCAGAAAGGAAGACCCTTGTAAATACATCCAGACCACCATCATAGTATCTAAAGTGCAGAGATGTTCCCTAACCGGTTTGGCTCAGTGGATCGGCCTGCGGACTGAAGGGTCCTAGGTTCGATCCCGGTCAAGGGCATGTACCTTGGTTTCGGGTACATCCCCAATAGGAGGTGTGCAGGAGGCAGCTGAGAGATGTTTCTCTCTCATCGATGTTTCTAACTTTATCCATCTCCCTTCCTTTCCATAAAAAAAATCAATAAAATATGTATTTTTTTAAAGTGTAGAGATGAATGAAGCCAGCCAGGTAGCCCAAGTGAAACGAGGCGTGGGCCGCTCTCTGTGGACCTGGATGCTGGGGACAGGGTCCTCTGGGTTCGAGCTCAGCTTGCCCCTCAGTTTTGTCCTGGGGCAGGCACAGCAGTCAGAGCAGTAACCCTAGCGGTAATGACCTTCACCACTACCAAAACGGTCCCCCCACACCCACGCCCCTGCCTGAGCATTTGTTCTGTGCCAGGCACAGAGCTAAGCCGCTGGCATGAATCAGCTCTGAGAACCCTCCCAACAACCCCTTATCACCTCCATTTCATAGCCACTCACTCTACAGACAAGGAGCCGAGGCGAATGGAGACACTTTTCAAAGGCCTCACCGCTGGTCCACGGGCCAGAGCCTCAGACCCAGACGGTTCTCCCAGAACGGGCTCTCTTACAACAGACGTGGTCAGAAGCCCACAAAGGAGGCAGGTAATCCACCAGCACCTGCTCATGGCAGCACGGAATGCAGTGCTGTGGACGAGGCCAGGTGAAACAGGGAGAAGGTGGATTCCTTACAAATAAGACCAAGAATTCCTTTCAGTTACACTGTGAAATTATTGAACTTTATTCGCCTTTAAAAAATAAAAAGGGACCCCCTTCTCTTTAATATTACCACGTCTATCTAGCAATATGTAGGTTGTTCCAACCCCTATGGAGACCAGCAAAACAAAAGGAGAGTTGATAAAGAGACAGCTTAGGGGCTTTTTTTAAAAATTTTTATTTATTTATTTTTTATTTATTTATTTTTGGTTGCAGGACCCAAAAAAAAGAGTTATTTAGCTTCAAACACTGGGAGACTTGAGAATCTAAAGTTCCTTAAAATCTCCTTAGTACAGCATTGCTTTTCGCTCAAATTTCACATTGCTTTCTTTATTGAAATTTCTGTACATTAATATGTGCTTTTTTCTTTCTTTCTTTCTTTTTTTTTTTTTTACATGACCTATTTTCCGATGGGACTGAGGTGGGGGGTAGGGGGGAGAGAAATCACAAATGCATATTTAAAGCCACAAAAAATATTTAAATTCCCCCCCCATTTTCCTCCTACATTTTTAGTGCTTCCCATTTGAGATGAAAGATAAAAACTCCCGTGTGAGATTAATTGTGACGATGAAAGAATGCGAGGCAGTTGCTTAAGAAACGGGAACAACAAAGGAATAAACTACTGCAGGCATCACCAGGACCGGAATGACACTGCTCTGTGTACTCGATTTCCATGGCAACCGGCACGGGGAAGATGAATGTTTCATAGTCACTGGGTGCTGCGGCGGGCGTCTATAAATCAAACTTGCATAAAGAGCACCCGGCTTGTGCTGGGGGCTGTGCTCGGCGCCGGTGTATTTCCCTGTTGCTGTATAATTACGGATAAGAAGCACAAAGCAATGAGGTCACTTTTCGTGGGGAACAAACTCAGAAATTACTCACACACCTGCAGCGGGGGATGCCATTCATCCGGCGAGAGGCAGAGGCTGGAGGAAGAAGGGCCCCGCCTGCCCCGAGGACTCAGACGCGGGTGCTCGCTCGCTCGCTCGGCGGGCTCGGGCTGAGCACTGCCCTCCCCTTCGCTCTCTCTGCTCTGAAACGTGTGTGTGTCGGTTGGAGCACCTTAATTAACTGCCTTGGATACTGTGGAAGTTTGCATTCTGACCGACCGCTGGGCCGAAATGATACTCTGTGTTTAATAGGAAAGTTTATGGAGGCTGAACGAGCATCCGCCTGTTTTTTGATTGACCCTGAAAATGGCTCATCGGGTGGCAGTTAGGACGGGCACAGAGCTGGGGGTCAGGGGACTTGAGTTGTGATCCAGGTCTGTGCCACTGTGGGTCAGTGGTAAGTTCGTCTAGTCTCCGTCTTCTGAGCTACACACAGGACAGACGCCCTTTTATTGAGCATCACTGTTCCAGAGATGACGCCAAGGGCACTTCCGCTCGCCTTTAAGAGCTGTGGACTTGACGAAGCAGGTGCCTCGCCCTAACTGGTTTGGGGTGTCGCTGCCACCACCCCACCGGATTCCATGATTCTGGAAACTCTAAATCCCAAAGGTCTGAATCTATCGATCCGATCTAACCCAAGATGTCAGCTGTGCCGTTCCTCAAACAATATGTTCCTGGCTAGCTGGCGTGGCTCAGTGGTTGAGCCTCGACCTGTGAACCAGGAAGTTACAGTTCGATTCCCAGTCAGGGCACATGCCTGGGGCCGCGGGCTCGATTCCCAGGAGGGGCGTGCAGGAAGCAGTCCATCAGTGATTCTCTCGTATCACTGATGTTTCTCGCTCTCTCTCCCTCTCCCTGCCTCTCTGAAATCAATAAAAATATTTTTAAATATATATATATATTCCTTATACTGTCCATATAATAGTTAAATGCTATCCTGTCTAAGACACCTAGTTAATAGGGTTTTATGATTTTACTATTTATTGAAGCCTTCTTTGGCCTTGTTTCAACCTTCCAAACACAAAATATGCTGTGGAAAATATAATAAACACACTCAGTTTTGTTTGTTTTTACAATATGTTTTTATTGATTTTAGAGAGAGAAGAAGGGAGAGGGAGAAAGAGAAACACACACACACACACACACACACACACACACACACACCAATCAGTTTGCCTTCCTGCACACATCCTGGCCCGGATTGAACCTGCAATCTGTGCATGTGCCCTGACCAGAAATCAAACTGGTGACCTTTCGGTGAATGGGATGACCCTCAACCAACCGAGCCACAGGGGCCAGAGTACAGTCAGAGTTTTTAAAAGTTCTAAAATAAATTATTTGCTTGGCTGGCATGGCTCAGTGGTTGACTGTCCAGGAGGTCACAATTCAATTCCCGGTTAGGGCATGTGCCCAGGTTGTAGGCTCAACCCCCACTTAGACATCAGTGAGAATCATTGATCGGCTGCCTCCTGCATGCCCCCTACTGGGGGCCAAGACCCCAACCCGGAATAAAACCTGGGACCCTTCAGTCTCAGGCTGACGCTCTCTCCACTGAACCAAACTGGTTAGGGTGAAGCACCTGCTTCTTCAAGTCCACAGCTCTCAAAGGCGAGCGGAAGTGCCCTTGGCGTCATCTCTGGAACAGTGATGCTCAATAAAAGTGTGTGGAACACCTAAATGAGTGGACAAACTCTGAGTAGTACCTTTGCTCCGCCCTTCAGCAATCACGCACTTCCTTCCTCAATTTTCAATGTTCAGTCAGATTCAGGCCAACACATCAGTATCTCCAGGACAGACAGGCAGACATAACTAGGCATCTCTTTGTGTGTCTGAGTCCTTACAAAATCTGTGTGGAACCTGATAACCTAGAGAGATCTTTCCACTAGTGAGGCATGAGTCATTGTCCTAAGTCCCGGTCCACGCATGGAGGTATGGTGCGGCCCCAAAACAATGAGCCACTGCCCCTGGCTGGTGGGGCTCAGTTGGTTGGAACATCATCCCATGCACCGAAGGGTCACAGGTTCGATTCCCAGGTCAGGGCACATACCCAGGTTTCGGGTTCAATCCCTGGTCAGGGTGCATACTCAGGTTTCGGGTTCAATCCCTGGTCAGGGTGCATACTCAGGTTTCGGGTTCAATCCCTGGTCAGGGCACGTACAGGAGGCAATAATCAATGTTTCTCTCCTACATGATGTTTCTCTATCTCTCCAACCCCCCCCCTCAACTTCCTCTCTCTCTAAAATCAATAAAACGTATCCTCAAGTGAGGATTTAAAATAAATAAATAAACACACACACACACACACACACACACACACACACACACGCCTCTGAGCCACAGTCTCTGCTTCAAACAGGGAATGAAAGGTCAACAAGATCCAAAAAGCACTCCTGGCCCTCATCTAACACCGACACCAACTCTGGGGCAAGATGTTACTGTGCTCCTTTTACACATGGGGAAACTGAGCTGTAAAGAGTTATATAAGTGACTGACCGTTCCGAAATAGGTAGGGAAATTCAGAACCCGCCATCCCTGACTCCGAGGCTCTGAGTGCCTCTCCGGCCACATTCAGCCAACGGACTACTGGACCTCTCGGGCGCTGAACACAAGGGGCCAAAAAGGGTTTAAAAAACAAATCCAGCCCCTCAAAAGCACACCAGTGGTGAAAAAAGGGTAATAATAACAAGAACTGATATTCTCCCATCTAAACCCGGCCCCTAAATAGGACCAGGAACACGTTCCTGCCCGCACCTCCATTCCCCAGGCCGCAGGCTGGAGGGAGCCAGACGCTACACAACAGGCCATTTCCAAAAGATGACCAGGACCAGAGCCAATGCCATCTTCACCGCTTAGAAATGCACCCTGCTGTTCACCAGAGAGGTTCGGGGTGGCTCCTAAGCTTAGAAGAGGCAATAACTGGGGCATATGTTTTCACTTCTAATTTTTCAAAAACTAATAACGTGTATTAGGAAACGCTCCAGGTGAGCCTCCTCTCCTCCCAATTAATTTCGTATCAGAGCTTTTTAGCACCACCCACTGGTGGACTGGACCTACTACACGCTTGCCTGGCTCTCCCATCTGCTTTGTTCATTAAGAGGGGGTCGTACGTTTATTTCACGATTAATTTACGGCAAAGTCATTTATTTCCGTCTCTAAATAAAATTAGAAATGACTTTCCTTGTCAGTCAAATAAATAGCAATCCACTCTGGCTTTTTCGCATAAGAAGGTAGAGTTCGCTTAGGAAGTCCTTAGAGACAACGAGATCTCCTCACTAAAGCTAATTTGATTTATTCGACCATAAGCCCACACTCCAAAAGCAAGGACTAATCAGAACTATAATGAAAATTAGAAACTAGGAGAGGAAGAGAGCAAGGTAAACGGTACGCAATACTAGGCGAGCCTACAGTGTCTACGTAAGACATTAATGTAATTGGAAATCAAAATGAAGAGGCAATTTCACATTTCAAGAATTTTGAGCCCTTTTCCACCAAGATTCCTGACTCAAAGATGGAGTCTGCCATTTGAGGTGTGGCTTATATGTTGCCATGTATTCCTTCTGCCCTGTTTAATTGAACCATATCTGGCAACGGAGAGCAGTGTTCAGCACAACAGAGCCCAGGGACTCAAAACTGATCTGTGTACAATAAATCCATCCGTGAGAATAAGTATTCCTGAAGAAGTCCAATTTCCCCCAAAAAAACAACCGATTTCTGGATACAAGATGTCTATGAAGAGTACATCCAGCCACTAGTTGTCAGGACAAATTTGTAACCAGCAGAATGATTCTACACTGTAAAAATACGCAGAAACTTCTCTACGACACAATGTGCAAGAGAAGAAGAAAACGGTTCCATCCAGTTAACTGCATTTGACCCTGATGGCAGGGTTCTGTTAGCAAGTCTTCTCATCTATAATAAAAAAAGCATAATATGTTAATTAGACCAGCCGTCCTTCTGGACGACCTTCCGGAGGAAGCCAGGGCTGGGAGGGAAGCCTGGGTCCTGGGTGCCAGAGGGGAGCCGGTGCTGGCAGCTGGGGGAAGGAAGGCCCACTCTCGCATTAATGTCATTCATCGGGCCTCTAGCAGAGTATAAAACTGCTAGAGTAACTTTATAATGATAGCAGTTTAAATCTCTATACAAATGCGTGGTCAGGTTCATAGGTTTTAAAAGCCTCCGAGTCTAAGTCTGCAATGGAAAACCCAGGGAAGAAGACAATCTGCCACAGGCCCAGAAACAATGGAGGGCCGGCAGCGGCTCCACCCGATTTACTGCTACCTACTCTGAACATGCAAACGTGGCTCGACCTCATGCTCTTCCTGTGCTCGTTTGTTTATTCATCCACCCCTTCATTCCTGCATTCACTGAATACCGTATTTTCTGGCGTAGAAGACGACTTCTTAACCCAGGAAAAGCTTCTCAAAAGTCGGGGGTCGTCTTATGCGCAGGATGTCATCTTATAGGGCGAGTATGTCCCAAACTCTATATTTTAACTGGAAAAGTTGAGGGTCGTCTTCTACGCTGGAAAATACGGTACTTTCTCCATCAAACAGTTGAATTTCTACAAAAAGGGAACAAGTGGGAGACTTCTACTGCCCCCTCCCCTCCTTGGCAGAGAGCCTTGATCTGCCATCTCCAAGTCAGAGATTTCTGCTTGAAATCACAAATGGGTTACCAGGAACCCTAACAAGAAGACGACGTGGGTTAAGACAGGTATTTTTTTTTTAATTTGTATTTTTCTTCCTAAATACATTCTTTAACTTGATTCCTGAATGACACTTAAAGTCAAGTGTGTAAAAGGGGGACAGTCACATCTATTGTTATTAGGCAGACTATTGTTATTAGGCAGTGATATTCTTTTTTCAAAAGAATGTTTTATTGATTTTAGAGAAAGAGGAAGGGAGAGGGAGAGAAACATCAATGTGAGAATGAAACATTGACTGGCTGCCTCCTACACATTCCTTACCAGAGGTCGAGCCTGCAACCCAGGCCTGCTCCCTGACCAGGAATCAAACCGGCAACCTTCCGGTTCCTGGAATGATGCTCAACTGACTCACACAAGCCAGGGCGAGGCAGCTGTATTCTTAAATCAAAAGAGCCAGTGAAGGAGGCCCAGGCAGAGGCCGTGACCCCATCAGCGAGGCAGAAGGCAAGGTCACATGCAATGCACGGCAGTGGGAAAGGTCAGGGACAACCGTGACCGGGCGCAAGCCGATCCCATTGCGTGTGACAAAGCTAATGACTCGAGAAGGATCCCGAGGCTTACCAGAAGAGCGTAGGCCACAGGCGCGGGAGCAGGCTGTAAGGGTACACATGCCAACCATTTGCCACCCCGGAAACAGGGAACCAAGGACAGGGAGTGAAGGTTCTCCTGGACGGCAGCAGGGTCTGCCATGACGCGAGGGGCAGGGGCGCCAGGCCTCAGCACGGAGAGGAAAGCATTGGGGATCACAGCGGACCGGGGCTGGGGAACTGCGCACAGAAGATGGGCTCGGGGCGTCCACACTCTTTGGTCCCGGAGGCACCACATTTCTGCCTGGACGGAGAGGCTGGTCCCGTTCTGGGTCAAGGTCAGCAACAGGGGATCCAAGCCACAAGATCCAAAAAGGTAGATAGATACAGGGCTCACAGATCTCACACTTGTCAAGAGGGGGAGAGGGAAGTGGATTGCGGTGTAGGTGTTTGGGGAGGAGGTAGATGCACTGCGGAGAGGCATGTGGCAAGCTCGCTTCAGGTCTCCGATGGGCACAGAGCACGTGCAACTACCGGAGCCCAGTTCAGAGCTCAGGCCCCGCCCGGCTGGCATGGCTCAGGGGTTGTTGCAGGCTCCATCTCCAGGTTGGGGCATGCAGGAGGCAGCCAATCAAAGACTCTCTCTCATCAATGATGTTTCTCTCTCCTCTTCCTCTCCCTTCCTCTCTGAAATCAATAAAACCATATTAAACAAACAAACAAAAAAAGCCCAGGTCGGACTGCAGGCTGATCAGAACCAAGGTGGGGCCTTTGGTCACAGGCACAGCATGCGGCTTGGGTCACAGTGAAGACAGGAGGGTAGAGTGAAGGAGAGCAGAGGTGGGGGTGGGGAGGAGGAAGCAGAGGGTGGGGAGGAGAACCATGGGTCCCACATGCACCAGCAGCCAGGATCAACCACCTGTATCTGGTTCTGGGCTTGTGAAATTCTAAGTCCCAGGAGTGGGAGGGGCCGGAGAGAGGGCGGGGGGGGGGGGGAAGGGCGTTCGTATTGGTGCCTGTCCTCTCTCTCCTGATGACAGGCAGGGGCGGGAGAAAGAGCAGGAACCAGTAGGCGCCACACGCCGTCTGCAGTGCCTTTAATTACTATTTCGCCCTGATTTTCTCCAGCGGCAGGTTGCAACCAAGGAGGGGAGGCAGGCAGGTGATCTGAGCAAGCCGGGAATGATAAAACGCCGTGCTGAACTCGGCAGCCGCTGCAAAGCATAATCCTGCCTTCTAGAGACAACTGTGGACGCAGGTCAGCACCCACCCCGGTGAAAATGATAAAAACCTACTGACTGATTTTAAGTATGTTTTCCCAGTGTGTTTGGCAAAATACTTTGCAACTGTGATAAGACGTCCAAAGGCAACATGCCTAACACATGGCTTCCCATCAAAGCAACCCCAACTGGGACGCCTGCTACAGTTTTATGGGATAAAAATGTTGCATCCGTTTCCTTGTATACATTTTTTTTTTGTAAACAGTTCCTTTTGTTTAGATTGCAGATAACCCACTGAAATCTCAAATATAACGATCAAACCAAACCAAACCCTATGGTCAGGGGAAAGCTGTATAATTACGCAGCTGGTTTCTCAGGAGCATCTCTGGGCAGAGAGAACACGCCGAGGGGATAAAAAGGCACGGTCCCACTCTCCGGACAGCTATACTGTGAGAAGCAGTGAGAAGGGGTCCACCCACTGAAGGGTCACGGGTTCAGTTCACAGTCAGGTCATCCCTCTGGGTTGCAGGTTCAATCCCTGGTCCCAGTAAGGGTACACGCAGGAGGCAACCAATTGATGTGTCTCTCACATCAATGTTTCTGTCTCATTCCCCCCTTCCTTTCTCTCTCTCTAAAATCAATAAAAACTTATTTTAGAAAGCACAAAAACAGTAATGTTAAATTACTCTCAAAGTTTAACTAGAAGGCTAATCAGTGATTTTCAAACTTTAATGTGCAGATGGATTGCCCAGGGATCGCATTAAAGTGAACACATCTGACTCAGTAGCGGGGAGTGAGGCCTGAGATTGGGCATTGCTAACACGTGCCCTGCTGGGCTGCTGCGCGTCTCTGGAGCCTCTTTGAATGACAAGAACGTATCTATTCGAGGTAGCCGAGAGGAGGAGGGTGCCTGCAGAGGAGGCAGGTAGACAAGATGGCTAGCCACGAGGTAGCAAAGCTACAGGTCAGTCTGTCGCAGACAAAACCCATCCTGGAAATCTTTGGTTCTGATTTTAGGCTATATGTTCACAGAATAACCAAAACTTAGAAATTAATGTTTCAATCTGACCCTATTTTTTTTCTTGACATCAAAAACAATGTTAATTTAAAAATCTCATACTAAATAGAAATTTCTCCTATTACGTACACATTTTAAAATATATATATATTTCTTTACTGATTTCAGAGAGGAAGAGAGAAGGATAGAAACCTCAATGGTGAGAGAGAACCATTGATCGGCTGCCTCCTGCACGCCCTCTACTGGGGATCGAGCCCGCAACCCAGGCATGTGCCCTTGGCCAGAATCGAACCTGGGACCCATCAGCAGGCTGGTGCTCTATCCACTGAGCCAAGCAGCTAGGGCCGTAGACATTTTTCTTATCTTATAAACCCAACACACAATTTCATCACAATTTCCACCTGGAGTTACCTATCAGCTACAAAAGAAAAGCGTTAAGAAATGGATTCCTTCTTGTAGAAAGGAAAATGGCATGAATACATTCATGATGTGCGGCCATTGATACCTTCAAGGGTGACTGAAAGGGTCAGCAACGTTAGGTCACAAGAAAGACACCACGGCAGCCATTTCTCGTGTGATGGGTGGATTAAGAGAAAAACGGCCCGGTGCGATGACAGCGAGAACAGCGTATCCAACCACAGCCGCAGAAGAGAGATGGGATCCACTGGCCTAACACCTGTTACAGTGACATCTCAAGCCCCACACACACCGGGGCTGCTGGCTGGAAGACCCCGCAGTGTCCTCTGGAGAGCGGGCTTTGCCACACCGACAGAGCACATCTGTCTTCACGCTGGGATTGATTCGGAATAAAATCTGTGAAACGCAGAGAAGATAAAGAAGACGGCCAGGTCACTCTGCCGGATAGATAACCCCAGCCGGGAGTTTCAGGCTGGAAGAAGCCTGCCAGACCCAGTCAGAGTCAGACGACACATTTCCAAAAAGAGCAGAGTGCAGGCCGGAGAGGCTCGGAGGTTTGTGGGGGGTCAGGGAAGTGGCTGAGCTGGGCCGAGAACGCGAGTCTCTCCATACCCAGGCCCTGGGGCTCACTGCACCTCGTGACCTTACCTTGGCGCTAGTGTGGCATTGGGACAGTGTAACAAAAATACATCACAGAAAGCACGTTCGCTGCATGAGCCGCTCATTTACACAGGATGGAGTCACTATTCCATACGTACAAAACGGGGAGCGTGATGATGCAGACCCTCATGTGCCTGCTTATGTGGCGCTCACATTCTGGTACTGGCAATAACACGGGTATGCCATACCTATGTGTAAGCATGAACAAGAAAACTGCTTGTGACAGGTTGAGGGTTTAAAGCCAAAGCTGGAGTCGATTTCCTCTTTGAGGGTCGGAAAGTGGTGGGTAGGGCCACCTTTCAAGAAAAATCTTTTTTTTTAAAGTATATTTTATTGATTTTTTTACAGAGAGGAAGGAAGAGGGATAGAAAGTCAGAAACATCGATGAGAGAGACATCGATCAGCCGCCTCTTGCACACCCCCCACTGGAGTTGTGCCCGCAAGCAAGGCACATGCCCCCGACCGGAATCGAACCTGGGACCTTTCAGTCCGCAGGCCGAAGCTCTATCCACTGAGCCAAACCGGTCTCAGCAAGAAAAATATCTTAACATCAGAGCCTTGAAGGAGGAGCAGGATGGACATCTGAATGGGTTGACCATAAGAGAGAAATACAATACCTGGACATCCTAAATGTGAAAGAGATGAAATAACACATCCTGGGTAATATATACTAAGTTAGCTTAACTGAAGACATCAAAATAACACGTTCTACTTGCAAATCTATGTAACGAAGTCATTATTGTTCTTTATGCATTTTCTGGTCCAGTTTCTGAGCTTTAATTCCTGCCTCACCTAAAGTTTATGCTGCTAAAAGGATTATCCTCAAACACAAGGATATCATTTTTGTCCAAAGAGCACTATGGATTAAGAATCCTCTGAAACACATTTTCTTGAAATGATGAACTGAGATTGTTTCTGTAGCTGGGTTTTTAAAGCGCAGTTTTACTCAATATGTCACATGTGAGAGGAAGTACATCCTGAGGTCACCTCGAAAAGCTGCACACGTCCACGGTGATCGCGTGCCAACGGGTACATAGAAAAGAGAATCTCTGACAATGGGATCCTCACCTGGAGATAATAAAATTTTAAACCAAAACAGTGGAAATGAAAACTCAAGCATTACCACTGCCAAGAAAATACATAAATCCATGAAATAAAAATTGGAAACTCAAGAAGGCTCCTTCTTAGGCCCTTACACTCACGCACCCAGGTCGAGCGGGTGCTGGCTATGTGTGGTTACAAAGAACGAGAGAGGATTTCTCGTCACTTCTTTCTACTTTTCCATGTGCCGAATCATGTAGATACTTACCGATCAAACATCGTATTCACCAAAGTAGGCCCTCACTTAATAACTGCGATTTTGTTGAGGTCCCATGACTATTCTGATGCATAAAATAATAACTGGGAAATTCTCTTGTTAGAGATGGTCCGAGAAAATGCTGTTTAACAAGTCAGCTGCCGGCAGAAAGGCAGGAATCCTAGGAACTTAAAGAGGAATGACACTCAAAAAGAGATGCAAATGATTTGCAAAAATAACTGCCTCCTTACATCACTCTCCTGCAGGACCCCGGGCTCATTAAGACTCCCTTCCGTGCAGCAGAACAGAAGAGGCTGTTCGTTCCTCTTACCCAAGCTCATGACAACGCTTCCTTATATACTGGCTGCGATACAAAGCATATATGAACTTTCTGCCAAGTCTCTAATGGATACTCCCTTCTAAACGTACCTAAACCCCTCTGGCTGGTTTTGCTCAGTGGTTAGAGTATCGGCCTGTGAACCTAAGGGTTTTGGGTTGGATACCTGGTCAAGGGCACGTGCCTGGGTTGCAGGTTAAATCCCAGCCTGGTACCCAGCCCCACAGCGCATGCGGGAAGTAACCAATGGATGACACATCCATCTTTCTCTCTTTCCCTCCCTCCCTTCCAATCTCTCTGAAAACCCAATGGAAAAAAATATCTTCAGGTGAGGATCAACTGAACTACAGTGGTACCTCGAGATGCGAGTTTAATTCGTTCCGTAACCTTGAGGCGTGGGAAACTATGAGACGCTCGAGTCGCAGTAAACCAGTGGGTCGTGTGCAGCCGGCCGATCCGCGCGATTACTCCTATCTCAAATGTTGCTCGTATTTCAAAGCAAAAATCGCTCGCTCAATGGCTCGAATCTCAAAAATCTCGTATGTTAGGGCACTCGTATCTCGAGGTACCACTGTAACTAAATAAAACGGCCTAAGCCCCACCCCCATGGACACTGACACTGAAAACGCATTGGTCTACAAGCCACGATGCTCTTACTGTCCACCAGTGTTAAAACCCCAGAGGAGGAGTACATGTTCGATGTTCTCTGCCTTCCCCACGTAGCATGAAGGATGGAATTTTTATCCCAGAAATGTCAGCTATAACGTAAATGCCTCCTGTGGAGCCGGGAGAGCACTTGGGGGCCTCAGTATTTCCGCGTTCCATTAATATCTGACAGCCCCCCTGTACACTCAGAACCTGGCCCGTCGGGTTTCAGCTCATGGCTGCGGAGCAGAAGGCTCCCAGAGCGTTTTGCCCACTGACGGGGGGGTGGGAAGGTGCAAATCTCGGCGCTTCCATTCGATGGAGAAGGCTCCCCGCGTGGAGGACACATCCCCTCAGAGGAAAACACCAGCCAGCTGTATAACAGGGCACCGCTGGCAGGCAGAGTCAAGAGAAAACATGCAGCCAGCTTCCTGACGACAGCAGAGGCTCCATCAGGAGCAGAAAATGTCCCCCGAAGAGAGCAAACAGGGGCCATCAGAAATGGATGCATAAAAACCTCACGTAGAAAGAGAAAAATGAGAAGCCAAGCCACATGTGGTTATAAAGCTCCTGACTGCATTTCAATGTGCCCTTTCTTCGTTGATAAGAAGTAAATTAATTACAGAGGAAACGGTAAGTGAGAATTTTACCGGCACTGGGTCTGTAGAGTGACAATGGTCCAACACCACTTACTTATTAAGTAACGACAATGCATAAAGCAATACGCTGGAACAGTGAACGCTGCAGATAAGCTCATAAATTCAAGGAACTTGTAGCAGTCTACAGAGATAATCCTCAACACAGTATTTTTGTTTAACAGGTAAGGGATTGAAAAAAATACACAACCATCCTATACAATAAAAGCCTAATATGCTAAGTGTCCAACTGTTCAACCCTTCGGCCAGTGGCTATGATACACACTGACCACTAGGGGGCAGATACTCTGACCAATAGGTTAGCTTGCTGCTGGGTTCCAGCTGATGGAGACTGGGCGAGATAGGCTGGACACGCTGGATCCCTCTCACGGCCCCTCCCTGGCTGGCCAGCCCCGATCAGCCCCAATGGGGACTGGGCCAAATGGGCCAGACACAGCCTGGAGTCCTCTCCCAATCCCTCCCTGGCCCCGAATGTGCACTGGTGAGATCCCTCGGCCTGGCCTGCACCTTCTTGCAATCCGAGACCCCTCGGGGGATGTCAGAGAGCTGGTTTTGGCTTGATCCTGCAGGCCAGGCCGAGGGACCCCACTGGTGCATAAATCTGTGCACCGGGGCTCTAGTAAGTACAATAAACATTTGGAGAAAGGAGAGAAGACTGTTCAATGTAAAGGACAAAGGGGCTCTTCTTGAGAAGACAGGTCTGCCTTGGACAGATAGGAAGTAGACAAAGGCACGCTCAGCAAGGGAAACAGAACAAAGTTTAAACACACATCGCACATCCACAGGAACAAGCACCAGGCCAAGCACAACACCGGCATATGGGACTGATGGAGGAGGAGTTTAGAAAGGTGGCCAGATGTTAGCCAAGTTAAATATGTTTAACTTAACCCGTGTGTCGTTAAAAGATTTTGTATCTTTTTTTTTTTAAATGTAGCACTATAAAGTTTTCAGCAAGTTCTATTAATATTAAAAAGGAAAGGCCCCTGGCTGGTTTGGCTCAGTGGATAGAGTGTCTGCCTGCAGAGTGGCGGGTCTGGGTTCAATTCCAGTCAAGGGCACACGCCTGGGTTGTGGGCTCAGTTCCCAGTAGGGGGTGTGCAAGAGAGAGCCAATCATTGATGTTCCTCCCTCTCTCTCTCTCTCTTCCTCTCCTTTCCTCTCTGAAATCAATAAAAAAATATTTTTAAAACAAAGAAAGGTATTTTTGTTTGTTTCAACCTTTCTGTGCTAGAAACAGCCTATTGTCTCACATTGTGTCTATTGTATAAATAGTACTGTCCGTTCACATACCGCTTGAACTTCTTCCCTGGGTGGTGGGTAGAAAAAAGCTGTTTTGGTTACACAAACACACACTCTGTTCTTTGAGAACACAAATACACAAATCCTGGTTATCGGCTCTATGTGGAAATTATGTTTTAAACACAGAAAGGAATCTCAAATTTTGAAATCCAAATATTAAACATTGTATGTCTTAGAAACAGCAAGCTAGTCCCAACTTCTTTGTGCTTGTTTTCTACACAAGATATTATCTCTTGGTGGTTTAAGAAAGTAACTTGTTCCTCAAAACCCTTCCTTCGGTAGAAGACTTGTTATCCTTAATTTAAACGTAAAAAGCTGTAACAGCGGGCCCCGAGCAATCACCCATTAAAAATAAAACCTCAGAAATCACTGCTTCTCCCAATAAAGCAAGCACCCCCATAAAACAAGAGTTGAAAGTAGATACAGAAAACCTTAGGGGAAATATAAAATAACAAGATACAGCAAAATAACAAAAAGAAGTGAAACATCCACAGATGTAGCTCGAGAAAGAAATGTCAGAGACAAATTCTAGTGAACTGTAACTGGAGGGGAAATGCCGTATTAGATGCAGCACTCGGGAGAATACACACCGTGGAAAATATGTATTCTAAGAGGGGTGAGCAAAACAAGCAAATGAAACAGAAGTTAACATAAAATTTAAAAGGACTTCCAACATTAGCATAATCAGTGTTTTTAAAGAAACAGAACGTGCCCTAACCAGTTTGGCTCAGTGGATAGAGCATCGGCCTGCGGACTCAAGGGTCCCAGATTCAATTCTCATCAAGGGCATGTACCTTGTTTGCGGGTACATCCCCTGTAAAGAGTATGCAGGGGGCAGCTGATCAATGTTTCTCTCTCATTGATGTTTCTAACTCTCTATCCCTCTCCCTTCCTCTCTGTAAAAAAAAGTCAATAAAATATATTTAAATAGAAAAAGAAACAGAACATGACTTGTAAGGGTTAATGTTCAATCCATTATATACCTTTACTCAAGGACCACAGCCCAGATAAACATTTTTGAACGTGAAAGGCACCAGGGAAGGTAGTTCTTATGCTCAACGTCAGCTACACAGAAGCCACTTCACAAGGCCTGGAGGTGAGCTCTGAATCCATTTAACTACAGAAGTAACTTTAAACCAAAAGAGGTTATGATTGCAGAACAGAATGTGACTGTCACAGACCCTGACCATAGATATTTAAAATGACATTGCTTTCCTTCATGATAAAAATCACTAAGATAGACATAACCAAAGCAGTTATGTCTCTCATTTGGTCCCTAGAATGCCCTCGGATTTAATCAATGACACACCAGTGTTTCTATCAAGTTATACAGCAGAATGCTCCTCTGATGCTGTCTGCCCCCAGTCTGTCTTTTGGGGGTAGTCTGGTTGGTTTTACTGCTGCGTTTTGTTGGTTTAGCTTGGAAAAGGGAAGTGCAACATGGGCAAGTCCTTCAGAAAGAGACGGCTCTTGATCTGTAGAAGTTTCTTAGTGAGAACCTGGCAGCCCACGAATGGAAGATGATGAAAACTCTCAGTGGTTACAGCACGGACCGCTCTGCCTTAAGGAGAAGGCTCCCCCGTCCCCCCCACCCCCTAGCTGCCTTCCTTTGGTGATCCTCAGACATCAGCTTGCTTCTGGGTCGCCATGGACCTGGGCAATGAACCCGTTTGTGCTCGTTAATGAAGTCAAATGCCACTCAAGCTTCTCGAAGAGCAAGTGTCTAACCGTAGAAACATCACGGGATTTGGCACCCCTGGTTTTCTTTTCCTTTTCCTGGAAACTTGTCTGCTCCACTGAAACAGAGGTGTGTGTGCAAGTGAGGCGTCGGCTTCTTTGGCCTACTTCAATTTACACGTGGAGGACCTAGTTTTCTATCCTTCCTTGGTTTCATAACTTCCCTTAATACTTAGTATGCATCATTTATTCTGGCTTAAGGGTTGTAGTGCTATAAAAAAAAAAATAACCCAAAGGATAGTTTAAACTGGGCACGTTCAATGAACTAAAATGCCTTGCTAGGTTGTATGTTGCAGTGGTCCTCAAACTGCGTTGATCACATAATCCTGAGAAAGATAAGATGTATGGATCTATGAATACAATTATTTATTTTTGTTTAATTGATTTCAGAGAGGAAGGGGGAGAGAGAGAGAGAAACATCAATGATGAGAATCACTGATCAGCTACCTCTTGCATGCCCCACATTGGGGATCCAGCCCGCAACCCAGGCATGTGCCCTGACCAGGAATCTAACCATGACCTCCTGGTTCATAGGTCAATGCTTAACCACTGAGCCATGCCAGCCAGGCAATACATTTATTTTTAGGTGCACATTATAAAACATAATACAGAAATTCTAAAGAATTAAAGAGGCAAATATTTTATTTAATGGCAAACAACTTTCTGCTATCCACAGAAATGACTCATGATGTTGATCAAGAACATGAGTTAATATCCGTTATTATTCCTGAACATCTCAGTTTAATCCTTTGTGGTTGAGCAATTTGTTTTAATACTTGGTTTGAATGGCTGTCAGAGTCATGTCACGAAGATATGCAGATCTGAATGGAAAAGAGCACCATGGCACTGAGCCTTGGTTTTGAGTCCAACCTCTGATAAGGAAAGGTTTAAAGTTTATTATTATTATTATTATTATTACTATTTTGCTGTTACTGCTTACTGACATTCAGCAAGTAAATCCCACAATTTTAGTCTCTCTTGAAAGCTTATAAAAGCTGTGAAATGTTTATATTTTTAAAAACTGTGTCCTAAAACCAATAAAACATTGTAAAAATTTTTTTCCCCTCCAGATTAGGACATTCCTGTTTCAACTTATTAAACACGCAGATGCGAAGGGTTTTAATAGGTGACATGCATCTTTTTTTAATATATATTTTTATTGATTTCAGAGAGGAATGGAGAGGGATAGAGAGATAGAAACATCAATGCAGAGAGTCATTGATTGGCTGCCTCCTGCACGCTTCCTACTGGGGATGGAGCCCACAACCCACACATGCCTGGGAATCGAACTAGTGACCTCCTTGTTCATAGGTCAATGCTCAACCATTAAGCCATGCCAGCCGGGCCATCCTTTTTTTTTTTTTTTTTTTTAGTCACATTTCCAAATAACTAATTCTAAAAAATGCTCTCCAGGTTGCGCAAGTTTCTTTCTCCCTGCTAAAACACTGCTTATACCTTGAAGGGCTTTATTTAAGTGTATTGTTAAAAAATTTCTATGAGCTCCTCCTGAAACCACTTACCACCGAAAGGTCAGCAAATGTGGACCCCCGTCTTTTAGTGAAGGGAAAATAAAGTAACAATTCTTTGTTCTTTTGTTAAAACAACCCTTGCGTGGTGGAAATACATTGCCATTCATTATTCATCGCATCACAAAAAGTGTGTACAAAGTTTCCATTATATTTTAAAGAACCCGCTGGCCCAGAATCAACCAGCAAAAAACTGTTTTATGGTACTGTCGGCATGTGCCTTTAACCGCTCTCCTCCGATGGTTTGCTCCACGACTTGCTTGTGAATGACACAGCAAAACCATTTCATAGATGTCACTCTCAATAACCGTGAGTGCAAATCCTGATTTCAAATAACCTGCTTGATCATTTCCAAGGGGCAGGGCTGACGGCTGGTCAGATTTCATTAAATTAGTTTTATCCCGAATGGGAACACCTGCCAGAGGGTACCCCCGTAGCCATTCTCTCCTTTCAGTAGCAGAAACTCAGAGGGCCCAGCAGCACCGCCCAGAGCCACGCTGGCATTTCGCACATGGCCTTGGACCTGAGTCTGGGTCACGGGGACGAACGCCTTAGAAGGAGGGGCCTATCTCTGTTCCCTCTCCTCCTCACTGGCTGGCGTTCAAGTTTGCCGGCTGAAATGCAGGCGATCCTCGAAACAGCAGGGCAGGTGTGGAGGCAGCCGGAACAAGAAAGGAGGCACCGGGTCGTTCACGGCTTTGCTGCCGTCGAATCGGCCCCGACGGCCAGTGATCACGAGAGAGCAGCCCACGGCCACCGCTCCGGGGCTGTGCGGTTCTGGCTCTCTGGCTCCCGCTGCCGATCCGAGCCCTGACGCAGACACCTGGCCACAGGTGAGGACGGGCCCACACCGGCAGCCACGCCAGAGGCGGCTCTGCTCTTTTCTCGCGTCAGCGTGGTCCCTAACCGAGACTGCTTTCAAGCCACTTGCCCACTGTGTCCAGATTAGTTCCTAATGGTAACGTAAGATACTTATGTCTAATTAGCATATTACCCTTTTATTAGAATAGATCATATTGAAAGGGAAGCCATAACGTCTACTTTATCACGATCGTAGGCATGCACTGTGACAAGCAGGAGTTAGGGGAACTCCTATGAGCAGTATCCGCTCTGGAGAATACGTGTGTCTGATGAAACACTGACCACGGGAGAACACCCTGTTACACACTCAAGCCTCGTTGTTTCCAGCCGACACAGAAATACCCACACAAGTTCCTCGCTCTTCCTGTCCCTTTCCCACCGCCACCAGACGGTCTTACCCACCTTCCAGGTGGGCCCGCACCCAGCATCGAGGGCATCGGCGCGTGAGGAGTAACGGTAAATAATTTCCCTCCGGGGTCAGGATCAGGTACCGGGAGACGAAAATGTTCCTTCGCCAAGAAATCAGTGGGAAAAGGTGTTCTCCAGGTAACTGGACACGTGGGAAAGGAAGTGGTAAATCAAGGGGCGGGTGCGTGTGAGGATCGGGGGGCCTTACCTGAAAACCTCGAGCGTTATCCTTTCTGGCAACTTGGGAGCCACCTGCTTGAATGCTTTTTGAAAATCTTCCAAAGTTAAATATCCACGATCTATTTGGAAACAAAATATAAGCATTCATTGGCCTCGATTAACCCTGAGAACTGTGACATCAGCCCTAAAACCTGCATGATGCTTTCATATCTTATTGGGAAAAGAGCAGTAATGTATGGTCGATTTTACATGTTAGGTAATCTGAGGCTGTCTCATTGGGAGAATTTATGAATCCGGTCGTACTCTCCCTCAGTGCAGTCCGGAGTGATCCGGAAGGCCACTTCCAGCCCAATCCTTCTCAGACTCTCTGAGTCCCAGGGAGAGGACGGTGGAGGCATACACTGCAGTTACGGCATCAGCTTCACGTCTTTGTAAATTTCCAAAACAATTTATTCTTCAAAATTCATTTCTTTTTCTTGCTTGATGTTAGAATTATAACTAGTAGCCTGGTGCACGAAATTCATGCATGGGGGAGAGGGGGTGTCCCTTAGTTCAGCTTGCATCCTCTCCAATTTGGGATCCCTCTCGTAATCCGGGACTGCTAGCTTCTAACTGCTTACCTGCCTGCCTGACTGGTCGCCCCTAACCACTCGACCTACTGGCCTGCTCGCCCCCAACTACCCCCCCCCCCGCCAGCCGGATCACCCCCAACTGCACCCCACTGCTAACCTGCTTGCCCTCAACTGCCCCGCCCTGCTGGCTTGCTCACCCCCAACTGTCCCCCCGACTCCCCCGCTGGCCTGATCACACCCAACTGCCTCCCCTCCTGGCCTGATCGTCCCTAACCACCTCTGCCTTGGGCCCATGACCATGGCTTTGTTCGGAAGGATGTCCAGAAGGTCCCCCAGTCTAATTAGCATATTCCCTTTTATTAGGATAGATCATATTGAAAGGGAAGCCATAACGACAGCTGAGATATGGAACCTGGACTACATTGAGTATTTTCATCCTGTGTGAGATGTATGGGGTGTAGGGGACCTGAAGTCACTCCTCTCAGTCATACCCGGTGTGGGAACAATTCCTCCAGTAAAATGTGGGTCACAGCAGGAGCCGAAGGAGATGCCATGTGTAGGTGGCTCGTGCATGACCTATAACCCCACATGGCCAGCCCTTTTGTTGCCCGGATTATAACTGCTAAGTACAATTATATAACTGTTAACTTTATTTCATCCATGGCAAATGTCAAGAAATTAAAATCATGGTGGAGAAAAAGACTTCACACCAACATATAAGGTAATAGCTAATGAGGACAGTAAAAGAAACATTCAAGTATATTTGTTTCATGTGCTGAGTATATGTGCCCATTCACAGTTCTTTAACAGCAATTTTTAATTTCAAAACACTTTGAAGAGACTTACAGTGCCTGTCAAAAGCTGTGAAGATGTGTCTTATTTCATTCCGATACAGCTGAGCTTCCTTCTTTTTCCTTATGATGTTTAAAAACTCCTCAAGTGTTAGACCTAAAATTGGGGGGGGGGGCGAGAGAAGGGAGAATTTTTTTCAAAAATGACTTGTCTTACTCTTTAAGAAAAAAACAAACATAAACAAAAGGGAATATGTGTCACAAATTTTATCTTGATTTTGGTGAGCAGTATTTATCCCTGAAGATCTATAAAATCAAAAAGACATTTCGCTAAATGTTAAGGAGGCCCAACACCAGCAGTCAATAGCAAAAACAACAGACAGTTTTACTTCACTGGGCATTTCCTAGGGAGAAAAGAATGGTGACCTTGCAAAAATGTAACACGCGGCCCTTTAACAGATCTAACAGCCGGGCCCAAACTATATATCAAACAAGGACTCATAATTCTTCTTTCCTTCTGCGGCTTTGATGCCTTTTTTCCTAGCCAGATGTCATTACCGCAGGTTTTTTTTCCAACTGGGAGATCGGGGCGAAGAAGTAGTTTTTCAAAAGTCAATACCAATTGCCCCCCACAGACAAAAGTGGAGAGAATATTCCATAAACAATGGAGCTGGCACGGTCCCCAGCCTTGAGTCCTCCCGGGGCCTGCTCTGCAGCCTCTGGCTCTGCTTCCCGTGACTCTCAGCATAAAAGAGCCCAGCAGGGTCGTATGAGATTGGGCACTGTGCTTACCAAGTCTATTAAAATGAATTCTAATGTGAACTTTGTAACAGGCTTAAAGAGCAGAGCCAAGAAGTTAAAACATCTCAGTGTCCTCAGCCCTGAACATCAAAAAATAAAAGAGCAGTTCATTTTTATACCTCAGGATTTCCATTTTTAAATAAAATATCACTGTCTTCCAAATAGCCCCAAATCGCACCAAAACCATGTGCTGGTTTCTAAAAACCTGCACCCTCTTCCTTTCGGGGAGGTCACACAGAGCTGCGTGCCCTTCCTAAAATAGTTCCAAGGGTGGGGGGTAGGGGGAACGTAGAAAATCGTTTTAATCTTCCACATCTTTCTTGTTTGTAGGTAGAGATTTGGAAACTACAAATGCCATCTAATACCTTTATGTATTGAAACGATGCTTCTACATCTCTCTAAGATTCACCGTGTGCCAGGCACTGAGTCAAACTCTGGACAGAGAGGGGAAGTGACAACACCCAGGATTCCAGTCCCCAGGGAGTGAGTACCTGGGCCAGTGGGGAGCACAGTGACCGTACAGGTTCAGGTGCAAACGTGCACGTAATTACAAGCCACGGCACGTGCAACGAGGGGGGGAAGGGAGGCGGTCTGAGAGTCACAGGATCCCTCCTACAGAGTGGACTCGCCAAGGAGAGATCTCGTCAAGGAGAGATCTCTCAGAGCAGGTAACAGTTCAGCCTCAATGATCAAGTACCCAGCGGCTGAAGGATGGGAAGAACATTCCAGGCAGCGGGAACAGCAGGCGCCAAGGCCAAAGGGGGGGGGACAAGAACATTGTCATGTCCTAGCTGGTTTGGCTAAGTGATAAGAGTGTTGGCCTGCGGACTCAAGGGTTGCGGATTCAATCCCCAGTAGGGACATGCAGGAGACAGCCAATCAATGATGTTTATCTCTCTCTCCTACTCCCTTCCTCTCTAAAATCAATGAAAAAATATATTTTTTAAAAGTTCTCATCACAAGAGGAAAATTAAAGATGAGAAGCGGGGGGAAATGGAAAAGGCTATTGTGGTTGGATGTAGTGAGGGAGAGAGCAAGACAGGATGGGGTTGGGGAGGCGGGCAGGCCTTTGCGGACCACAGGAAGTCGTTTGGTTTTCATTGACGTTGCAATAGGAAGTCAATACAAAACAAGGGGTTCGAATTGGGAGGTGGCATGATCTGACTGAGATGTTTTAAAGACCTTCCTGGCTGTTACCTGGGAAATAACTGGGAGAAAGTGAACGGTGAACAGGGAGAGCCACTGGGAGGAGCCTTTGGCAAGAGACACGGCTGCTAGCGTGTTGGCAGTAGGAATGGAGGAGAAGAAGAGATGAGGCAGGTGAGAAAGAGGGGCATGTCAGGAAGAGCCCTGTAAAGAGCTGAGAAGACTTGGGAAAGAGCAGGATTTGGGGTTGAGATGAGACTTGTGATCTGTGTGATGTGTCGGAGACAACCAAGATCAGAAGTCCAGGAAGCAGCCTGATATGCTCTAGGCAACAAGGCCTGTCTCCCCGCGCCTACCGGGGTGCGTGGGGTGTGCTCAGGGCCTCTGCATTGCATGGAACCGGCACATGCAGCATTTGCCCCCCACGTGTGTCTGGATAAAGCTTCCTTCTCATCCATGCACCGTGTGAGCAGAGAACACATTTAAAGCGGAAGTCATCCTGCCATGTTCCCACAGGACCAGATCCATAATTAGTTTCACGAACACCAAAAGCTAGTCAATTAAATCGCGTCCAGATGAGTTGGAATTCTTGAGGTATCCCCTGACCCTGGCATATTTTAGGAGTCCCTTCACCGTCTGGCCTCAGAGTACCTGGCTAACCTCCCTAGCAAACTTCCCGATGTTTCCCCAAGACAGTCAGCTCTTTCCCACACACCTCCATACCCGTGCGCGTACCCGTCCCTCTTCTGTGACCCCACAGCCCTCTGTTATAACACAGACATAACCAGCCCCGTCAGGTGGCTCAGCTGGTTGGAGAAGCATCCCAGACACCAAAAGGTGGCGGGTTAGATTCCTACTCAGGGCACATTCCCAGGTTGACAGTTCAATTCCCAGTCGGGGCAAGGTCAGGAAGCAACCAATTGGTATTTCTCTTTCCCACTGATGTTCTCTCTCACATCAATGTCTTGATGTTCTCTCTCACATCAATGTCTTGATGTTCTCTCTCACATCAAAGTCTTGATGTTCTCTCTCACATCAATGTCTGTCTCCCTCAACAACAAGAACACTGTCATGTCCTAGCTGGTTTGGCTAAGTGATAGCATGTTGGCCCTGGACTCAAGGGTTGCGGGTTCAATCCCCAGTGGGGGCATGCAGGAGACAGCCAATCAATGATGTTTATCTCTCTCTCCCACTCCCTTCCTCTCTAAAATCAATAAAAATATATATATTTTTAAAAAGTTCTCATCACAAGAGGAAAATTTTTAAAAAAGGGGGGGGGCGCATAGTCTCTGGTGCATGCTATGGTAATTATTTGGCCACACATTTGCCTGAGACATGCTGAGGGAAAGCACTGTTTGTTGTCTGAAATGTTATCCCCAGTGCTGATCACAATACCTCGCACATAGGCAGGCATTCATTGTGTTTTGAATAAGTAAATTAAGTAATAGGAAGATACCCCACATGCCCTTCACTTGTTTTAAACTTCCATGGCGACCCATATGGAAATGCAAGCCCCTTCTCGAAAGGGCTTGCTCTCATATTGTAGTACTACGATCCCTTTCAAAGCCAATGCAGAACAGTCTGCCGTTCCTGCCTGCAGCTCTGAAATGCAAACACCTGAAGGTAAGTTTTGTGCATCTTGCTGCTCTTTTCATGGCCTAGAAATAGAGGTCTTCCCACTAGCTCCACCTGCTGTTCCAACAGTTAAACCTAAAATTACCACGTCACTTCACAAACACTTTTAGTGATTCTACTGCCATCGGATTTCATCTCCAATGAAATGTGCATTACCTGTGCCCACTCCTGGAGGGATACAATGTTTCAAATGCAACATTGGGTCTTCCGTGCATACTGTTCACTAATCACAGTTACCTAATCACACTTATTATAGTTACACTAGAGGCCCAGTGCACAAGATCTATGCACTGGAGGAGTGGAGGGAAGGGTTCCTCAGTCCGGCCTGTTCCTCGCAGTCCGGGAACCCTCAAGGGATGTTAGACATCCTTCAGCTCCTGCCACTGCTGCTGTGCCCGCCCCAGCTTCTGGCTGAGTGGCACTCCCCCTTATGGAGCGCACTGACCACCAAGGGGCAGCTCCTGCATTGAGCGTCTGCCCCCGGTGGTCAGTGTGCGTCATAGCGACCGGCCATTCTGCCATTCGGTTGATTTGCATATTAGCCTTTTATTATATAGGATGAGGATCACAAAAATGTTAGGAACCACACAGAACAATGTGTTTATCTGAGTTTATTTATTAATTTGTCTCCAGAAGGTGTTCAGAAACCATCTGGGCAGTTGGGTTCTATCAGTAGTGTGCAGACTTTTTTTCTTTTAAGCTGTAGGAAACCTAATGTGTATAATGTATAAAGGGGATGAAAAAAGCTATTTGGTTTGGAGTGAGGTAGTCTCCCCACTATTCCCTGGCCAGCAGTGCTCCCAGAAGTACCCCAACAGGACCCAGGGCTGAAGATTACACCTGAGAAACCACGGGACCAATGATCTTTACAAATCCTGCTAGACTCTGCTGGTATCTGTGCATTCCACACCACTGGAAACAGTCCCTCCCAGTTTATAAACCACTCTTGGCGATCCTGGCCAGGTAGCTCAGTTGGTTAGAGCATCATCCAGATTCACCAAGGTTGTGGGTTTGGTCAGGGCACTTTCAAGAAACAACCGACGAATGCATAAATAAAAGGAACAACAAATCAATGCTTCTCACTCTCTCAAATCAATCAATAATAATTTAAACCTCTCTTGGCAAAATGGACCCTTTTCATGTTTTATGAATGCATATATTTTACTTTCCAAACTACTTAATACCTATGATATAGATATCCTATATAATAAAAGACTAATATGCAAAATGACAGGACGGCAGAACGACCGGTCGCTATAATACGTACTGATCACCAGGGGGCAGACGCTCAACGCAGGAGCTGCCCCCTGGTGGTCAGTGCACTCCCACAGGGGGAGCGCCGCTCAGCCAGAAACCCTGAGCGAGCGCAGCCCAAGTGGCAGGAGCCCCTTCTGCCTCTGCAGCAGCACTAAGGATGTCCGACTAACGGCTTAAGCATCAGTCAGACATCTCCTGCGGGCTCCCAAACAGCGAGAGGACTCGGGATGGGCTGAGGGACCCTCCCCCAAGTGCACGAATTTTGTGTACCAGGCCTCTAGTGTCATATAAAGAGACAAACTAAGAAATATTATCTTTCTTTTTTCTTTTTTGCTTCTAAGCAATTTCCTAGGAAGGTAATCATCTTTCATTGCAAAATGGATATATTCAAAAAGTCCAATAAAAATATACAAATATTTTCCTTGAAAGTTTCATTATGTATAGATATTTTTTTGTGGTTCACAGGTGTAAGATTCAGGATCCATGTACACAGAAAAACCCTGTGGGAAATGAAGCACTGTTCTAGGTTTGGCCATCACAGGAGCTTAAATTAGAAACTGCAATAAACCTGGGGAATGAAGGAGAAAACAATAAAAATGCTTAAGACTGTAAGTCTGACCCAAGATTTCATAGAAAAGGGAGGGTTTGCATTCATTATGCCACATGTTAATTTTTCTAGGGATTGAAAATGCCTGAAAATGAGGGGGTAAAAGGCTTACCTTTTAAAAGGTATAATGCAAACCCTCTCTAGTTTGAGAAATAAAATTCAGATTATGACTTCTGGAAGCCACGAAGGGTAGGGGGGAAGAGAATAAAATATGTGCCCATAAAAATATAGTAAGGACAGAAGATGAAAGTGGCATCCATGACATGTTGTCTCAGTAAAATGGGCAAGAAAATTCAGAGAACTAATATTTCAGCTTCTTGTATAAGAAAGAGGAAGGGAATAAAAAGAAAAGAATCGTCCTTAATGGAAGAAATCAAGTTTTACTATATCTTGGGGAGGAAATTGACAAGAAAGAATAAAACAGGTTATAGTAGACTAGAGAAACCTGAACCAGTAAAACTTTATTTCAGTCAAACACAGACAGGACTCATTACCTTCTTTATTATGTGCATCTCCTGCCCATAACCCCTCAAAGGTTCCGTGGTGTTAATAGTGTGAAGTCCTGATACTTTATTCTGAAATTTGAAGTTTCATGATTCCTTACTCCTCACTCGTGCAGGAGGTAAAAATATTCCAAGAGTGAGGATTCCAATGATCCTGTAGTGCTCATTATTAATAGTACTAGAGGCCCAGTGCACGAAATTCGTGCACAGGTAGGGTCCCTGGCAGCTGCCAGCTGCCGGCCAGGGCCTCCCTTTCCCAGCTGCTGGCTGCTGGCTGGGGCCTCCCTTGGTCCTGCACCACCCCTGGTGGTCAGCACATGTCATAGCGAGGGATCGAACTCCTGGTCAGTTGAATTCGAGGGGACACTTTGCATATTAGGCTTTTATATATATATAGATGACAGCTGACAGCTCTGGGTATGCAAATCTGATGGGGGACAGAGAAGTGGGGTATTGTAAAATGAGGGACAGGGCTCTGGGAGAAGAAATTTCAGCCACTGAGTTGGACACCACAGAGGAAGAGGCCCTCTGAGGAACTCTGCAGGAGGGGTTGGCAGAAAGATCCCCCACAGAGAAGCAAAGCGATCCTGGCCTTTGCCGTTGCCAGCTGTGAAGAGGAAGGCCTTTGCCTTCCTCTGTACCATTAATCAAATGCCTCCACAAAGTCTACCGACTTTTACAGGAGTGGAGTGTGTGGGATACATCTAAATTCATGCCCAGTTCCACATCTACTCCTGTGCGGGCAGGTACAGAGAGAGCTTCAGGAGCTGGCGGGCAAGTGCCCAGCTGGTGTGGGCACTGCATCCATTCACTTACTATGTTCTCTTCTTTGCTTCTCCACCTTTCCAATCCCACCCATCCTTTCACATCCGCTCCTTCTCTCACCTGTGCAGGGAGTATGGCCTTCCTCTATATCCTTAGAGCAGCGGTTCTCAACCTTCCTAATGCCACGACCCTTTAACACAGTTCTTCATGTTGTGGTGACCCCCCAACAATAAAATTATTTTCGTTGCTACTTCATAACTGTCATTGTGCTACTGTTAATGAATCATAATGTAAATATCTGATATGCAGGATGTCTTAGGTGACCCCCAAAGGGTTCTCAACCTTCCTAATGCCTCAACCCTTTAATACAGTTCCTCATGTGGTGGTGACCCCCAACCATAAAATTATTTTCGTTGCTACTTCATAACTGTAATTTTGCTAGTTATGAATTGTAATGTAAATATGTGTTTTCCGATGGTCTTAGGCGACCCTGCATTACGCTTCATTAACAGTAGCAAAATTACAGTTATGAAGTAGCAACGAAAATAATTTTATGGCTGGGGGTCACCACAACACGAGGAACTGTATGAAAGGGTCTTGGCATTAGGAAGGTTGAGAACCACTGCCTTAGAGACTTTCTTGTCTACAGTATTCATGTGACACCTGGCCATGAAAGAAGTGACCATACTTCTTTCATCCTCTCTACCCTGTCTTGTATCTTTTTAAAATATCTTTAGGTCAATGTCTGTATCTCCTAATTTTTTTTTCTATCCCAACAATGAAACTTAACATCCTCTAAATGGGTGAATAAATAAACTGATTTAGGGATGAATCTCTGGCGATACCACAAAATGGTCCTAGGGTTATAGTTTCGAGAATAGGAAACCTTAATGCATATACAGTTTCCTGATTATAGAAAAGAATTAAGAAGTCACTTGACATCTTAAGACAAACAAACAAAACCTAGTTATGCTGGATATAGTGTGGCCTTAGATGTTTACAGAGAACTTAAAAGACTAGATAATGGAAATTTCAATTTATACCAAGAATATATTTAATAATCAACTGTCTGGTTTCAAAACAAATCAGACAGGATAGTAATAAATAAAAGCACACCAGCCAACTGGCCATTAACCTCAGCACCCACAAATTACTTTCCAATCGAACTGACACCGGGCAGCATGACTGCGTCAAACAGTCCATAATCACCTTTATGATAAATCAATCTCTTTGATTTTGCCATCATTCAAAGTTAAAGGTTAAAAGTTCCTAGAAAGCTTTTTCTTTTTTAAGCTTGAAAGCAAAAATAAGTTCATTGCTCTAAAAGGGTAATAGTATAAGGAAACAGAAGTGGGGGGAAACAAAAACCTCAATCTCATCACCCAGATAAAAACAAAATTCTGGCCAAAACCGGTTTGGCTCAATGGATAGAGCATCTGCCTGCAGACTGAAGGGTCCCAGGTTCGATTCCGGTCAAGGGCATGTACCTTGGTTGCTGGCACATCCCCAGTTGTGGGTGTGCAGGAGGCAGCTGATCAATGTTTCTGGCTCTCTATCCCTCTCTCTTCCTCTCTGTAAAAAAAATCAATAAAATATATATTTTTTAAATAAATAAATAAATAAATAAATAAATAAATAAATATAAATAAAAACAAAATTCTGGTGTGCTTTGTTCTGCCCTTTTCCTTCAGGCGTCCTTTCTGTGGACCTGGGCTAACACACAGACAGCTGTGGGAGCATTCCGGGGCAACATTCATGGGGTTCTCAGCTGTTGCTATTTATACAAAATGCTGTCCAATGTATCCCACAATAAATTCAAATCATCTGAGGTCATACATGGTCTTTGTCCTTCACGGAGCTGCCCAGGCATGTCTGATGTCAGACCCCTGGCCTACTACACTAAAGAAATTTTAAGAACCCGGCATACAAAATCACTAACTTACTGATTGAACCATTTTGTGGACATCAATGTCCACTCATCAGTCTCTCCATCATGAGACATCACGGAAGAAATCTCCCACATCACGGAAGACAATGTCCCTCTAGAAAAGTTTCTATTGCATGGACAGCTATTCTTGGTTGTTATTCTCTATCTGTTCTGTGCATTGAGTAGTTCAGAATCAAATCAGACATCAACATCTACCAACTACACAGAACCTGCCTTTTGCATTCTGACCACTCCTGACTTCAACTCATTAAGGTTCTAAGGCAGTGGTTCTCAACCTTTCTAATGCCCTGACCCTTTAATACAGTTCCTCATGTTGTGGTGACCCCCAACCATAAAATTATTGCTACTTCATAACTGTAATTTTGCTACTCTTATGAATCATAATATAAGTATCTATTTTCTGATGGTCTTAGGCGACCCCTGTGAAAGTGTTGTTCGACCCTCCAAAGGGATCACGACCCACAGGTTGAGAACCACTGTTCTAAGGGAATGCACAGTGGCCTCCACTCTGCCACAATGACTAATAATGACTCATGGCGCTGTTAAAAGCAAGGGGACGGTTGCTGGCTGATTGAGAGGGTAAGTGTGGAGGTCAAACCACTGGTCTGCTAGCTACTGGCCAGCGGGGCCACCCTGGGCAAATTACTCAACCTCTCTAAGCTTCAGAGGTTTTTAAACTTATAGGGTCATCCCCATGTCACATAGTTGCCTCTAATTTAACAATCCATGAATAGTGCTCATCACAGTGGTAGGCATTAGCAATCGGAGGTATACTATCCTATATAATAAAAGCCTAATATGCTAAGTGTCCGTTTGTCCAGTTGACCATTCAACTAATCAAAGTGTAATATGCTAATGATATGCTAAGGCCACTCAAACGCTTGCTATGACATGTATTGACCACCAGGAGGCAGACAGTCAACTGATCGACCAGTTCTTATGACATGCACGAACCACCAGGGGGCAGATGCTCCAACTAGTAGGTTAGCTTGCTGCTGGGTTCCGGCCGGGACTGAGCCAGACAGGCCAGGCATGCTCTGGAGCCCTCCCGTAGTCCCTCCCTGGCTGGCCAACCTTCCGTGTCCCTCCCCAGCCCCGATCGTGCACCAGAGGGGTCTCTGGGCCTGGCCTGCACCCTTTTGCAATCCAAGACCCCTCAGGGGATGTCGGAGAGCCAGTTTCAGCCGGATCCAGCAAGCCAGGCCGAGGGACCCCACTTGGGCTTCTAGTCTATAATAATAATAAACACATGTAAAGGTATTTGTAAGCAAATACAGAACCATCAAATGTCAGGATTAAGATATTTTATTACTCCTCTCTGGAGCCGTTTCCTCATTTTAACAATGACAGACTGTTAGCTTTCTTCCAGTTGCAAACTTGTTTTTATCCTCTGTACTTAGAGAACAAGGGTTGTGATGAAATAAAACGCTATAAAAGAGGCAGCAATAGTCAATACGGGATCCAACCCCAACAGCAGTCTGCAGCTTCCTTACACCAGTGCCTTGATTTTTTTCTCCCACTAATGTAATCCCTCGTTCCTGGTACTGACACAGTTTTTGCGGACACTCGCTTGTTAGAAGCATCACAAATGGTGTTGGCACCTTTTTGCTCCTCATTCTGGCTGCCCTCCGATTCTTCCAGAGTGACTTTCCTTGAGACATTCTACTCCTATTTCTAATCGCTTTAACTTTCCATTCTTGATTTTCACAAGGAGCCTCTTCAAAAACGATTGACTTAGAGAGAGACCAGAAGCTCTTGGGGAGCAGGATCTGGGCACCCAGGTTTAGGTGGTGGGTGAAGTGTGTGCATCGACAAGTCTCCACCGAGCCAGGGTCAGTCCAGGATGTGGGTCTGGACTGGGCACTACCCAGAAAATTCTGGAGGTGGCCTGTGCAGAAGTAGCCCAACCCTGTCCGGATGTAAGAAAAGCTGCCGAAACCGGTTTGGCTCAGAGGATAGAGCGTTGGCCTGGGGATTGAAAGGTCCCAGGTTCGATTCCGGTCAAGGACATGTACATTGGTTGCGGGCACATCCCCAGTAGGGGGCGTGCGGGAGGCAGCTGATAGATGTCTCTCTCTCATTGATGTTTCTGGCTTTCTATCCCTTTCCCTTCCTCTCTGTGAAAAAATCAATAAAATATATATATATATATTAAAGAAAAGCTGTTGCTAGCAGGAGAATCCCCGAGTCACAGCTACCCAGACCACTCTGGAAAGCTGATTACCTGAAAAAATTGCTCCCAGAAAGCCAAGGCCAACATTTCAGTTCTCCTTCAAGATCAAAATATTGAGAGGGATGATATATTTAGAAAAAAAAATAAAACATTAAATTTGTGCATAAACCCTCCTTCTGCATGAACAAGAACATAAATATGATTTACGTCCCTGAGAGGGAAAAAAAGAGGGAGCCAATGGCCTGAAGTTGGCTAGGCATTAAGTTCTGATAGAAACAAATGTTCGCAGTAGTCAGAGCTCAGCCCTTATTTCCTGCTGGGATCGCTGTTTTACTCTTTCTCTTGGATGCTGGTGGTCCTGAATCTCCCCTTTCCGGTGAACGTGAATCGAAGCTAATTAGCTAGCATCCCGGCAAACTCATTAGTCAACAGAGCAGCAAACGGCGGCTTGCGAGCTGCATGTGGCTCGCGAGCCGCAGTTTGCCGACCACTACCTTACATCATGAAGAAAGCAGTGCTGTGAGAAAGTTAAATGGACATTATGTAAAGACCGGAAGAGGAAGAAGGAACACTGGCAGCTTGTAAACTAAGGGGAGTCCTTCATGGTAATTTCAGAGCAAGTGTTACATTACACACCTCCATTTTAATCTCATCCCTCTGACCCAACCTTCCCCTGAGATTCTGGAATGCATGTGGGAGCGGGAGTGGGAGCAGGAACATACATCATCCAAGTTGGAAAGCCCTCAGAGGGAAGACTGCTTTCAGTACTAGTATTAAAATATCCCAGTTCAGCCCTAACCGGGTTTGGCTCAGTGGATAGAGCGTTGGCGTGTGGACTGAAGGGTCCCAGGTTTGATTCCAGTCAAGGGCATGTTCCTTGGTTGCAGGCACATCCCCAGTGGGGAGTGTGCAGGATGCAGCTCATCGATATTTCTTTTTCATCGATGCTTCTAACTCTCTATCCCTCCTGATTCCTCTCTGTAAAATATCAATAAAAGCCAAAACCGGTTTGGCTCAGTAGATAAGAGTGTCGGTCTGCCATTAAAAAGAAGGAACTCTTACCATTTGTAGCAACCTGGATGGAACTGGAGAGCCTTATGCTCAGTGAAATAAGCTAGTCAATGAAGGAGAAGCACCACTTGATCTCACTCATTTGTGGATAATAAAGAACATTGTAAACTGATGAACAAAAGGATAGATAAAGAGGCAGTAAAGCATCAAACAGACTGTGAAATTATAGCAGGAAGATTAAGGAGAAGTGGGGTAGATAAGAGATCAATCAAAGGACTTGTATCTATGCATATAAGCATAACCAATGAACATAGACACTGGGTGGTTGGGGTATGCCTGGGAGGGAGGGGGGGCAATGGGGAGATATGTATACATGTAACACACCAAAAAAAAAAGAAGAAGAAAAGTGTCGGTCTGCGGACTGAAAGGTCCCGGGTTCGATTCCAGTCAAGGGCATGTATCTTGGTTGTGGGCACATTCCCAGTAGGGGGCCTGCAGGAAGCAGCTGATGGATGTTTCTCTCTCATCGATGTTTCTAACTTTCTATCCCTCTCCCTTCGTCTCTGTAAAAAATCAATAAAATATATTTAAAAAAAAAAGAAATATTCAATGTGATGAATAGCAAGAACCTACAACCAAGATTACTCTATCCAGCAAAGCTATCATTCAGAATTGATGGGAAGATAAGAAATAGCTAAAGGAGTTCATCAACACCAAACCAGTATTATATGAAATGCTGAAAGGTATTCTTTAAGGAAGAGGAAGAAAACGGTAAAGGTAAAAATTATGAACAATAAATACATATCTATCAACAAGTGAATCTAAAAATCAAGTGAATTGAAAATCTGATGAACAGAATAAACTGGTGAATATAATAGAATATGGGCATAGAAAGGGAGTGGACTGATAATTCTCAGGGGGAAAGAGGTGAGGGGGGTGCAGGGAGAGACTGGACAAAAATCATACATCCATGTATGAGGACAATGGGGAAGGAGGTAAGGACAGAGGGAGGGTGGGAAGATATGGAGGGGAGATATGGGGGGGGAGAGGAACAATTGTAATAATCTGAACAATAAAGATTTATTAAAATTAAAAGTAATAATAATAATGTGGAAATTGGGGGGCCAGGCAGGAGCCCAATGCAAGAGGAAGGACTCCACTTGTGCTCAGGCCTTGCCATCCTTTTATTCAGTTTGGGATACATCTACAGCCCTTAGGCAGGCAATTCCAGTAACAGACAGACTATCTTCTCAGTAAGGATTTACATGACTATCTGGTCACAAAATTGCTTCAGCTATCACTGTCTTGACTAAATAGTCGGTGTGTAGCTCTGACCTTTGCCAGGGCTCAAGGTTCACCAGCTTTCGAGCTCCTTGTCCACATCTCTCTGCTAGTGAAGACAATGGGCAGCTTCCAACAACAATACATGTGAAAAACTCTTTTTATGAAGTCATATCTTACTAAACATGAGTTTGTACACTTGAGAATGGGGGGGGGGGGGGACTTATGATACTGAATGTTGGATCAAAGTTCTGCTAGAAGTCCATCTTTACTCTATGTCAGAACTCATGACACCTATAGAGAACATGGGAAATCTTTCTTCCAGAATAATACCTTTCTACACATGAAGGAACTGGAAATAATTCAGACTCAGAGATTATACATAAGGAAGAAAATCTGTGAGAACATGGATGTGAGAGGGCCTTCAGCAAGAGTCAAACCTGAAGCATCAGAAAAGCCACAAATGGAGAAATGATATATACATATAATAAATGCATACAATGAGTGCATACAATCCACACTCATCCAGACAAAATCGTTCACTGGCTATTAGGGGACTCCTAAAGGAGCAAAACCTTAGCAACAACAACAAATGTGGGAAATGTCCAGATGACAGACTATTGACATAGAAACCCAAGGTAAAAACGGTAGGGAAGCCTTCACCAAGAAGTTACAACTAGCCCTGGCCAGTGTGGCTAGTTGGCTGAGCATCATCCTGTGCACCCAAAAGTTGCCAATTTGATTCCTGGTCAGGGCACATGTCCAGGTTGTGGGCTTGATCCCCGGTAGGGAGCCTGCAGGAGGCCACCGATCAATGATTCTCTCATCACTGATGTTTCTGTTTCTTTCTCTCTCTCTCTCTCTCTCTCTCTCTCTCTCTCTCTCTCTCTCTCGGACCTATTGAAAGACCTAGCTACTCACACTCTCACTCTCGTACACACTCTTACCTCCCAGCCTGGCCTCTGCCATCACCACACTTCAACTGCTCTTGCTAGTCACCAAACACCCCCAGACTGCCAACACCAAGGGATCCTTCACTGCGTCTGTTAGGATTGGTCACACCCGCTTCCTTGAAATACATACCTACTTCTCTTGGCTTGGAGCAAACACTCTTGATTCCCCCTGCCCCTCTGTCCCTCCAAACTCTTCCACTTCCTCATCCTCTGCCTGACTTGTGATGCTTCTAGCACCTAAGGGTCTCAGGCCCCTCTGTCTCACAAGGTGGTCTCATCCACTCCCATGGCTGCAAAGCCTTCTCCCTGATGCCAAAACCGGTTTGGCTCAGTCAATAGAGCATCAGCCTTTGGACTGAAAGGTCCCGGGTTTAATTCCAGTCAAGGGCACATACCTTGGTTGTGGGCACATCCCAGTGGGGGGTGCAGGAGGCAGCTGATGGATGTTTCTCTCTCATCGATGTTTCTAACTATCTCTCTCCTTTCCTCTCTGCAAAAAATCAATAAAATATATATTTTTTAAAAATGACCTTTTCCGTGCTGATGACTCCCAAGTGTATTTCTTCAGCCCACAGCTTTGCTCCGAGTTCCATGTTCATACAGCCCAACTGTCTGGCCCTCATGGCTGTATCTTCTCAAAATTGAACTCTTAGTCTCCCCAAACCCTAACTCATCTCCCCCACTCTTCAGTAAGTGGCACTTGAGCTGCCCACATCACAAAACCCAGGTCATCCGTTGGATGTTGAAATGATAAGCAACTTTTTTTTTCTTTATGCTTTTCAATGGTTTAAAATTTTCCTACAATAAACACATACTTATGAATACATTAATTAATCACAATGAAAAGAACCAAAATTTCTTTGCTACCAAACAAAACAAAGATGTGCTTAAACACAATGTTTTATTAGTTTTCATGTTTGCTCTTAGTTTTCGTTTCATAAATGTCTAAATAAGAGTACTAAAATATTAATATGAACTTCATTAATTACCGGAAGTGTTTGGATTCACTGAAGACATCACAGCATCAGCTTCTATCTGGAAAAGAAGAAAGAATAATAGGGCACATCATTTCACTGAATGTTTCATTTCATTTCATTGCAAGTTCTTCATTCCTAGGGTGTGAGGACAGGATGCATTTCTATGAGAAACCCCCTTTGTTGAGCCCTGCAGACAAGTCATGTTACAGGACAGCGATAACTGTCACTTTACTCTTTCATCAGTATCTTTCATTTACCAGATTCTAATCTGCTACAGACTGTAATGACCCCAAAACTTACTCCATGGACCAGAACAGTTTCAGTGTGTGAAATCAACCTGGCTTGTCACACAGATAGCACAACCTCATAGGTAACTTTTCCATTTTATACAAATACAGAAATTGTGACAACGGTTTTATTTTTAATTTCTCCCTAATTGTAAAAGTAACATATTGAAAATTTTAAAATCTAAAAAATTATGAAGAAGAAAAACATTTTTTAATTCAGCCATCCAATGAAAACCATTGACATTTTGGTCCAACTTTTTTGTCTATGTGTTTTAAACATATTTGAGATCACACTGTATAAGAAGTTTAGGGACCTGCTTTCACTAAATACAATACAATATAGCTCGGCTAACAGTGGCTCAGTGATTGAACTTTGACCTATGAACCAGGAGGTAACAGTTCAAATCCCAGTCAGGGCACATGCCCGGCTTGCAGGCTTGATCCCCAGGAGAGGATGTGAAGGAGGCAGCCTATTGATGATTCTTTCTCATCGTTGATGTTTCTATCTCTCTCTCTCTCTCCTTTCCTCTCTGAAATCAATTTTTAAAATATTGAAAAATACAGTATAAATAGTATAGAATTAGAACTTGACAGCGCCTGACACAGTATCTCTATCTTGGATAGTATCTCTCTCTATTTAGTTCTTTTAATGTTGATTAACCCATACCCAGCCCTTTCCTGGTTCTTCTTGCCTACCCCAGATGGAGTTTTTTTTTAATATATTTTATTGATTTTTTTACAGAGAGAAAGGAGAGGGATAGAGAGCTAGAAACATCGATGAGAGAGAAACATCGATCAGCTGCCTCCTGCACACCTCCTACTGGGGATGTGCCCACAACCAAGGTACGTGCCCTTGACTGGAATCGAACCTGGGACCCTTGAGTCCACAGGCCGATGCTCTACCCACTGAACCAGACCAGTTAGGGCTCCCCAGATGGTTTTGACTACATTTTCTTCATGGGCCTCCTGCCTCCCCTTAAATGTTGGTACACCCCAAATGTTCTACCCTCAAGCTACTGCCCTTCACACTCCGCATACTCTTCTTGGGCCATGCCATCCAGTCTCCTGTTTTGCATTACCATCTGCAAATGGAGGAGTCTCCAGTCCTCACCTCCCCACCCAATTCAGATTCCTGTATCTAAGAGGCAGCACGATCTGAGAGCAGGTCTTGACCCCCATAACTCCGGCATGAGCACAGCATCTAATGAGTGAATGCACTTTGCACACTCATAGCCTCCTCAAACTTAGTGTGCGCCCACCTGACAGCATTGACTTCCCCCTGAATCTACTCCCGAATTTTCTTACTTGGTGGCGTGGCATCACAAATGCTTCAGTCCTGGTGTCACGCCACTCTCTTACCACCACCTTCTCCAACCAACCATAAGGGCGCAACTCCTCCCTCCTCCACCAAGTGCTCCCAGACACTGCCTATCAGAGGTCGAGCTCCGCTGGTCTATTTTATTTATTGTTAATCCTCGCCTAAGGATTTTTCCCCAATGATTTTTAGAGAGCGGAAGAGAGAAGAAGAGGAAGAGAGGGAGAGTGGGAGGGAGAGGAAAGGGAGGAGAAAGAGAGAGAAAGAGAAACACTGATGTGAGAGAGATAAATAGTTGGTTGCCTCTCCAAAAAGACCCCGGATCAAACCTTCAACCTAGGTATGTGCCCTCAATTGGGAATCAAACCAGTCACCCTTGGGTGCAGTGGCCAATGTTCTAACCATTTAGCCCACCTGCCAGGGCTAGCTCCTTTAAACAATGCCCGGACTCCTATTACAGCTGCCTCCTCTTGTCCCCTCCACTTTCTGTTCTTCTCTTAGTATTTACCATAGTTTTATAGGTCTCTCTACATCAAATTGTAAACGGCTTCAAAGTAGGGTCTATGTTTTATTAATCTTTTTATCTCTAGCAAGTAGCAATGCTCTTTTTATTAAGTAGGAACACTTAATAAATTTCATCATGGAAATAATTGCATAAGTGTATAAGTGATTTATTACATAAGTGTTTTACTGCTTCATAACCAGCATTCAATAAATATTTCACTTGCTCAAAAGCAATACTCAAAAATAAACCCCAAACCTCAACCCAGTATAAAAATAAAAACCTGTTAAATTTTACCAAAGGTACACGTGTTACTTATTTAATAAAACTTCAGCCGAAACCGGTTTGGCTCAGTGGATAGAGTGGCAGCCTGTGGAATGAAAGGTCTCAGGTTCGATTCCGATCAAGGGCAAGTACCTTGGCTGCGGGCACATCCCCAGTAGGGGGCTTGCAGGAGGCGGCTGATCGATATCTCTCTCTCATCAATGTTTCTAACTCTCTATCCCTCACCCTTCCTCTTTGTAAAAAATCAATAAAATATATTAAAAAAAAACTTCACTGTACAAATGATTAAGTACATAGTGGTTTACTGTATCAGTATTTTACTGTTTAGTGATCTGCAGTCAATAAACATTTCATTAGGTTAAATAAAATCCAGTCCTGTTCGCTGTCACTCAGGGGTTAGAGTGTCAGCCAACAGAATTTCATATGTACTTAGGAATTGTACTTCTGGGAATTTACTCCACAGATGTGCATCCACAAGCACAGGTAGAGATATAAAAGGATGAACACAGCAGCAATGTTTGTAGGAATGCAAGACAAGGGAAAGGATCTAAATGACCAAAAACAGGAAATTGACTAGTGAAAATACGATGCAACTTTTTTTTTAAATGTGGTGATGGTGGGTGCTTTTATGTTCAACTATGGTTAAGTTAAAAAAGAAAGTTATGTTTTCAAAGAATGCTATGTATGCATGTATATATATGTATATATTGGTCACGCATAGAAAAGCTTGAATGATACACAATAATGGTAACTCCTAAGTAGGACCTTCTAGTAGGGAGTGTTAATGTAAAAAAACAAAAAAACAAACTCGCGTGTGTGTGTGCGCACACACACACAGACACACACAACATTCAAACCTGTAAAGAATTTTTGTGAGTTTATTTGAGCCAAACTGTTGATAATTGCTGTGAAGTAGAATCTCAATGTATTGGGATGATGCTCCGGAGAATGACAGTTATTAACCTTGTTTATATATTACAATCAAAGGAGGAGACTCTCTAAGTGGGTTCCCTGAAATCCATTGGTGACAGGTTAGGGAGGCGGGAGAAAGCAAAGGTGGCAGGAGAACCTCTTTGATTGGATAAAAAGTAAAAGGACAGGCACATACTTCTGTTACTGAGGTGGATGTAGGTTAGCTCACAGTCAACAATTAACTCAATAACAATGAAGGGATTTGTGGTCTGTGTCCAGGAGCCCTCATGCCTTTGATTGTGGCATGAGGGGTCCAGAAAAAGGGAAGTTACAAGTTACCCTGACATTTCACAGATATGTAATTTTGTTTTTTAAATAAATTTTATTGATTTTTTACAGAAAGGAAGAGAGAGGAATAGAGAGTTAGAAACACTGATCAGCTGTCTCCTGCACACTTCCTACTGGGGATGTGCCCGAAACCAAGGTACATGCCCTTGACCAGAATCGAACCTGGGACCTTTCAGTCCGCAGGCCGATGCTCTATCACTGAGCCAAACCGGTTAGGGACACAGGTATGTTATTTTAGATGCAAAAAGACAATATGCTCAGTCAGGGTAAAGACTGACCTTTGTCAGGGAAGGCACAGGCTTAGGAAGTGAGTACCCACTACAAACTGCTTTTAGCTGAAGTTTTTTTTTGTTTTTTAAAATATATTTTATTGATTTTTTTACAGAGAGGAAGGGAGAGGGATAGAGAGTCAGAAACATCGATGAGAGAGAGACATCGATCAGCTGTCTCCTGCACACCTTCTACTGGGGAATGTGCCTGCAACCCAGGTACATGCCCTTGACCAGAATCGAACCTGGGACCCTTCCATCCGCAGACTGATGCTCTATCCACTGAGCCAAACCGGTTTCGGCTTAGCTGAAGTTTTCATTTCAGACCATCCTTTGCGGTTTCTTTAAGTGTCTGAGTTTGCAAGACCGCCAAGCAGGCCTCCCCTGAGCTTGTCAGGTCAGCATGTGGCCCCTTTTTCCTCCAGAGGAGGGAGGGGATTTTACATTCATCTTTACAGGGTTCTGCACCGTTTGAGTTTTTTAGTTATTCATGTATTACTTTTTTTTAAAAAATTGATTTCAGAGAGAAAGGGAGAGTGAGAGACAGAGAGAGAAACATCAATGATGAGATAGAATCATTGATCAACCGCCTCGTGCATGCTTCACAGTGGGAATTGAGCCTGCAAGCCAGGCATGAGCCCGGATGGGGAATCGAACCGGAACCTCCTGGCTCACAGGGCAAAGCTTAACCACTGAACCATGCCGGCTGGGCCATGTATCCCTTTTATAATGTAAACGAGCAAAAATATTTTTTAATTTCAAAACCAACCCGCATGTCACTTCCTCTGTGAATTCCTATTACCAACACCGCCCCTCCCAGCCTTCCCTCTTCACACCTTTCTAGCATCTCGTATTTATTATCATCATTGGCAGTCTGGTGATGAGATAGTTCTCTAATTCACCCCTGAAACGGGTTCTGAAGAAAAAAGTAAAATCCAGCAGCGGGCACACCTCTGAAACTGCTTATCAGGGAGCAATTAGCTTTATATAAACATTGTAAGCAAGCCCTCTCCTCTGCGCTTAGCATGAGGATCCGTTCACCAGTGGGACTGTCCTATTGTCAGCCCCAGCCCCAAATAAAAGCAAGCTGTACCTTGGAGGGCTTGTACCCAAACAGCATCACAACAGCCACTTTGAAGTCCTCCCGGCTTAGGTAGCCTTTGTCATCTTCATCACAGGCTTTGAATACCTACAGAGCATTAAATATCTTTAGTTCAGACCGACACCGTTTGTCCTATGGTTTTGATTACCAGCTTCTATTAACAGTTGCACCTCCAAAAATCTAAAACTCGGCCCACCAGTAGTCGTCTCGGGAATGCAGTTCCACGATCCTACTTTAAATTCTCCAGAAATCTGAAGGATTGGGCTTAAAATGTTCCCCTCGAGAGTTCCAGGTAATTCCTTTAAACTCTTAGGATAATTTCAACCCCAAAATTCGGTCCTAGAATCAGGGAGGTGAGCCAAAGGGGCTTGCTTTGGAAGGCGGGAGGAGAGATGCGGGTTATTTAATGGACTGTGTGGCGGAGAAGGGAAAGGACTGACAAGCAGCCGGGACACAGGGCAGCCAGGCAGAGCCTTGCAGCCTGAGGCTCAGGCATCAACCCAGTCACTTAGCAACGCGGCGCGGTCAGACCAAAGGGGCAGTTCCGGGTCAAGTTAAAACCCGAGCCACCTACTTCCACCCATTTCTTGTGTTCCGAAGGGCTGGCTTCCCCCGTGCGTGGCCGGGCCCCGGCCTCGGAGAAAAACATCGCGACCGTCCAGCCGGCGGCCTCAGACCCCCGACGAGCCGCAGACCGCCCGCCACGCACCCCGGTGCGGGGGGATCTGGAAGCTGAAAGTGGCCGGGCACCTCCGATGTCTTCTCCCATTGGACGGCCCGCCCCGCGGTTCTATTGGCCAAAAGCTTTGTTTATAACGTCTCCCCGGAGCGGCCTATGGCGGAGAGGCTCCCAGGCCCGCCCCCTGCGCTGAGGCTCCGCCCCCTGCGCGGAGGCTCCGCCTCCTGCGCGGAGGCTCCGCCCCGTCTGGCCCCCTTAACTCCCCGCGCGCCGCCGCGGAGCTAGCTCACCCTCCCCGGTGCTGCTTCAATGATTCTTCCCATTCCCGGCCCCCCACCCCTCGCGATAAATTGCAATCAATTACTGTTGGTCGTTTCGATCTACGGCCTTGTGCTGACTGTGAGGAGACACACGAAAAGAGTGTGAACAAAGCAGAGTAGGGACTGAACGAAAAGAACCAAGTCCAGGATTCGCGCGCTCACCGGCGAGTCACCGGGGGGTGGAGCCCGCCTGGGTCCGTTTTGCCCTCCCGGCAGCCCGGGCACCTCGCACGATGCCCCGGGCGCAAAGCAGGCGAACCAAGTGAACCCCGAGGACATTTACGCAAGCCACGTCATTCAGCCCCCAGGCGGGGGAGCTTGATAGGAAAGAAACTCCGAGAAAAAGTAGCATAAAACAGCAACTGAGCCCAAATTCCACAGCAAACACCCTTATGAAAGACAAGGACTACGGAGAGGGTTGCGTTTTGCAAAGGAGTTTATCTTAGATCCTTTTTTTTTTTTTTTTTGGGCAAATCAGCAAGATTCAAAACCGCGTGCGCGCACACAGAAGCACGGGTTTTCAACCGAGAAACAGGCATTCGAGTCCCATTCCAAGGGGGGGGGTTCATGTAACCTTTTATTTCACAACAGGTTTTACAGTGAGCGCCCCAGGCAAGCCCGCTTCTCCCGGGGCCCAGGTCTCAGTCCTCCGCTGCCTCGAACCTCAGCTGGTCCTCTCTCTGCCTTTGAACATCTATCCACCACCAGCATCACCAGCATCACCATCACCACCACCAGCATCAGCCTCTCCAGCCCTGGGAGCCTCAAGCTCTCTTGTAAATAGGATGAGTTTTGCTAATTAAGAGAGAAGGAGGTAGCAATGCTTTCTCTCCCTCCGATTTTTTGTTTTTGTTTTTTTTGGTTTGTGAGAGGAGTGGCCAGGAGACGAGGGAAGACCTACAAGCAGCCAGTGTCCCTCTCCCCCTCCTGGGAGGGAGAGCTCCAGCAGCCCCCGAGGACACGGCGGGCTTTAGGACCCCGCGGCGGGCGTCCCGGAAGTGGAAGGGGCCGAGCCCCCGCCGCGAGGCGCGCGCCGACCCCGGAGAGTTTGAACTGCGCGCAGGCGCCGGCGGCCGTGGCGGGGCGGGACCGAGTGGCTGCGGGCGCGGGAGCCGCGATCCTGCCCCTCCGGCCGCTCGGGTCCCCGGGAAGACGCGAGTGCGCGGCGGGGCTGGAGCCGGCGCATCCCGTACGGACACGTGGTAAGGGCCCCGGCTGGGCCTCGACGTCCTCCCGCAGCTGTGCCTCTGGGGCGCGAGCGGCGGGCGCTGCGACCGAGGCCTGCCGGCAGCGGGGCGGGAGGCCTCCCCCCGCTGCCCCCCTTCGGGTGTGGGGTGGCGGCTGTTAGGAGGTAACAGCGGGGCCCGGGGAGCGTCCCCCCGGTGCCGGCACTTAACCTTTCTGTGCTCCGTTTCCCCACCGGCGGCACCTGTCGTGGCACGCAGGGTGTAGACGTGGGAAAGTGCAGTGAGCTCATCCCCTGCCGAAGCGCTTCCAATTGGGCCTGGCCCGCGGTCAGCGCCCCGAAAAGTTAGCAGCTGTCACCGCCTCCCAGACGTACCCCGGACCCGCTCGCTCCACCCGCACCGCCGTCATCCGTTTGCACCGCGATTCCTCGCCGCAGCCCCTTCCCTTCGACTTCTGTCTCGCTCCAAGCCATCCTCCACCCAGACTTGTAAGGAACGGACTGTTTTGTAAGAGGTCCATCGACCAAGGTGCTCCCCTGCTTACTAAAACCCTCCCAGAGGCGCCCCATTGTTCTTAGAATAAAAGCCAGGGTCGTGCACACGCCCTGCTCCTCCTTTTCCCGGCGCGCCCCCCCCCCCCATCCCGGGCCCTTGTATTCCTTCCCCAAGTCCCTTCCCTCTGCCCTGGCAAGGATTTCAGGCTCGTTCCCACCTCTTGGCCTTCGCAGGTTGGATTTCCTTTACTTGGAAATATACTGCTTTCCCCCCACCCCCGCTGTTTCCGTTCATCCCGCGGGTCTCACTTAAATAGCCCTCATTCAGAGTGGCCCAGAGAAAGGGCAGCCCTGATTCTGTCCCCCGCCTGCAAGACAGCGGTTCTCAACCTGTGGGTCGCCTAAGACCATCAGAAAACAGATATTTACATTACGATTCACAACAGTAGCACAATTACTGTTAGGAAGTAGCAACAAAAATAATTTTATGGTTGGGGGTCACCACCACATGAGGAACTGTATTAAAGGGTCCTGGCATGAGGAAGGTTGAGAACCACTGCTGTCAGACTTAAGGAATGCCTGTGAAGATATTTTGGGGTTTTTTTTTGTTTATTTTTGTGTTGTTCTGTTTCTTTCCCCCTGAAATATGTTTTCCTAGGGCAGTGGTCAGCAAACTGCGGCTCTCGAGCGACACGCGGCTCTTTGGCCCCTTGAGTGTGGCTCTTCCACAAAATACCACATGCGGCCACACAGCGTGCTTGAAACTTCATGGCCCATGCGCAGAAGTCGGTTTTCAGCTCTCAAAAGAAATTTCAATCATTGTCCTGTTGATATTTGGCTCTGTTGACCAATGAGTTTGCCGACCACTGTCTAGGGCAGAACCCATTTGTATATTGTTAACTCTTAATTCCCAGTGCTTGACACACAGTAGCTGTTCAGTATTTGTTGAATGAATGAACTCTGGGAGTTTATAGAGGAGGAAACTGAGGTTCAGCAGTTAAGTAACCTGTATGAGTGCATCTTTAACCCCTAGCAATGACTGGATTTGAAGTGGGGGCCCATGTTTGCCCACTACTGACCACACCTGGCCTCAGTTGAGGAGCCTTACTCCCAGGCCCTCCTGATGCTCTGCAGGATCCAGAAAGAGAAGCAGCTGGAAGCATTCAAGAGTTCCCCCAGCTGGGGTTAGTGTGGAGAGGGGAGAGGAGCTAGCAGCTTTAAGAGGAGTACTCATTTGCGTCCACAAGTTGTTTAAATCCGTCCTATAAAAGCTCTTAACATTTCAGTTGGCAGTTGGTGGGAGAATTTCTTTAAGTTTTCATCTCTCCTTGGCATCAGTTTTCCTCTTGTCAGGTAAAGAAAGTAGAAATTTCCCAGGGTGGCTCACAAAATAAAAGTGTTTTTGCTTCAGTACAAGTTCTTTCTCCGCAGTTTTTAGCCGTTTGACTTCGGGCCAGGCCAGTAAGATAATTGCTAAGTTAGTGGGGTCCTCCTGGAAGTACTTCTAGATAACGTGTGGACAGAATAGGTCATTTGACAGGGTCTTGAGGACTTGGTTAGGATTTATGGTAAGTAGCTTATCTTTGGGGAAGAGGAGAAAGGATGACTAGGATTTTTGCTGTCTTTCTTTCTAATATATTTTATTGATGTTTCACAGAGAGGAAGGAAGGGGGATAGAGAGTCAGAAACATCGATGAGAAAGAGACATTGATCAGCTGCCTCCTGCACGCCCCCCCACTGGGGATATGCCTGAAACCAAGGTTGCGGAATCGAACTCCGGGCCTTTCAGTTCACAGTCCGGCTCAGCTTCGGCTCTGCTGTCACTTCCTTTGCCAAAGTCCATAGCGGATCCTGGTAATGTGCCTGAGAACACCTGCAAAGCAGCGGATGTTGGTTACTCGGCTCAGCGTCTCATAGGTGTCAGTGCGCTGTGTGTGTTCCAGACGCTCACAGGGCAGGAGCTCAAGAGCAGCAGAGGTCATTTGCCCGGAGCCTGGGGGATGGGAAATAACGATGTCTCCCCCTTTCGTTTCCAGAAGAAGGAGAATGTCTCAGGAAGGTGATTATGGGAGATGGACGATATCCAGTAGCGATGAAAGCGAGGAGGAAAAGCCCACGCTGGACAGGCCATCTACCTCTCTCCTCCCTGCTGGACAGGAAGCAGCCTGTGAGCCAGGGTACAGCTGTTCCGAGGCTCGGAAAGCCGCCCACAGGAGGAAGATGTCACCCCTGAAGTTCAGCAACACAGACGGGGTTTCCGAAGTGTCGCCTCCCAAGAAGCAGAAGAGCGGGTCCCAGGAAGAGCTGGGCTGGGGTGTCTCCAGCAGTGATGATGAGCTGCCACCAGAGACCACTGAGACAGTGGCCGTCAAAGAGGAGAAAGGCGTCTCCCCTCCCCGAGACGGTGCTGCCCCCAGGGCTGGAAATCATGGCCCTCCTGCCCGCCACATGCCCCCAGAGGATGAAGATGAGTACGACACGTCCGGGGAAGGCCAGGACATTTGGGACATGCTGGACAAAGGGAACCCCTTCCAATTCTACCTCACCCGAGTCTCAGGAATTAAGCCGAAGTATAACTCTGGAGCCCTCCACATCAAGGGTAAGTGCGTGGTGCCGGTGTCCGGAGTTGTCACTGCATGTGAGAGGGCTGCTCAGGTGACACCACGAGGGTAGCTAGAATGATCTCCCAGATCCTCATGGCCTTAACCCCTCCCAGGAAAAAGAAAGAGAGCACTTGACAGCAAGAGCAGGGAGTTGACAGCCAACTGTTTGCTTAGGAAATCGGAGGATGTTTCTTAGGCCCATAGAGCAGTGCTTTGGAATATTCAGAGCAATGTTTAAAATGGTTTTCAACTGTTAAATTAAAGGTTAAACTTGATCGTAACACTTGATTAATGAAGTAGCCAATACTTGACAACTGGGTTCTCTTTGGTCCCTGGATCAGCAGTATCAGCATCCCCTAAAACCTGTTATCAATGCATGTTCTCGGCCCCACCGGGCTCCCTGTGAGCGAGGCTCTGCAGCCTGTTTGAACTAACCCACAGGGAATTCCAGTGCCCAGTCATGTTTGAGAACTACTACTTGGAACTCTGATTTTGGTTTCCGGTAAAGAAGCCAAAAGAAGATGCCAGCATGCAAATAGATGTTCCGGTTCTGAACCAAAAGATGGCCTTTGGTTGCTTTGATTATTCCCTGAGGTGTGTGTGACACATTGTTCTATACATGTATTTGGTCTTCATGCCTGGCTATATTTGGTCGGCAAACCGCGGCTCATTGCTCTGTTGATGAATGAGTTGACTAATGAGTTTGCCGACCACTAGACTAGACTAAATGTGACCATGTAGTTGGAAGCTGTGTGGATTAGGCAGTTGTGGCATATTGTGTGTAAGGCGGTAAAGGCTAGTATATGACAGTGGTCTCCAAACTCATTAGTCAACCCTGTGGCAAACCTCAGACCACTGTCCTAGAACAACTCCAAAGTAATTAAAGGACAAAGAAGTATATTTTGTTATTCGAGACAAGGCCCTTTCAGCCATACCTGGGTTTATGTTAATGAGGTGACTTTTCAAAAGCCCCTAAGAAGGCGAGGTGGGGGGCTGATTGCCCAGCGAACCAACCATGTGATCTGAGTTGAAACTTGCAGCCTCATCCTCCGCCTTCAGGAAGAGAGGAGGGACTGGAGGTTAACCATTAATGGCCAATAATTTCATCACTCTATCCTATGTATGTATTTCTTCCATCTGGCTGTTCCCACCTAGTATCCTTTTATAATAAATCAGAAATCTAGTAAGCAAAAGTTTCTGAGACTTCAGCAAATTATTGAACCCAAGGAGGGGATCATGGGAACCCCCACGTTATTATAGTACAGGAGGTCTGGACTTGTGATTGGCATCTGAGGTGGGGGCAGTCCTGTGGGATTTGAGTCCTTAACCTGTTCAATCTGATGCTAACTCACAGGAAGCGAGTTAGTCCTGGGCTGGGGAGGTTTCTGGAGGAGGGCTGGAAGGAGTACGTGACGGTGGTCAAAATTCAGACATCTGTAAAGAAGAACAGCATGCATCATTGTTGTCCTTATTGGCAGCTTCAAAGACTGTCCGCTCATCCAGGATCAAAGTTGTAGCTTTTAACTTTGCATTGTATTTTATTAAAGAATACATAGTAAGTATTATCAAGCAGCACAGGGAAATTTTCTCCTGAATATTAGAGAGCTAAAACCTGGCTTTGTCGTAATTTTTCAGTTCACAGTTGTCTAAGCTAAATTTCTGAGCGTCAGTGACAATTAAGTCAGTTGTGACTATTGTTGCTAGAGAATGTCTTTCAAAGTATGGATTATGTTTAAATGTTTGATCTTCACAGATATTTTATCTCCTCTATTTGGGACACTTGTGTCTTCAGCACAGGTGAGTTTGCGATTGTTTTTAAATGGAAGTGACAGATAATTAAACAACTCCGTGAGAAAATAGGAGTGAGTGGTGGGGACCCGGGTTCAATCCTGGGGGGGTCCCCAAGATAGTACATGCCACAGCGCCAGCTTGGAATGTGGATGCCACTACCAGTGGGCTCCTGGCTTAGGCTTGGGCTACAGGTACTGGCTAAGAAGTCACTTTAAAAATGTCAGCCCAGGGACTTCCTTTGGGGACACTGATAATCTCATGGCACTCAGGTGCAACCCCCGAAGAGCTGTGGGTGGAGAGGTGAAAGCCAATCACGTTTGATTTACAAAAGCAAGATGTTGTCTCACCCACCCCAAAAAGGGACTGGCAGTTAAGGCTACTTCTTTGTGCATGCTGGTTGCCCCTGCCCAATGGAGCTGGTCCCTTGGTGTTGACAAATCATATTAATGCTCCAGAGGGTCAAGTGAATGGTCAGAAAAAAGGTCACTTCCCTGAAGAAGGCAAAGCTTTCTGTGCCTTCATGTTTGGCTTGGCCTCACAATTCTCGGTCTCCGGATAAAATCTCGGGGTGAGCGAGTCACTCTGTCCAGGAGGAGGGCGGAGGGCTACTTAGGTGTGGGGAGGAGCCCCCATGGGTAAGTCCAGTGCAGAACCGGGGGGTTAAGCTGTTATCGTTGTAAGCCTAGTGAACATCCCAAATGCCTGTTTGCAAAGCTGGCTCCTAAGTTGGGCTGAAAGTGGATGGTCTCTTCCTAAAGTCTTTCTATAATCACAGGGCAAAGGGATACATTTATAAGCCCCTTGGTTTAAATTAATCAGAGAGCCATCAGAAATAGCAAACACCAATGCCTAGAACCTGCTTTCTCACACGCTCCTCCATTGATTCAGACCCCCTGGGCCATATGTTCCCTTCGAGATGTATCGCAGGTTTGTTTATGAATATTGTGGCAGAACTGTCTGGGCTTATAAATAAAACATGTGGTTCATCATTATTTTAGAGTTTCTTTCAATCATATAACCACCCAGCTCCATATAGACTGACTTGCTTTTCTTTCCCTCCCGTCTAGTTTAACTACTGTTTCGACGTGGACTGGCTCGTAAGACAGTACCCACGAGAGTTCAGGTGAGTCCCCAGGTCGGTAAATGGCATTAAAACACAAGAAAACACAAGATCCTTGCTTCTCAGGCAGCTGCCGGCCATCTTTGTTGAACGTCTCTTGAAACCATCCTGATCCTACAAACATTGGGAAAACAGCTTTTTTTTTTTTCTATTCTACCTAATCGCATGTATTCCTTATACAGACTTGACCATTTTCTTCCATTTCTCTGTCCAGAAGTAGATCAGGACAACTTCCATCCCGCATAAGAGAACTTTATGTCGGTGTTAGAGTGAAGGAAAAGATCACTGTCCCCCATCCCCACTTCACCCACCACCCAGCCCTATGAGCATGCCCACATGTGGCCAGCATGCCATGCATGACTTAGCACATCAACACTGCACTGAGAATTGCTTTCTGAAGGATTCTCCTTGTAGTTTGAGTTAATAAAGGGGTCCCTTCCCTTCCCCCGGTGGTGGAGGTGATGGGTTCCAGTCTGTCTCCTGGAGTCCAAAAGCCTGGGGTCCAGCAATACAGACTGAATAGCATCACACAGTGACGTGGGCCGTCCTGGTTCCTAACACATTTACATGGCAGGCTCCAGAACAGCAAGTAAGGCCAAGGCACGCACACGTGGGAAGAATGATGGTCAGGTCCTCCGAGTCCAGGGTTCATTTAGGAACCAGGCGGTAGAAACCATCATTCACAGTAGATGAAATGCCATCGAAATTTCCCAGGGCGCTGGCACTCGCGGCTTGTATGTGACCTGTGACCCATAGCATTCATTTTAGCTGCATGCGACAGAAAGCCCAAAACAACGCAGCTTAAACAAGAAAGAAAACATTTTCCAACCTACGGCGTCCACAAGGTACACATTTAAGGTCTGGATTGGGGCCGTCATGGTTCTCAGAGAATTTGTCCTTCTGTCTCTCTGTCCGCCTGAAGCTCCGGATCCCCGGTCTGTGTTCCAGATGGCAGGAAGGAGAAAGGGGCAAAGGATAAGACAGCACGTCCCAGCTGTGCCCTCTTGGTGCCCTCCTGAAGTCCCACTGAGCACCTGCTTACATGTCATTGAGCGCCAGTCACAGGACGAGGACCGGCTCTGAAAGAGGCCGTAAAGGAAGTTAGGCTGAGCACCCCTGTCTGAATGAGGTCGGATTTGTTAGGAAAGGAGAGACCTCTGCGCAGGCTCCTGGCCACAGAGGTCCCTGTTTGTCGCACTACCACCTTTTTGTTATTTGTCCCTTTGCTTCTCAAAGACCTTGAAATCGAATTGCCACACGTTTCAAGTGTTACCAAAGTATAGACCACAACTCCTTGTGTATCATTAGGGATTGAATTGTCTCACCCCAAAAAGGACCTGTGGAGTTCTAACCCCCAGTATCTCAGAATGTGACTTTTTTGGGGGGTGAATTATCAAATCAAAATGAGGTCATTAAGGCTGGTCTTACTCTAATGTGACTGGTGTCCTCATAAAGAGACGTTTGGACACAGACACATACAGAGCAAAGACACAGGGAGAGCCCGCCCAGAAGCTAGGATGGGCCTGGAGCAGCCCCTTCCCTCCCAGCCCCCACGGGAACCAACCCCGCCCACACCTTGATCTCAGCCTTCTTGTAGCATGAAGCAAGGGACAAAAAAGTCCTGTTGTCTCAGCCCCCGGGTTTGTGGTACTTTATTATGATATCGCCATGCCCCCTCTCCCCCACAACAGACTTGTCTGGTACCCCCTGGACTCTCAGTAACTGATCAGGGGACAGAAGGGTCCTGCCTTCCCACACCCACTTGTTGCTCAGTGCACGTGGGGAACGCCAGCCATCAGGAGCTGTAAGGAGGGGAAGGACCTAAATGTCAAGTTAAGGCAACATCTGGAATTTACAGAGAGAGATTCTGATCGTAGAGATTATTCTGCCTTATGACGTCATTCAGATACTGTCCACAGAGGGGTTTTCCAGAAACAGAGCCAATGCAGATACAGTATATGGAGATTTATTATGGGCAGTTGGCCCACGAGGAAGAGAACAAATTTTCCCTCCACTTTTTGTTTCTACCTCAGGCTGTCAATGGAATGGATGAGGCCCCCCACATTGGAGTCCACCCATTCAAAGGCCCATCTCATCCAGAGGCACCCTCACAGACACACCCAGAAATGATATTTTATATGAACACCCCTTGGCTCAGTCAAGTTGACACATAAAATGAACCATCTCAACAGCCTTTTTGTGACAGTTAATGGGACCGATAAATTTGAAGGAGTTAATGCAGATTTCAACTACTGTCAGTAATGGTTGATCTCTTTATTTTTAAGAAAGTCCTGATGATCTGATAACACTAATTAATTAATCTCTGTCCTGTTTTTCTAGTTGTGAAATAGAAAACAGTTGTGAAGGTGTGCTTTCTTAGTTTTATTTGAACTAACATGTTACAAAGTTTTGGGCATTAGGTACTGGCAGTGCATTTTCTATGTTTCTTTTTAGTTGCATGTTGCCCTTCACATATGGTAGAGAATCATTCTGCACCGTGATTGACACATGTGGAAGGTAGCTAGCTACCTTTGTTCATCTTGCTTGATTGTTCCTTAAATAAAAATCCAATTTTTGTTTTGTTAGGTGTGCTTGCAAAGGTATATTGACTTTTAAGGATTATCTCACTTTGAATTAACTAGAGAAGATCCTAATTCCCTTAAAAGCCTTTTAAGCTATTCCTGAAGAGTATTCTCTTTTTTTAAATATATTTTTATTGATTTCAGAGAGGAAGGGAAAAGAGCGATAGAAACATCAATGATGAGAGAGAAATCATTGATTGGCTGCCTCATACACACCCCACACGGGATAAAGCGCAGAACCCGGGCATTTGCCTTGACCGGGAATGGAACTGTAAACACCTGGTTTCTAGATCACGCTCAATCACTGAGCCACACCAGCCAGGCCTGAAGAGTCTTCCCATGTTGTCCTTTAGGAATTAAAAAAGACAGCATTTTCAGTGTAACTTGGGCTCTGCTTCATTGAAATAGAACCACCTTCAATGAGTCTGCATGCCGCTGTGGACCTGGGCCTGTTCACTCTTGTATCCTCGAGTCTAGTGCAGTACCTAGCACCCAATAGGAGCTTGGTGGATGTAGGCCTGGCAAGGTCCCAACAGCAGGGAAAGAAAAGAGCATCACACTAGACAACGATAATGTTGTATCTTTAATCCGTCTGAATTTAAACATACTAACACAGAGGTAACTGTGCCCTTGCGGACCAAAGAAGATAATTCATTACTCAAGGGCTTGATTGAGTCACAACCCCTCAGAGTCGAAGTAGAGCTTCAGGATCAGACTCTCTGACTGCATTGGTCACTGGTCAGTGAAGATTCACTGACCTGTTCTGTTAGCCCTGGACTCAGTCTCCACAAAGGCCAGAAGCACGTGTGGGGTGATAAGAAGCTGGCATTCCCTCACCAGGCTCTGAATGATGCATTTCACATGCCTCTGGCCTCTTCAGGAAGAAGCCGATCCTGCTGGTGCATGGCGATAAGCGAGAAGCGAAGGCTCACCTGCATGCTGAGGCCAAGCCTTACGCGAACGTTTCCCTCTGCCAGGTAAGCTGCGATGGCCGTGACGCTTGGTCTGCGAGTTGGAGGGGAATTTAAACATTTCATCTTTCTACCTGCCGAGTGCAGGAATCCTCCCTCCAGCATCCCCAACAGATGTTGTCTAGCTTTGGCTTGCATGCTTCCTGAGGTAGCCCTTGTGGCTAGAAAGACTTTTCTGTATGTTGACCTCTTATCTCTGTAGCAGAGTTCTTCAGGGAAGCAACTTATGGGAAACATACACATCTCTGTATGTGTGGGGGCAGCTGGCAAGTCCAAAATCCAAGGAAGAACAGATGGTGCAGTTTGAGTCCACAGACAGTCTAGAGACTAAATTTTCTCTTCCTTGAAGGAGTGGGTCTTTTTTTTTTCTCTTGCGGCCTTCAACTGATTGGATAAGGCCCACCTACATTGTGGAGGGCAATCTGTTTTAATCTAAAAAAAATACTTTCACAGCAACATCTGACCAACATCTGGATGTTGTGGCCTAAGATGACATAAAATCAACCATCACAATCTTCCACTTTGTGACTTGCACACATCAGGCCTAATTTCCCTTCTGGAGCACATACAGTAATTCTCCCCCTAGCATGTCAGTGGTTCTTATGTTTGAACACATCTCCCTTAGTTGTCTCAGGTTGTTCAATTGTACTGGATGTACCATGGATCCCCTGTTTCTCCCCAACTTCCAGACCTCCTCTGGTTGCCTCTGGCCAGCCAGCGTGCCTCTCAAAACCTGGGTTTCAGCACTGTGACTCAATGACTGCATTTTATATACCGGTAGTTGGAATTTGAAAGCATCCCTTTTCCCAACATATCTGTGGATCACTTCTACACGGATAAACCTTTGCTGAGCCATTGCCTAAAATCCAATGTTTTTGCTTTTGCTTGGCCAAGCAGAAGAGGTTAAACTGCAGTAGGATAGCTCTCATCAGACTAAAAAAATAACACAGTGATTAAATCAATAGAAATCGTTTTTTCCAAAGATTACCTGTCCAGAATTTTGGAGACATTGTAACATGCCTGATGGCGTGCTACAGACCGGCCACTAGAGGGCGGAATGAGCCACAGCTTTCAAACCTTGTGCAAAGAGCTGTTCAGAAGCTCCCAGATGTAGTCGGAGGTACAGAAGGATTGTGGCCCCATCCTGGCCTATTGAAATACTTTTATGCCTTTTCTGTAAGATGAATTCTTGACGTTGACGTCAGTCAAAGAATCTGTGTATGCTAACTAACACTTCTATTTTGTACATGTGGGGCCAGAGGTCGGAGATAGAGGCCTGGGTTCTGTCCCAGCTCTGCACACACTAACCGTGTCATCCTGAGCTCATCGCTGAGCCCGTTAAGCCTAAGTCCTCCATGTTAAGTGGACTGCTAATGCTGTTCTTCATTGGGTGGTTGTACAGGATGTGGTGTATTTGCACCAAAAAGCACCCATTGGATATTATCTGTTTAAGTTACTATCATCCTTGATTTTGTGCTTAGACTTGCGCCAAATCACACAACTTATAACAAAACAACTCAAAAGCCAAGTTTCTTTTTTTTTAATGTATTTTTATTGATTTTTTACAGAGAGGAAGGAAGAGGGATAGAGAGCTAAAAACATCGATGAGAGAAAGACACTGATAGCCGCCTCCTGCATGCCCCCCACTGGGAATGTCCCCGCAACCAAGACACCTGCCCTTGACCGGAATCGAACCTGAGACCCTTCTGTCTGCAGGCGGACACTCTATCTACTGAGCCAAACCGGTTTCGGCAAAAGCCAAATCACTTGACCATTGCCTTTCCCCAGCTAAATATCAGTTTACAGAGTGGCAATCTTCATTATAATTTTGTAATTTTAAAGATATCAAATACAGTTCCTGTTCTCTCTTCTGTGGCCAAGACCACACAAATGCATGCTGATCTGTGAGCACCCCATGTGCTGAGTGGATGGGCCACCTGTCCGTGAGCATCTCCAATCCCGGCCTGGGTCCTCAGTGTTCAGTTATTACTGCCTCCAGCACACGCATTCACCCACTGGTCCTGTGGATGGTGGGCGGGACTTGTAGCAGTACTGCCTGCACAGGCCCCTTTCCTACGCACTTGAAACTCCACTTCTTGTTTACTCCTAACAACTCCGAATCCCCTAATAGCACCATTATTTTAAAGAGTAAGATGAAGCATGGAGATTTAAATATTTTTCAAAGTCATGCAAAGTTGTGAAGCTAGGATTTATGCGTTCGTAACTGCTATTTTGTCGTTTCTATTTTAACTCTTCCCTAGCCTACATCTGGGGCACAGTCTGTTTAACCGAGGTCTTGCTATACTGGGTGTTAGATAAAATGTTTTACTTCTCCACTTAAGCCCCATTTATACATGAAGATAACATTTTGTAACAAGAAAATGGATTTAGCCGAGACCGGTTTGGCTCAGTGGATGGAGCGTCGGCTTGCTGACTGAAAGGTCCCAGGTTCGATTCCAGTCGGGGGCATGTACCTTGCTTGTGGCACATCTCCACTGTGGGGCATGCAGGAGGCAGCTGATCGGTGTCTCTCATCGATGTTTCTAGCTCTCTATCCCTCTCCCTTCCTCTCTGTAAGGAATCAATAAAATATATATTTTTTAAAAAGGAAATGGATTTAATATGTTCTTTATTTTCAGTACTACTTGTTATATTATTAATGTAAGAAAACTTCTGTTTTAACATCACTCAGTGTTTTTTGAATAAGCTAAGCGCTGAAACCTTTTTGCAATTGTTAATTTCTGTATAAGCCAGATTTCTCATTTTAAAACTTTGCAAACGCTCATTTGTTTTTATTAGTTTTTGACAACTAAAGAAATTAGGCTTTTTAACTTCTAATTACTATAATTAAAAGTGCAGAAAGGATTGAATTATTCTGGGTAACTTTTTTAAAAAATAAGCGGTTTTTAAAACCAGCCTCACTGGCTAGTATAAAAGCTGTATTGTGTATCAAAGGCTTGTCCACTAGAGGGCAGTAAAAGCAATTAAAAGGGGGGGAAAAGAAGATGACCTGAACCGTTTCTAATTTAATTTCCAATAGGTAGAGATACTGAGTGTTGTGTTGTTTTGTTTTTTAATAAGTGACTTGATTTCTTTTTCATCCTAGGCAAAGTTGGATATTGCATTTGGAACACACCACACGTAAGCAATTTTTATGAACTGGGAGAGGGTATGGTTTTAATAGATCAAAGGATGCTATTCAGAAAGGCCCTTAGAGGAATTTAGGTGTGATGGTTTTGCTGGGGGGCGGGGGGGGATGCTATCAGTAAGGAAGTAGAGGAAGTGGAGTTGTTTTCTAACATCCTGAAGCTACAATACTTTCAACACAAGCCGGAATCTCTGGTGCTGTTTCTGCTTTTCTGCTCAGGACATTCGCTGTAGAGAATAGATTCTGTGGTGTGTGGTTCGTGGTTATTAGTGACTGTATGTGTGTCAGTAATGCGCTGTGGATTCCACTATGCTAAAGAGAGTCTGGTGACTTTTATAAGATTCTCAGCTGCATCAAATAGAGAATATTGTTAGGTCAGCTCCATCCTGTGACTGAAAATAAAACTATTTTACAAAAAGTTGTCAACTCAAGAGGCCGATGCCTGTCCCCTGCTCAAGACAGCTCAGAAATTGCTTCTAGAATGCTCTTCTGAAGCCTTGCCAACCAGAGAGGAAGAACTTGTGTTACTTCCTGCTTGGCATGTTGCACCGATGTCCGCTGGACCTCTGCTTTAGGTTAGTCCTGCTGCTGTTTTTGCTGAGTCCTTTCACGTCATTGGTTCTGCAGATGAGAATAAGGACTAGACATGGTTGTCCCTATGTCAGCCTTTTTTTTATAAAGCACGTTTCTCTGGGAAGGATTTGTGAAGTGAACGTGACCGAGCCTCTTCTGTCTTCTAGACCAGCAGTGGGAATGGTCTAGAAAACCATTAGCTGGCAGCTTCGGCATGTTCCTTCGGCATCTGTCTCTAGGATGGAGTGTGAGTCCTTCTGTGATCACCGGTTTCCCAATAGTACAGTGCCCTGAAATGAGGGCATATGCTCATCTTTCTCTCTGTCCACTTAAAACTGTATTGTTCTGTTTGCTTTAAGAAAAAGGAACCAGAGCTGGAAGTTGAGTCATTTCGTAAAGATGACCTACCTACCCTACATTATCTGCTCTTAGATGCTCTGGAGTAAATGTCACAGCATTTACCGACCGTCCCTAATTGGAAGCTTCGCTCTGAGAGAGGACAGGGTCTGAGGGCTGTTGAGAGTGGTCTCAGGCATGGCAGGATCAGTTATTGTTGGTGTCACACTGAGCTCACGGGATGCTCATTCAGGCAGAGGATAAGGCAGCTCAGCATCTTCCCTAGACCCCCGGTGCCAGGCTCCTGTGCTGGCCACACCTTCTGTGCCAGGTGTCAGCATTTTATGGGCAGTCGCCCTGTATTCCACATGCCAGCAAGTAGTCGCGGAGCCTGTGCCTTTGTCCAGGAGGGGTTGGGGGTGCTGGGCCTGGCCAGGGGCTGACACACAGCCTTCATTGCATAGACCAGAGGCCCCAAGCAGATAAACAGTGCTCCCTGACCGGTGCTGGGGACAGAAGTTTCTGTTTGCTGCTCAGATGGACTCATTGTTTCCTGTGGCCCATCCTGCCCTCCCCAACACACAAACCACTTGGCAAATTTATTCCTCCTCCTCCTCCCCACCCCCCAGATTCTCCCTTAAATGCCTAAGTATGTTTAGCTTGCATTTTGTTAAAATGACAGTGACCTGTAGGAGATTGCACTCATATCTTGCAATCACTGTCCGTTGCTCCTCTTAAAATGGTGTAAAATTATTCATTAGATATCTATTATATTCTTGAGACACAGCTCTGGGGATGTAACGGGTTTGGGATATAACGGGTCTGTTCTTGCAGCTTTTAGTCTTTTGGTCAGATGGGTAAGACAAACACACGAGTTAGCAAAGGAGGAAGGCCTTGCAGCTCATGGTGAGGGTGTGAACCGCCTTCCCATGGCGCAGAGTGGAGCGGCCGCGTGAGGAGGAAGTGGCTTGGAGCTGGCGCTCGTGTTAGCAGGCATGTGTGGGCTTTGTGCAGAGCGGCTGGCAATGACCGGAAGCAGCCGTCCTGCGGGAGCCCGTAGTCCATGAGGCACGTTAAGCGTGCTCTATCGTGTTTCTGAAGGATGTCAAACAGTTCCGGTGTCTCTCACAAGGCGTTAGAGTTCTAAAGCGCGGTTTCCCCAGCACTAGGAGCACAGTTAGCTCGCGTGGCCCCGAGAATCGTGGGTGGGAAGGAAGGATCCAGCCCAGCTCCCTGTCTAAGGAGCCAGGTGGACTAACGGACTGGCCACAGGACGGCCGGCAGGCCTCTTCCCACTCCCACCCGCATCCTCAGCCAGATCACACCAGGCCCCCGCACCCACTCCTACCCCTGGCCTGGTGCGACCTGCGACCTCGTGCCCATCCTTGTGAAAACCATGCGCAGTGAGAGGAGGATCCTCAGTCTGATCCAAACAGGCTCTTCCTCTGGCTCATGTGTGACCACTGTCTCCAGCCTCAGGTGGAATGGCAGACGACACCCGCTCTGGGTTACCGTGGGCACTGCACTGCGTGCTGGCATCCCTGCAGCCTCTAGGGTGGTGCCTGGCACACAGGCCCTTCACAGGAGCAGCTGCAGATTTAGGACACGTCCCTTTGGCTGTCCCCAGGGACACGTCCCTTTGGCTGTCCCCACAGCTCAGTAGCCAACACGCAGGTCAGCGTTCTTCGAGGGAGACCCCATTTCGTACTCTTTTTATCCATTTTAAATTGTGACTTGATTGGCATGTGCCATTTCGTCTCTGAAAGGATGCGAGCGACTCCCCCTGGATCCGTCCACAGTTCTGTTTGCGGGACTCGCTGACGTTTGTGTGTGATTTTCCCGATCAGTGGTGCTTCATGGGAATATTTGTAAAACTCGTATCATGGATTCATAGCTGGCTTATTCTTAATGACAGTCAGCTGCTCGTTTGGTGACGGTGACATAAATGTGCCCAGATTTCAGGGCGCGCGTGTCATACGAGGGAAGATCGGCCCACCAGCTGTCGTTTCTGCCACTCCGCATTCATTTCCCGTGTGCCAGCTCACGTCACATTCTCAGTGTGGCAGGCGCTAAGTCTCATTCTCTGTCCTTACGTTCTTTCCCGCATCTCTCTATGCTGGCTCCCTGCGGTCCAAACAGTATCCATGTTGTTTATTTTCCCCTGTGTGAACTGACTTACACCAGTAAACTTGAAGTAGCATTTTGGCCTCAATATAGAAATAAAAAAGGTGGCATTAATGCCTTGAGGGGTGAGTCTCTGGTTGGGTAGAGAGCGCGCTTAGATTCCTGAAATAATTAGAAAACAAGCAGGAAGCTATGTCATCCAACAGCAGATGACGAAAGAAAGGAAGACGTTGAAGGATGAGTGGGAGTCACAGGCGAGCGTGTTTTACACCCACCTCAGTGCACATTGTACCTCACCTCACAGCGACCCTTCATGTTACACGTGTCAAAAAAAAAACAAGGTTTGGGGACATGGAATGGCTGAGGGATATTAAATGACTGAGGGTCGTACGGCTTCTCCCTGGTGGAACCTGGGGCTTAGGTCTTGCAACTTCAAATGGAAAGCTCTCATTTCTCCATGTTCCTCCCTCTCACTGTTGTAAAGTAAGAGAAGTGTGTCTGGTGACTGAGATATGGGGCAGCCCAGGGCAGCGGTTCTCAACCTGTGGGTCGTGACCTGTTTTCTGATGGTCTTAGGCTCTACAGCAGTGACCCACGGGTTGAGAACCACTAGCAGGGTCGCCTGAGACCCTCAGAAAACACAGATATTTACATGACGATTCACCACAACACGAGGAACTGTATTAAATGGTCGCAGCATTAGAAAGGTTGAGAACCACCGGCCCAGGGGAAGGAGAGGACTCAGCCAGGACTGATTTGAGTTCATGGGGAAGGAAAAGGGAAGACGGACCTCAAGCCCAGGCGCACTGGTGACAGGTGTGGCATCTATGGAGCATCAGGATGAAGGCTCTTTCACACTCTTTTTAAACTGCAGCCCACAATGAGAAATACATCTGAGCCCGGCCACTGTGGCTCAGTGGTTGAGCATCGACCCCTGAACCAGGAGGTCACAGTTTGATTCCAGTCAAGGCGCATTCCCAGGATGAGGGCTCGATTACCAGGAGGGGCGTGCAGGAGACAGCCAATCAGTGATTCTCTCTCATCATTAATCTTTCTCTCTTCCTCTCTGACATCAATGAAAATATACTTAAAAAAGAAAAAAATACATATGACCTTTCAGTGTACCACATGCATCCATGCTAATGGCAAAACAAGTTCCGTGAACTAAGACTTAACTTAAATATATGCAATGCACTGCTGAGTTTATTATGTATTCTTTTGCATTTTTTTAAATGCTAGTCATGACACACAAGAGGTTGTGACCAAACTTTACAAAAACATAGGACAAGAAGATTCCTATTGTCCCTAGTAGGAACAGATGATGCTAAATAGATAATCAGGGGCCAGCCTGAAAGGGAGGGGTCAGAAGTGTCAGGACTGGCCATGTGGATGGGACGGGGCAAAAGTTCATGGACCACCAAGTGTTCGAGCATTTTGGGAGATAGTTTTCTACCTACCACTTAAGCAGACTTTGGTAATGTGAAGAAGAAAAGAGGGTTTTAGTATTAAACATTTGGGTAAGATAAGTGTTTGAAGAATGCCTTTAGCTCTATTGCATTTGCATTAGAACGGTATTGCATTTTTTTTTTAAGTAATATTAACGCCTTCTGATGCCTGTCTGTCTTTAAAGGAAAATGATGCTCCTGCTATATGAAGAAGGCTTCCGCGTGGTCATACACACCTCCAACCTCATCCATGAGGACTGGCACCAGAAGACGCAGGGGTGCGTAGCCTCTATTTGCTCTCGGGCAGGGGCTGTGTGTGTGGAGACAGGGCAAAAGCCAGAGCATTTGCTTTATTCTTTGGTTTTTCTATGTTTTTAATTGTAAAGACCCCACACAACTGTCATAGGAAAAATACACATGCGGAGAAAAAGATAGCATTCTTTTAGTATCTCACCCCAATTTCTCTCTCTTAAGGCAACCAGTGTTAACAATGTAACATAGTCATCCATGTATGTCTCTGTTATACATGTACACAGATAAATATCTACGCACGGGTAGGTTTTTTTCATTTTTTATAAAATGAGATCATACACACACGACAGCCAAGTCCCTCCAAGTGTTCGAGGCAGGAAAGAGGGTGCTAAGTGCCAGGTGTGAGCCCATTATTTTTCCAGTAAGACCCACTGGATACCTTCTGGTCTCCACTTCCTCCTGCTCCCACTTGTACTCAGGATTGCCACTTCCCAGGGGGCATCAGGAGAACCTGTAGGGGGGGGACAGTTAATGGAGCCCTAAAAATTCCCCTCCCCCCAATCCCTGTAGTTCCCCATGAAACACATCTGCACGGTATGTTTTTAAAGTCTTTCCTGAGTTCACGGGGATTCTCAAAGAGCATCCGGCGTGAGGTGGTTCAGGCTTAGTTTATATCGCCGACCCCTGTCCTTGTGCACGATGCTGGGTCTGGCTTTTTATCTTTCCTCAAGAGGGGCTTGGGTGTAGTTTAAGGGATTTGCCCAAATCAGGTGTTAACCATTGTTCTCCCTCCGGGCAAGCCCTTCATTGTGACTAGCTGTAACTCACCTTTCTTTCTTTTTTTAAACATGTGCTTCTTTTTTTATTTTTTAATATATTTTATTATTTTTTACAGAGAGGAAGGGAGAGGGATAGAGAGTTAGAAACATCAATGAGAGAGAGACATCGATCAGCTGCCTCCTGCACACCTCCTACTGGGGATGTGCCCACAACCAGGATACATGCCCTTGACCGGAATCGAACCTGGGGCCTATCAGTCCGCAGACTGACACTCTATCCACGGAGCCAAACCGGTTTCAGCTCACCTTTCTTTCTTTTAAGCCATGTTGTACATCTTTGCCTTCCGGTGAAGGCGGTTAAGAGCTGGTTAACAGCCTTCTGTATTAGAAGAAACTCAGGCATTCATCCAGCAGCATTTTGGGGTTCAAGAATTCACTGTCATCCTCCCCCACAGGCCTTGCCACAGTTCATTGCCCAGCCTGTGCTAGAACCCCTACACTGGGAGGTAGTAGCTGACTGAGTCCATGTCCCACCGTGGGCCGAGCTAGAATACAGAGCCTGCAGCCTCCACCCCCGGAGCCTGCTTTGGCCTGTGTGGGTGTAGATAACGAGGCTCCCCTCTTCCCACTTAAAATGCCTCCCATGATGCCATGTAATCCACCTGGCTCAGGGTCCAGAGGTGGCGGTGCCAGCCTCAGCACAGACCCTCTCGGCCCTGTGAGTTCCCTAAGCCTTTGCTACCTCAGGAGCGTCAAAGCTGCAGAGCTGGGCTTGGGGGCTTGGGGGTTATATGTAACCCCATCAAAAACAGGACCAAAATGAGACCCAACAGAGCGTTTTGTGGGGAAAGGTAGCTAATGTAATGAATGGAGTCTGTCCAGAGACTCTGGCCGGCCTCCTGCTCCTTCTAAGAAGCCAGTCTTCCTTAGGCTTCTCAGGGGTGTCTGTTAGGCAGGCAGGGATTAGGGACAGAATGGGGTGTTCATTTTTTTCCTTCATTTAAAAAAACTTTTAAGTTAAAAAAAAAAATCAATTGGCTGGACAGTGGCTTTCCATGGTGTAAAACTCAAAAAGTACCAAGAAATGCACTCCCCTCAGCTTCCCTCTCGCCACCCGGATCGGGCACCGTTCTCTCGCTAGTCCAGGTGCTCCTCCCCGAGGCTCTGCAGCTCCGGCAGGGCGTTGTCATCTTCTAAGGAAGACCTTTAAAGGCAGGTCTCTGTGTCCCCTCCCTAACGGCCCTGCTGACCCTGTTCTGTAGGCAGGTGGCCCTGCCTTCCCTCCAGCCGCCCCTTGGTCCACCATTTAACTTCTCACTTTTAGACTTATTTGTCCCGTGATCATTATCTGATTTTGGGAAGTGTGAAAAGGCCTCACACTCAGTGTCTGTGGTTTAGAAAGTCATCATACATCAGGGCTCTCACCCAGTACCCCCACTCCCACCCCTTTTTCCTTTGGGGGAAAAGGATGAAATGAAAGATGTCTTTAATATTTCAATTACTGTAGTATTTGAAAGTTTAAGGTTTGTGTTAATCTAATACCATTAAATGTGGTATATACTCATTCCAGGCGCCAGGAATGTACATGTTATAAAAATACCCCCAAACCACTCTAGCTTATACATCATGATGTGTTTGTTTATTGAAAGTGGATGTGTTTGTACATTTTTCTTAATATGGCTTTTATTCTTCTCCACTTGACTAAAGAGCCACGTTGATATAGTCATGGGCACAGTCTTGCTGGGGTTGCTACAGGTGGTGTGGGTTTGCTATCACAATTGAGATTAAAACTATTGACTGTTTTCATCACGCCTCAGAAAGCAGAATGTAAGGCGTGGGAAGAAGGAGGAGGAGGAAGGGGTGGTGACTGGGTGAGAGGGAGCACGGAGGGGGATTGGACTGGGAGAGGTGGGCAGAGGCTAGATCTTACTGGGTCTAAACTCACAGCGAGTTTCAGAAACACTTCTGAACGTGATGGAAGCTGTCCGGGCGATACGGTCAGATGTATGTTTGGTCAGGATCTCTGCTCCTCAGGGTGAGTGCAAAGTCAATGCCGAGAGGTCCTGCGACCGGTGGCCTTCCCAGCTGTTAATGGGCATTTCTCTCCTGTTCCAGAATGTGGGTGAGCCCCTTGTACCCACGAATGGCCCAGGGCACCCACGGGTCCGGGGAGTCGGCAACACATTTCAAAGCCGACCTCATCAGCTACCTGATGGCGTATAACGTGCCTCCTCTCCAGGAGTGGGTAGACATCATCCACGCCCACGACCTCTCCGAAACCAAGTACGTGCCGTGTTCGCGGTTTGGGTGCTCACAGCAGGTGATGCCTGAGAGCCACGTGGGGTCGGGATGCAGGGCCTTGGAAGGCAGCTGAGTGCGTTCTGCCGCCCTTCATGACACGGTGAAAGCAGGAGGCTGTCACTGTGCATCTCTGGTCCTGGGTCCCTAACGTGAGGCAGGGACTGTTTCCATGCACCCTGTGTCACTCTGCACATGAGCGAGCTGTCGGCCTGGCCCCCTCCCCTTGCAGGTGCTCCCCCACCAGTGGATGTGCTTGACAGTGAGTTTAGGTATCAGCCACTCCTCTGAGGAAGTACCCCAAGAAAATGGGTTGGCTCTTGGGACACTTCATGGGTATTTTGTGACGCAGGGTCCATCAATCACATCACTATAATTTACATCTATATCTCTGTAGCGTTTACCTCATTGGATCAACCCCAGGACGCTTTCAAGGAAATCAGAAAGATAACTGGGGGCACTTTAGGCTTCGGAAGGTAACAGAATTTTTACTATTTTAGCTTTTTTTTTTTTTTTAATTCATGTGTATTATCTCCCTTTTTATTTATAATTATGTTCTGATGGCAGCATTACAATATATCTAGCACAATTCTGGGCAAATAGTAGGCACATGATAAATTGATTGCCTAATAGTTCTCAGTAATTTTTAAAGTTTTGTTATGCCTGTTCTATAGATGTAGATTGTCCTAAATGGGCTTTTAGTTATATATCTTGTAATAGAGATAATCAGAGATTCCATTTGTAGCATTTGATCAGGATATCAAGGACTTTTAACATACAAATTTAATAAAGCAGAATGTAGTGTTGAGTAGAGGCTATACCAATTAGCTATAATATATTTTGTTTGCCAAACCAGTGCCCTTAAAAGAATTGTTACTACAAAAATCACATTTGCTGCTGGTGTGAAAATGAACATAGAAAGGTCTTTAACAAAATAAAACAATCAACAAGTTGAAGATTAATGCCTTCTTTATTGCCTTTTAGAAAACAGTTTATTGACCTTAATAACATAATGTCCCTAAAATGTCTTTGTTCAAAGCCTTACCTCTTTTTCCATAAATTATTTGTTATGTAAGAATTCCCCTTGGTTAATGAAAATTTTAATTTTCTTATTTTTTTAACTGAGACCACAGCTAAAAGCAGGCAGGATCTCATAGCCAACACCTACCTTCTTTTCTTTTTTCCTTCCTTCCTTCCTTCATTTATTTTTAGTATATTTTTATTGGTTTCACAGAGGAAGGGTGAGGGAGAGAGAGAGAAAACATGAGTGATGAGAGAAAATCATCGATCAGCTGCTGCTTGCACGCCTCCTCCTGGGGATTGAGCCTGCCACCCAGGCATGGGTCCTGGCCTAGAGAGGGTGGAGCACTCTGGCTAAGTGCACCCCGTTGCAGGTAGATGCCCACACCTGGGTTCGGGTCCTGACTGTGGCTGTCACTGTCGCCCTTTCACAGGTCCTGAAAGAGCACGCCTCGTCCATACCCCAGGCCGAGGCTTGGCCCGTGGTCGGCCAGTTCTCAAGCATCGGCTCCATGGGGGCTGACGAATCCAAATGGCTGTGTGCCGAGTTCAAGGAGAGCTTGGTGACCCTGGGGAAGGAAAGCAGGGGCCCCGGGAAAAGCACTGCTCCCCTCCATCTGGTGAGTGCGCCTCCGCCAGAGTCCCCCGTCTGCATTCTCTTGTCCAGGAGAGGATCAGTCCACAGTCAGGCCTCCTCAGAGAGAGGGTTTGATTCCATGGGTGGTTTGGAAACGGCGGTGTTAGTGATAGTAATCGAGTGGCCCTCGTGTCGTGGCTGCTGGGGTGCGCGGTTCAGACAAAGTTCTGCATCAGCACCGGCAAGCAGTGGTCATCCCTCCCAGGTTGTCAGGCGCAGGAAAAGATGTTGGAAAGGCATCACCTGCAAAGTTACGAGCATTATTAGTTATTAGACACCTTTGAGTTAGTAGTTAATTTTGCATTCAATTCAGTGTGACTGTGGCATCTCAGAGGAAAAACTCAAATGGAAGTGCTTTTTTAGCATCAAACTAGAGGCCTGGTGCACATCATTGAGACCAGTCATTCCACCATTCGGTCGATTTGCATATTAGCTTTTTATTACATAGGATTAATTACCAGAAGTTCAGTTTTTCCCTGTGAGATGAGAACTTTTAAAAATTTAGAGCACGTTTTCTAAGCCTCAGTCTTTTTAATTGAGATTTCATTTTCTTAAAAACTAATCAGCATTCCATTTAACAAATAGTTTCTTCAACATGGTACCTTCCAAGTGTCATTGGGAATTTTTCGTGTTTCTTTTTAGATCTATCCTTCGGTGGAAAATGTGCGGACCAGCTTAGAAGGGTATCCAGGTAATTGTTGGGAAGCCTGCCACAATTGTATTTTTTGTGTATATTTCACATATGCCCCGGTAAACTTTTACAAACAGGAAATAAGAATTTTCTCATCCTCCTGGGGACGAGGAAAGTATGGGTTAGAAATTTGGAGATGATTTTTCTCCAAACTGGGTAAGAATCCTGAAAACGGGTGACATTGAGCACTGGTTATGTTCCAAAGATGGTGCAGGCGGCGGGCTGTGGGTGTTCTTTAGCCCTCATAGTCACCCTCCAAATGGTTGCTCATCTCGTTTCTACCAGTAAGGCTGCTCTCGCCTCTGCCACCAACAGGCTGGCTGTCCAAGCAAGTTCATCCAGATGAAACCAGCTGCCCCTACTGCTCTGTGCCCTTTCAGGACAGTTCCAGCACGCCTTGCTCTTATCTTTCTCTCAAGTTCTAGGAGTTCTCATCCTAGTCTCCCCCACTGTCCTGGTCTGAGGCTAAAACAGAGGCACTCCACACCTCATCTTGCAGAAGGAGGCTAAGGATATCTTGCAGAAGCAGGCTGAGGATGAGGACAGCAGTTTGGGCCGGGATTCTTTGTAACACTTCAGATCTGTGCTGTGGCAGATAGTAAATGACCACCCCTAATCCAGTGGTTCTCAACCTTCCTAAGGCCGCGACACTTTAAGACAGCTCCTCATGGGGTGGTGATCCCCACCCATAAAATGATTTCAGTGGCTACTTCATAGCTGTAATTTTGCTACTGTTATGAACTGTAATGTAAATATCTGATAGGCAGGATGTATTTTCATTGTTACAAATTGAACATAATTAAAGCATAGGGATTAATCACAAAAACAATATGTAATTATATATTGTGAAATATTTATTTCTAATGACAAATAAATGAAATTTTGTCTTGAATCGTGGTGTAGCATGGGCAACAGTCTTCATATGACAACAGTAAACTACATTGCTACATTTTGCTACACCGAGGAGCAGTGTTGGTTCCTAAGACCATGGGAAATAGGTGTTTTCTAATAGTCTTAGGCGACCCCTGTGAAAGGGTCATTCGACCCCCCACCCTCCCCAAAGGGGTCGCGACCCACAGGTTGAGAACCACTGCCCTAATCCCTTTCCTTTGCAGATAGTGAACATTTACACTTAACACGCACCCCTCAGAAAGGTAGCCCACTGAGAGGACATAACTGGTGCGTGCAGGCATTTCCTGGCCAGGGAGTGTTTTCTAAGATGAAACACTGGAAGCCGTATTGTTTTTCCCCTTTAACACTCCCCCTGTTGTTTACTATAGCTTTTGTTTACGATGCTTTTTAATGAAGAAGCCTCACATTCTGTCGCAGCGTTTTCTCATTTACTTTATCTTTCTTCTTTCAAAAGCTGGGGGCTCTCTTCCCTACAGCATCCAGACAGCGGAGAAGCAGAACTGGCTCCATGCCTACTTCCAGTAAGTGACTGGCTAGCAGGCTGCTTGCCGGTGCTGCTTTAGGAACAAGATGTTATTTAAGGAGCCTTACATAACATGGCTCCGCTACATATGTTAGCGATAGGAATCGTTTTAAACAGGGTTTTGAACTTTATTTTTTGGAATAGGTTTTTAATACCAAAGAGTAAAATTTATCTCCACGGCATTTCTGTTTATACGTGGGCACATAAAGAAAAGGATAAATAAAAGAACATGCTGGGTAGTGGGGAATTTACATTAGTACCTCTTGGCTCATGAATCCATATATAACATTCAGTCATTCTCCCTACACAGTCGTACCTGGCATCCTGCAAGCTTGCTGAGGGTGGAATCCTCACCAGGCATGTGGGATGGTATTTGGCTCGTTATGAGAGCTCAGTCTGAGGTTGAATGGATGAGTGGAATGACTGCCCTCTGTCCTCGCTGCAGTGGTCGCACTAGCTCCAGGCTAGTCCCAGTTCCAGCCACTGTTTGGCTGGACAACCGTAAAGGAAGGCAGTTTGCATCCCAGTAGCTTTCAGTCTAACCCGGGAGGTGGTTCCTTCCAGAGGATGTTTCTTCAGATGGAGCGCCTCCCACTATGGTCTGCCTTCAAGTGCATTGCATCCTCTGATGATGGGCCTAGTCCTGATCAGTCTCTGCAGACAGTCTGTTCTAGAGGCCCGTCTTCTGATAAGCAAGGGGTGTCGCCTCGTGATACAGCCGTTTTTCCCCATGGCTCCTGAGTCCTACAGTGTTGGAAACTTAGAAACCAAATGCAAGATATGCAGATATCAGCATTTGATTAAAGTATTTCTGATTTATCCCCCTGCTTTTCAACTTTCCATTGTGATAGTCATACTCTTTGTATTTTTCCCATTTTGTATTTTGTTTAATCAGCAAACTTTGAGCCTCTACTCAGTAATGCGTGTGAGAGCGCAGTTTGAGCTTTTAGAAACAGTCCAGCTGGGAGACACAATGCGAAGACGTACTGCTGAAAGCACAACAGTTTCTGCATGCGTGTGGGTATTCGTGGCATAGACGCCAGAGATGCTTTTTGTGAGTGGACATAATTTTTTGTCTACATACCTGCACTCTAAAATGAACATGCATTGTTTTATTAATGCATTATTCTGAACAGAGTTTAAGAAGATATCACAGGTCATAGCAAAGAGAACTGTGTGCTCTGGTGTTTAGATGATAGGATTCTGTTTTTTGTGCAGTTTGCTGAGATTAGGAGGAAGACTGATATGTATTTTCTTATCAGTGACTGTGTCTTTCCTGTCACTAGCAAATGGTCGGCTGAGACATCTGGCCGCAGCAACGCCATGCCACATATCAAGACATACATGAGACCCTCTCCAGACTTCAGTCAGATCGCGTGGTTCCTTGTCACCAGGTAAATAGTCCTTACATTCCTGGTGGTAGGGATTTTGTAACTCCTGCTCTGAATACTGAATGACTTCCAAAAGGTGATTTTCTGAATTGTTGTGTGTGTGTGTGTGTGTGTGTGTGTGTGTGTGTGTGTGTCTTACATGAGCCTTATTTAAAGGAGGCCCATAACTAATCCCTTTGTAGAGAATGCAGTCATGAGCTGATCTACCCAGCATCCCAGCATTATCAAAGGACCCCCGAGAGACGTAACTCAAATAGCAAAACATCTTAGAACCCACTCTTTGCACTTCCATAACAAGGGAAGGTGTAGACCCCAAATGTAAGTGACACCTACCAACAACTCCCTTCTTTTTCTTTTTACTTATTTTTCATTTTTAATTTTGGTTGTTTGCCCCTTATCTCATAGTCAGAACGTCACACACTGAGTTCCTCTGACTGGCAGATTTCTTCCCAGCATCCCTCTGCTTTCATGGCAGCTACCCGCTCTCCTCGGGCTGCGAGCCCCCGTGCTCTCTCCCTGCTCCTTGGAGAATCTGCAGCACTTACTGCGGTCCTTCCCGGGGGTGCTTGGCGTGCAGATGAAGCAGGAAGGCTTACATAGTGGCTCTGAGATGCCCCTAACCACTCGCCTGCTTGCCTCATCACACAGAAGTCATGACACCAGGAAGAGATCCGCTCTGTGGTTGAGGTGGGCAAGTGGGTGCTTTGGTAACATCCATCAAAGTCTGTTGATCCTTGACATGTCTCAGACTTTGCTTTTCTTTTTTTAAAAAAATATATTTTATTGATTTTTCACAGAGAGGAAGGGAGAGGGATAGAAAGTTAGAAACATCGATGAGAGAGAGACATCAATCAGCCGCCTCCTGCACGCCCCCTACTGGGGATGTGCCCGCAACCATTGTACATGCCCTTGACCGGAATCGAACCTGGGACCCTTTAGTCTGCTCTATCCACTGAGCCAAACCGGTTTCGGCAGACTTTGCTCTTCTAAGCAAATTACCAGGTTAGATATTTATCACGTGGACCTCTGAAATGGTCACCTCTCCGCTGTCCCATCACATGGTTGTCCTCTTCCCAGGCACCTGTCCTATTGTCCATGGCCATTCGTCTTTCGCTAACATGGATTTCCCTCACTGTCCTGTGTGCAGCAGCCGCCCCGCTTCCCGTGACTGAAGCCCAGAGTCCTTTCCTCAGCCTGGCATTCAGACCTTGGCCACGCCGTTCTCACCATTCTGTCCCTACCCCAACATAAGCTTCCAGAAACAGCCAGGCTGTCCTCCTTGCCCTGATATCACCCTGCCAGCAGCCTGTATAGTTCCCTCTCCTGACCCCTCTGTGGTCTCCCTCTGCCTGCCCAGTAGCTGCCCATGGAGTAAGAATTGTGCTCAGGGCTGGTCTCATCCCTTCCTGGAGCTTCGCCAGCCTCTGCTGGTCTCCCCCGTCCAGATCCTGATCCTTCGAGCACACATGCACTGCTGACTGTCAGCTCCAAACACTCCTCTAAGCACATTGCGTCCTCGCTCTGGCTGTCCTCTCAGCAGTTCTACAGTGTAGCTGTCAATCCCCTGAACAGATAGGGGAACGGACGCTCAGAGGTTAAACCAGTGCCCAACAGCCCAGGCACACCCTCCAGCACTATGCCCCCTAGGGTAGTGAGTGCCTGGGTCTGGTGGGCGGGCGGGCGGCTGTTCATCAAATAGATGGTCAGGGAATGCCTGACTGGCATGACATGAAAGAAGGGAGGGACCATGTGGACAGGTAGCTGGGGGAGAGTGTTCCTGGCCAAGTCAGGAATATACTCATTGTGTGTGAAAACAACAGAGTGGTTTTGCTGCAGTGCGCAGGAGGGAGGGCAGGTGCGATCAGAGCAGTGGCTGTGACCATACTGCCTTTTATATACAGTGGTACCTCGAGATACGAGTGCCCTAACAATACAAGATTTTTGAGATACGAGCCGTTGAGCGAGCGATTTTTGCTTTGAAATACGAGCAACATTTGAGATAGGAGTAATCGCGTGGATCTGCCAGCTGCACTGCACAAGACCCACCAGTTTACTGCGACTCGAGCATCTCATAGTTTCCCACGCCTCAAGGTTACGGAACGAATTAAACTTGTATCTTGAGGTACCACTGTACTTTAGAGGCAAAATCACTGCTGCCTGATGTCTCCTGGGTTTCCTGCAGCTCCCTTAGTCACAGGTCTGTGAAGGGCAGCTCTGTGTCAATGTACTTGATTTGAATAAATTAGAACCAGTGCTTTGTAAGCACTTGTTCCACGAGGCTTTCTGGAATAAGACATGGCCTTTAATGTAGTTGGCTTTAGCTCTCACCTGATAAGGTCAGGCCCACCCATGGTCATGACATACCTTTTGAATAACTTAGTCGGCTGACTGGTAACCTAATCATGGGAAAGAAATCTCATCATGTTGACAACTTTTGCTCAGGCTGAAAGGAAGGTCTTCCACAGGGTGTATACCTTGGAGGCAGGGGTGGGAATTCTGCCTTCCACCAGCCTCATTGGTGTTTACTGCTCAGTTTGGTTTATCCATCTTATTCTCCAGCCTTGATTTCAAGTAATTTCTTAATTATTATCTCTATGTTCAAAATTGTGGTTTACTTTCTATAGTCAAGCAAAACTACGCTTCAACATACAAAAAAGACTAAATATCAGACTCCCAAGGCTGTGTGAGAAATGAAGTTCTATGACTATTTGGAAAGAGAGGAGGTAATTTTGTGGGAGTGAGAGACTAACACTTAGTTTTATAAAAGGCTAGAGGCCCGGTGCACAAATTTTGAGGCAGCCCTCAGCCCCGCCTGCACCCTCTCTCAATCCAGGACCCCTTGGGATGTCCAACTGCCTATTTAGGCCCAATCCCACAGGTATCCCTACAGGATTTGGGGATACCTAAATCAATATCTAAACCAGCAGTCGGACATCTCTCTCGCAATCCGAGACCACTGGCTCCTAACCACTTGCCTGCCTGCCTGCTTGATCACCTCCAACCACTCACCTGCCTGCCTCATCGCCCCTAACCACTCTGCCTCATTGTTCTTAACCTCTCAACCTGCCTGCCTCATCGCCCCTAACTGCTTGCCTGCCTGCCTGATTGCCCCCTAATCGCCTCTGCCTTGGCTCTTGCTGCTATGGACATGACATCTGGAAGGTCGTTCAGCTGTCCAGTCTAATTAGCATAATATGCTTTTGTTATAGATAGACAAGTAGAATCCATAGGATCTTTAAAGAAAACTCATCACACATTTTCTACACTGTGTGATAATATCTGATTAGCCTGTCATTTCCTATCCATAATCAGTAGAGGGCATTGGCTTCCTGGTCATGGGGGCTTTGTTTTACCCAGTTGACATTTCACAGCTGTGAAAACTGGCCACTGAAGATCAGGGACTGAAATCTTATAGAAATGCTTATAAAAAATGTCTATGGTTTTTCTCTTCCCATTTACTTTTCCTTTAAATACACATAAATCACAGATTTTCATTTCCTCTCCTTCACTATATTGTGATTGGGGTTCTGACCGGAAACATTTTTCATATAATTTTATTGTCTAGTTGCCACATTCTTGGGCATGGTAAAATCTGCACTAAAACCACTTTTAATGACGTTTCCATCTTATTGGACTGTTTGCATTAGAAGTGTTTGTTCTCTAAGAAAAAATGAGTTTATAATTCCCATACGTACTTCTTTTCCTACCAAAATACTCATCCTGGTTATTGGTAATTAGTTGTTTAATGTCGGTATTTTCCTTCAGACTAACAAACGCAGAGCCTAGTACAGTGCCTGGTCTATAATAGCTCTGAAAATTTTGAATGAATGAATGAATATCCCGTTTAATCTAACTACCATTCGCTTTCTGATTGCCTCAGGTTTTAAGTTTATGTTTTTCTTTTTTTGCTGTCCAGGACAATCATGCTTATCCTTTTTAAGGCCATCTTAAATGTTCCCCTTTGAAACTTTTTCTAGTTCAGAAGACATAATTCATTGTTTGTTCCTTTGTGTTTATAGCACTTTTTGTGTGGTCCTTCTACATCTTCTTTGTGGGTTCTTGTGGGTCCTGTTTGTTCTGTATATTATGAGCTGCTTGAGAGCAGATAGCAGGTCTTACCATCTTTATATCATCAATATCTAATAATACTGCGTGGCTTACGCTTAGTGATCAATACATGTTTGAGTTAGAGCCCTTTACAACACTGGTTTTTTTCAAATAGGTACAGGACAGGAAGAGGGGTATGCAGAGAGAGCTTATCTTCCCTATCCTGTCCCCAGCCATCTATGTGTAGACTTCCCACCACACCTATGGATTTTAGGTTTAATAGCTGTAACCCCATCAGTATTTTCAAACGCAGTTATCTCAGAGGGTGCTATTATCCAATCAGCCAAGACACTAAGCAGGAAATAGCACCCAAGTAGAGTTCAAATGTCCGTGTCCTAATTTGGGATTGCTACTTATTAGCCTTGCCCCTTAAATTTTGGAAAAGTCATTTTTATCATCTGGGCTTTTATCTTACTTATTGAGTGCTCAGAGGAGGGTGATAAATATATATATGGAGGTTACCTATTAAACTGTAATCTGGCCCTAACCAGTTTGGCTCAGTGGATAGAGAGTTGGCCTGTGGCCTGAAGGGTCCCAGGTTTGATTCTGGTCAAGAGCAGAGTACCTTGGTTTCAGGCACATCCCCAGTAGGGGATGTTCAGGAGGCAGCCTGGTTGATGTTTCTAACTCTCTATCCCTCTCCCTTCCTCTCTGTAAAAAATCAATAAAAAATACTTTTAATATATATTTAAAAAATAAATAAACTGTAGTCTGTATCAAATATTAACAGCTTGACTTTAGAAGCTGCTAGCTACCACATTATTATTAAGCTCATTTATTGGCCCTCTTGAGATTCAAGCAAAAAGCTTATAACTGGACTTGGGCTGGTGAACACACAGTACAATATATAGGTGATATATTACAGAATTGTGCAACTGAAACCTATATGAGATTATTAACTAATGTCACCCCAATAATTTCAATAAAAAGTAAAATAACAAAAAAAGCAGCTTAACTTAATCTTGAAAAATGGCTCAAAATTATTCTGATCAGTTAGAACTTATTAGATGTCATGTTGGCTGGGTCCTTTTATAGGAAGCTATTTAGAGTTTTTGAGCCTACCATGAAATCATGCTGTGTTTGATGGCAGCCTATTGTTATGGAAATTGCTGGGACATGATGACAAATACAGTGTTTAAGTTTTACCACCGCACTAAGCAGGCAAGAAGATGAGCTAGCAGAGGCAACCTTGGATGACCAGAGAGCGCCTGGGAGGAATTGGCAAAGCCAGTGAGAACAGTATGAAAGCTGCGAATTGTGGATGGGCAGAGAGCAATCCTGATACAGTTGCCTAGCAACTTACAGGCTTTCTGGGATAGTTAGGATGAGCAGAGATATTGGTGCTGCCGCTTTGGGGAAAGGGAGACAAGTGCTTGACGCTGGAGCCACCGTGGTTTCTGAGGACACATGATAAGAGACATTCTGCTGTCAGCGTAGCTGTGCAATCCTCCTCCAGTGTCTCTTCCTTTGATTCAGCAACAAATCGCCCTGGTTCTCCTTTGCCTGAGTTTTTCAGTCCAGAATCAAATTGGATCACAGACACAACACAATATTGGTAAATGTCATTGGGTAAGATTGGTTTTTGTGCCGTGTTCCTTGGCACCCCAAGAGTTCTGGACACCCCTTTCAGAGCCCACCACAACTGTAGATGGAGGGAGTAGAGTGCAGGTAAATCCTGCTTCACCTAGAGACCCTTACTGGCCTTTGTCGCTTTAAATGCTTCCTTTGAGCCCTAACCGGTTTGGCTCAGTGGATAGAGTGTTGGCCTGCGAATAGAAAGGTCCCAGGTTTGATTCCGGTCAAGGGCATGTACCTTGGTTTCAGTTACATCCCCAGTAGGAGGTATGCAGGAGGTAGTTGATAGATGTTTCTCTTTCATCAATGTGTCTAACTCTTGATCCTTCTCCCTTCCTCTCTGTAAAAAAAAAAAAATCAAGAAAATATATTTTTTAAAAAATAAATAAATGCTTCCTTTGAATAAAGGACTCTCTGGGTTTGGTTTGGTTTGGTTTGGTTACACTCAAAGGACCATTATAACAGATAATCTTCCCAGGGCTCACTCTAACAAACATGTCATAGTCTTTTTATTGAAAACTTTTCCAAGTTTTCATTATGCCTTTCCACCATAGGAGACGACCAAAATAATGGAACATATCAGTAGAAATTGAAATAGCAGTTTTTGGTGATCACATTGGTTACTGTTAAAAACATGGTGAAATTCTTTGGTAGGGTGTTCTAAGTACCAATTTTTTTACCTAAAATTTGCCAAGCCACTTTTGATCCTGCTTGACAATGCTTTTTGTCATTTTGGGTTTGGAATGCTAACATGGACTGAGCATCATTCATGTGATGGCTTCTGAAGCCATGTAATTCCATTTGTGGGTCAAGTACAGACGGATCCTCCTGATGGTGCGTGCGGCTGGGTTGAAAGCTAGCCTTCTGAACTCAGTGTGGACTGGAAAGTGTTTGCTTGGGGTCATGACATGCCTGTGACTAAGGAAGGAAGTAGTTTGCAAGTAGATTTTTCAGAAGGTGCTTGGAGATTTGCCACAGTCACTTGCAGAAGCCCACACCTAAGGGTCTGATCTCCCATAGTGCTCTGCGCTAGTCTGTCTGGGAAAACGCGTGTCATAATCAACCCCATTTTTCTTTTCCTGCTGAGATTTCTTTGTTAACACACTGTAGTCTCCAAAGCACAGCTGATGTGTTGTACCCCCTTTGGTAGTCAATTTTACATGATTTTTGTACATCTGCAGAATTGGTTTCATTTTCACCATGCTGTTAAATTCCTCTCACTTTATCACTCATATTAAAAATTGGGGGATGTGGCCTGGCCGTGTGGTTAAGCGGTTAGAGAGTTGGCCTGCAGACTGAAGGGTTTGATTCCTGGTCAAGGGTACGTGCCTGGGTTGCAGGTTTGATCCCCGGCCCTGAGGTTGAAGCACTGAGGGAGGCAAACAATCAATGTGTCTCTCACATGGGTGTTCCTCCCTCCCTTCCCTCCCACTCTCTCTAAAAATCAATGGGAAAAAATACCTTCTGGTGTGGAGGGTGGCGGGAAGGGATTTATATCTGTATTAACGGGACCAAATCCTCTTAGCTTCCTTTGCAAAATAAAATATCTCACTAGATTTCTGCCGTGGGGACTTGTGCAAGGATTGTGAAATCAATGAGGCAGTTTGGTGAATAATTTTGAGACCCATCTCCCACCAACACTTTTGGGACTGGGAGGCCTGGGTGGACCTGCCTTGCATTGAATTCCATTGCTTGGTGAGTTACACCAGAGAGAAGGACCCGGAGGTGCCCTCCCACAAATTCAGCAAAATATTGGCGATGTAAAGCTAACATGGACTGAGCATCATTCATGTGCCCAGGACCTGACTCACCTTCTCTGCCATGAGGCAGGTGTGTTACCATTGAGATCCGCAGCCTTGGCCCTAATTGTGACCACACGTGTGAGCTCCGGCTCAGCTCTCACCCACGAGCCCTGCTGGGCCTCTCGTGCTTGTCGACAGTCTGACATTTTCTCTGGATTTATGGTTTTTAAGTTTTTAATTCCCTAACCACAATGAACAAATAGTTTTGATAAATTGTATTTTCTCAGCCTTTGCCTCTTTGTGTCTTTTCTTGAATTCATCACATGTTTCCTGATTGCATTACATCTGCAGGATTCGCTCGGGAGACATCTGTGGGCTGGAGTCTCCACAGACAGCTTCTGGAAAGAGATACAGGCGCGTGGGGGAGGAAAGGGCTCACATAGCCACAGGGTGGGCAGGAAGAAGGCACCGTGGACGAGGAAATGATATTTGCCTAGAGGTGGAGGCAGTCGGTAATTCAGTTCAGTTCAGAGAGAGGAGTCCGAAAAAAGCATGCTGGGAGGTAAGATTGAAAAGCTTTGCTTTGGTCAGACTGTGGAGGGTCCTGAGTGCCAGGCAGTGCATTTGTTTTATGCTTACATGGAAAGGACGCCTTGATACTGAGAGCCATTGGAGCAAGACACAGACCGAGACACCAGAGAGTTGTAGTCTGGGGAGAAGAGGACTGAACGAGAGAGCTTGATTGGAAGTAGAAAGGTGGTACCAGGGTAAAGTAGCGTGGTGACTGGTTGGCCATGATTGCCCGCGGAGCAGACCAGCCCAGAAGGCCTGAGGTTTCTGAGCCGGCCAAACAAGGCTGGACAGAAGGAGACCGGGAGAGAGCTGGTTCTCAGAGGAGAAGGCATGCTGATAGGCTTACTGTTCGGAGTATAGGGCGTGAGGTGACAGTGTGACATCCCATAGAGAAATCCAGCTTGGGATTGGAGATTCCATTTGGAAATTGGATGAGGGGTCCAAAGCAGGAGAGGTCTGGAAGTCATCCTTATCAAGGCAATAGCTATACGGGTGAGTGGAAAGTCCCCGAGGGAGAGGAGGCAACAGAATGGGGCCAGTGACAGAGCATGGATATAGAAGGCACAGAGTGGGAAAGGTAGCAACAGAGAGAAAAGAAGAGGCAGGTGAAGAGAAAGCCGAGGAAGGGAGCTGCAGGCAGTGGGGAAAACCACCCCCAGCAGCAAAGGTTTGGGGCAGGACTTACAATCTCAGCAACGGTGACACTTGGGGCCTGGCCCCTCCTTGCCCTGGGGACTATCCTGTACATTGTTGGACCTTTAGCAACATCCTGGTCTCCACCCACTAAATGCCAGGAGCAGCCCACCCTCCACTGTGACAGCAAAATATGTCCCCGGACATTGCTAATGTCCCCCAGGGCACCAGTGCTTCCCGCTGAGAAACACTGGTCTAGAAGAATCTATAATAATAAAAGTGTAATATGCTAATTAGACCGGATCTCCTTCCAGGGCGGAGCCAGGGCTGCAGTCACAGGATTGAGGCAGCCACTGGGGCTGTGAGGGAGGATGGAGGCAGCTGCTGTGGCTGCAACAGCCTACTCTTGCATGAATTTCGTGCATCAGGCCTCTAGTAAAGAATCCTATCTAATAAATAAGGAATATGCTAATTGACCCTCATGCCATTGCAAAGATGGCAGCACCCAAAGCCAAAAAGGAGGGAATATACTAATTGACTGCCCCGCCCTCAAAGATGGCAGCACCCACAGCCAGTAAGAAGGAAATATGCTAATTGACTGCCCTGACCTCAAAGATGGAGGCACCCAGTCCTCTCAGCCCTGCTGGGGCGGCAGGCGTGCACAGCAAGGCCGGATGGGCTTCCTTGTGAGCTCAGCCTTGCTGCGTCTGGAGTCCTCCAGTCCCCTCAGCCCCCCAGGCACCCAGGGCCAGCCCGAGGTGCAGATAAGCCCCAGATGGCGGCTGCCCAGCTGCCCAGGGCCGGCCAAGGCTTGCACTGCCAGCAGTGGCAGCAGCAGCAGAGATGTGATGCATCACCCTCCCCTGATCACCGCGTTGCCTCCTGCTCCTGAGGGCTCCCAGACTGAGAGGGGGCAGGCCGGGCTGAGGGACTTTTCACGCACCGGGCCTCTAGGATAATATAAAAAGAGCAATTAAGATCATTTGAGTGAATCAGACTACAGAGAAGTGAGAGAGGGAACAGGAAGTTGCCAACAGCTTGCCTCTGGCCCAGCAGGCCTCCTTTTGGGAAAGTAATAAAGTTGTGTTGTTTCAGGCACTAAATTTGTGGCACTTAGTTGGAGCACCACTAGGAAGATGCCTGAGAGCCTGACAGTCCCCTTGCACCCCAAGGGCCCTCCTAGTGCCTCAAACCCAGTCTCCTTCCTCCCACCCGCTGCCTCCTGTGATTTCAGCCATGTCTGGAACTCCATTTCCCCGTAAACATGACTCTAAGTGTTCCGCTTTTTTTCTAGGCACAAATCCCAACCTAGTGCTTTTCTTTGGATTGAAAGTGGAAGTTAGCATACCTAGCTCAAAGGCAAACTAAGGGGTGCGGTGCTTTAATAGTCTATGAGATGATATTGACATCATTTTTTCTAATTGCTATTTTTATATACAACAAAACCAGACATCGAGGCCACACCAGGGTCTGGAAAATTAAAAGGGTTTGGACAGAAAAAAGAATCTTTGTAAAAGGATAATTAATTGGTTTCATGGCTGTCCTGGGGAAAAGGCAGAGGAGGGGGAAGCTGACCCACAGTAGCACCTGGATACATCTGAGGGCTGTGATGCCAGCTCGGCCCGGAACTGAATGAGCCTGATTGCGGCCACTCGTGCTTGACCGACACCCGTGAGCCGTGAAAGGTTGTCCTGTGCTGACGGGCCTCACTGAGAGCTCCTCCTGTGTCCTCGTCCCTGCAGCGCGAACCTGTCCAAGGCCGCCTGGGGAGCGCTGGAGAAGAGCGGCGCCCAGCTGATGATCCGCTCCTACGAGCTCGGCGTCCTTTTCCTCCCATCGGCGTTTGTAAGTTCACGTTTAACATTTTCATTGACTTCAGAGCGGGAGGGAGAGGGGGAGGTAGAAACATCAGTGATGAGAGAGGTGCATCCTTCGGCCGCCTCCTGCACGCCCCACACCAGGGACCTCCTGGTCCATAGGTCGACGCTCAGTCGCTGAGCCACGCGGGCTGGGCATGAATTGGTGTTTTACGGTTTCTTCCTCAGTCGGGGTGACCTGTCTGAGGTTGGGGTGGGTTCTTTCTCACCCACTGCCTGTGCCCAGGAGCAGCAGGATCGCTGCTCTCAAGGACTGTATACCTGATCAGAGATTGACATTATTTAAATAAACGTTGTGAAACACAACACAACAGAGCATGTACTTTCCCGGAGGCGCTGGGGAAGGCTTCTTTAAGGAGATCGCATTGGACCGTGGTCTGGAACATGGAGTATGAGAGAGCAGTGAGTGTCCTGTCTGACAGACAGCAAACCCCAGTGTGCCTGGGAAGGAGCTGGGGTGTGGGCTGGGGCCAGTGAGGTGGGCTCCTCCTCGGAAGGACAGTGGCTAGTGGGACACAGTGTCCTCCACAGGCAGTGCACAGCCATCTGTTTTTTAAGCAGGACTGCTGGTCCCATTGGGTCCATGTCCCGGAATTTGAAGCTTCTAAAACATCTCCAGTTGTGATTATAATGTATAGTATTCATTGCGGATGTCATCAAAAGCATCTTAAGCCCGCTATTATAAAACTGATTATGGCTGAATGACTGTTGACACTCTCCCACTGTCCTCGCTCCATGTGGAAAGCCACCACGTGCCTTCTCTCTAACCATGACTGTGGAACCACCAGGCTGTGTCATTCCCGACTCTAGTGCTGCTGGACAGTCTGTCCTTTCTGGTCCCCGCTGCCCCTGCGTCCAGTGCATGTCGTCTCCTGCTGCAACAGCCTCTCCCTCTCCCCTCGGCCCTGCCCGCTGCTGCCAGGATGCTTTGTAGGCACAGATTCGGTCGGGTCGCCCATCGGCTTCCAGTCCTGTGCGACAGAAGCCAGTCTCCCTAGCACGGCCTCCTCTCACTCCGGCCCTTCTTGTCCGGTGGTGCAGAACGACTGGTCTGAGCCGGCCCGCCTGTACCAGTCGGGGTTCTGGGGAGCAGCCAGTGGTACACAGAGCCATGTGAGAAGTTGTCCATCAGCCCTGTCTTACAGTGGTTGCTGCAGGAACATGGGGTGCTGGGGAATGAGGCTGGAGTTCTTCCTTTAGATTTCTCACTACAGGACATCAGGACGGGCCTTTCAATGTGTTAGTTACATGTTTGCCGGGGAGACGTACTTAGTACCCCACTTTGTAGTCTTCCTTCTGCTCATCATCTAGAATCTGGTTTCTTGTGTTGAAGGAACTCAAAGGTTCCAAAGGCTTTGCTAGAAATAAAAGATAAAGGTTTATGCAAGAGTCTTAGGGTTTGCAAACCGGGAACAGGCAGAACCCCAGAGTTTTCCAAAGAGAAAAGCAAAGTGAAGCGTTTTTACAGTAAGTGCGTTCTTAGCTCCAGGCGGGGTCCAGGCTGGCTATCAGTCCCCGGCCAGGCGTCTGGAGGGTGGAGTCCCAGTGGCCTGAGCACCTCCGTGGCCTGCTAATGGCTGGCAGGTGGTCTGGGTGTGAGTCCTCGGGGGCTGATCAGAGGGCAACCTGGCGGTCCGATGCCTGTCCAGGCACCGATGCAAGACTGGAAAGTTCGCAAGTTCACCTTCCCACACTTTGAAAGCAAGAACAGAACCGCTTCCTCATGCCTCTGCCTACTTGATTTCAGTCATTCAGCAGCTTGACTGCGGTGACTGTCTCTGTTCGCTCTGTTCCTCGCTCGAGATCAGCCCACCTCTGCGCCTCTCAGGCAGCACTCCACGCCAGACACCCACGTTTCTGAGCAAGCGGCGGCGGCGCTGCTGAGTGTGCCCTTTCCCACGGCCGCTGTGGGACCTGTCACTCAGGAACCAGCGGCTGTGGCCGGTGGGGCAGCAGCCTGGTCTAAACACCATGGGCGGAGAGCCAGCTTTTCATAATGAAGATGCCCTTGGGAACCTCTGAGATTCCTCTGGAAACTGACAAGTCCCTGGTGACCAGAGGCTGGTTGGTTCACATTTTTCTGCTTCTCTGAAGTGAATTAATCAGCAAGCACTTCATTTAAGATCAACCCCGCTGGCCACGGAGCCTGGGTCAGCACCTTTCCCTTCGATGAGGAACGCTTTCCGGGACTTCGGGGATTTATGTCAAGGTGCCCGGGACTGTGCACCCAGCGCTTAGCTAGTGTTGCTACATCGTAGCTGCTGAATAACCTCTCTTAACGCAGAGAGTTTATTCTTTTGAGGTCTGATATCAAGGACTGGGTCCACCCAGACCCAGGGAAAAGCCCCAAGACTAGAAGTCGACCTTTGCAAGCGGAGGGCAGGGAAAGACCAAAGAAAGAGCCCGCCGCTCGGTCTGGTGATGAAGAGATTATTAAGGAAACGCACACAGTGGCATGTCTGGGGCAGACGAAACGGATGCCTGCACCGTTTGGCAGGCCCCGAGGAATTCTATGGAAACGGGGGGCAGTCATGGCCACTAGTGCACGGATGCCGCCCGGTGTGCAAATTGCTCTACATGCCTGACCAGTCACGACAGCCACCTGTTCCAGGAACCAGCACGCAGCAGGAGGCTTGGGAGGGGCTGGTTGATGTCGGAATGGACATCATTTACGACCAGACAGTCTCCACGGGCGTTTTGCAGAAAGCAACCTTCGCCCAGCCCAGGTCCAGCTTGAGGGACGGACGGAAGTCGTGTCATGGAACGGTCCCTCCTCCACACCAGTGTGTGCGGTGTCTCGGGGGGTCCCTTTAGTGTGGGGGTATTTAGCTTGTAGACGGGCTAATTCACTTCTTGCCAGAAAATCTCAATGCGGGAAAGATGGGTGGTTTCAGGGCTGAGGAGCTGTCTTCCAAACCCCACGGGTACATCAGGGAGACCAGCGTTTCTCGCTTTGAGCTTCCTGCATTTTGGGTTCAGGGAGCACATCCCTTGCCTGGTGCTGGTAGGCCCTGGACTGCAGCCCGCCCCTGCCTCTGGGGATAACGTGCAAAATCAGAACAGTTTCCTCCAGACCGAGGCGGCCTGCGCAGCCACCTCCATCCCACCGGGCCCCGGCTCACTCCCCGGACATGGCCAGCTCTCTGTTTTCTGTGATCAGGATTAAAACGGCTTCAACCAGATACCGAGAATCTTCAGCCTTCAAATCTACTTTCTCTTCTCTCTGCTCTGGTGCAACCATTTTATTTGCCAAAAATGACAACATCATTCTAACTGTGGCTCTGGCTGGAGGAGCACGCACACGCACACGCCCATGCGTACACGCCCTTAGACTTTGGGTCCGTTGCTTTCCTTCTGCAGGCTGCCGTCTCGCCAGCATTGAGCCCAGGTTGTCGTTAACATTAGCAGCCTCAGCAGCAGCAATTCAGCAAGCAGGTCAGCAGCAGGTGGGGAGCAGAGACCATGATTCAGTCAAGAATCCTGGCATCATGCCTTGATGGTGTCCTGCAGGTTTGATCTCTGGGAGCTTCTCCTAAGCCCTCAGCTGAACACACTCAGGGATGACGAGTGTCCTGGCTTCCAGGAAGGACAAGACAGCCACCTCCTGCATCCACTTCCTTGTCCCTAAGTCCATCTTCGGTTAAGTGCCCTCCTTCTAGAAGATTCCGCTTCCATTACTGCCTTACCCATCAAAATACAGAGGGATTTACTGCTGGAGGAGGCTTCTGGGACACAGCTAAAAAGGTCACATCTCTAACTGAGATTTGAGCACCTTTCTCGTTCTCGGTGACTGAGCTAAGCCGCTAAACCTAATCCGTCAGTGAGAGCCGGCTCTTTTCCTGGAGCTGACGAAGGGAGAAGCCGGCGATTTCTCATGTGTGATGCACGTTTCATAAATGTATTTCTTAACGGTCATTTCAAGTATCCTTGCCTGGGAGGGTGCCTTCCTCTGTTTCATAAAGCACGGAGCGATACACTGTGATACATAAATAATGGTAATTAGAAGACAGCTTCACGTCGTTTGACATCCAGATTGAAGGGAAAAGTGGTACTTTTTTTTTTATATAGTTGTGATACCCTAGAATTTGAATCAGAAATGGCATTCAAGAAAAGAAAAATATATTGCTTCCTGTCTGACTTGGATGGCTCAAACCTTCTTGTATATGATGAGGTCAGATACCACGAAATGGAGCCATCAGATCTGGGACCAGGCCCAAAGGCCCTTAATCCTTCACCGCGTTGCACTTGAAAATCACAGAGCTAAGCCAGGAGCCAAAGAAGAGGGAGGTCGTTTTTGCCTGAAACTCCACAAAGTGTTGAAGAGGCATTAAATTGGCATCGCTTCCAACTGCTGGCCTCTTTTTAAAAATGTCAAGAGCAAAGGTTCCCAGAATTCGGTTCATCCTGATTTCCTGCCTGAATAGCGCCGCTTAAATTTGCAAGGAACTTGTCCTTTGCTGTGGCTCCTGGTGGGTGAATAGGAGACTTTTGTTTATTTAGTGGAAGGAACTTAGAACCAAGAATTAGAAAGCCCCAGGGTTCAACTCCCCGCCTTGTCACATAATAGCCTAAGTGACCTTTGGGCACCTCCTTAACCCCCAAATTTGTTTCCTCCTTTGCAAAATATGAGTAATTACATCACAAAACACCCTGAATATGCATGTCATACTAATTTTTACTTCATGTGCCAGTTATCTTTCTCAATAACTTATCCTCGCCATAGCCATTGAATAGATGAGGATACCGAGGCCCAGAAAGGTTAAGGAACTGACCTAGAGTCACACAGCAATAATGAACACAAGTAAGAGGTTGTTAGGATTCTCCTCAGGTCCGAATGTCAAAGGTCAGATGTGGGGGAGACGCTGCGCTGGCTGGGGAGGAGGAGGCCCACAGCCCATGCTGAGTGGGAGGACGTGTGGACCGAGGGGAGCTGCAGGGCCCTGTCCCGGTGTCCTTGGCTCCGCCCCCTCTGCCTCTGCGCTCATAGGTCGTAGAGTTTTATTCATTGTCTTTCCATCTCACATCCATTCCTTCCCGCTTCCACCACCCCACTCCCATCAAAACTCATCTCTGCATCTTGGTTTTTGTTAACAGTGATGCACTTGTTTCCCATTCCCATTTGTGACTCCATCTCACGTTTTCCGGCCCCAGCAAGGCCGGCCCTTCTTCACTCTGAGCCCATCTGCCTTTCTAGTGGAACTTCTTCGCTCAAAACCTTTGGCAGATCCGGCCCCTACATCAGCGTCCAGGCCGCACCTGTAACCGGGGTCTTAGACACTTTGGTTGTAAGTCACAGGCAGCCAACTCACGGCAGAGAGAAAAGGCAGCCACAGCGAGCAGGTCCCTCACTTCAGGCAGGGCTGAAAGCAGGGGTCAGGCGTGTTATGAGAGTTCGGTTTGAAAGGCATGAGGGCCTCCAGCCGCTCAAGGCTCACCCCTTTCTAAAGGAGCTTCTGGCAGAAAGATGGCTCTGCCCTGACACCTGTGACTCGGCCACGTGCCATGAGTCCCTGTGGCCACGGGATGGGCCCAGCTTCAGCCACAGAGGTCCACGCTGCTTCCCACTCCCACCCTTTCCCAGCCAGCCCTGGCTTTCCTCGGCAGTGCTCCTCAGCCCCCCTCTTCCGTATCAGTTCACACACAGCCCCTGATGTGCCTGTCCCGGGCTGTCCCCATGAGTAGCCCCCTGCCAAGCTGTGTGATCACCATGGCGAAGAACGGTAGGCCTGGCCTTCGGGCTTCTGAGATGTTCGCGCTGTTTGATGTGTGGGTGCTTGGGATGTGGAGGGTGGATATGCTCGGGTGAGTGCACAGAGGAATGAGAGGCCTGCAAAGCGCCGGGGTGATCACGTGGCGGCGCCGGGAGAGCGCAGCCAGGGCCTCGGGCACTGCCCTCCTGTGGATCCTGTGTGAGAACCGAGCGTAACTCACGCCCTGATTAAGATACGAAGTGAAGACCCCATTCTCACGTTCTTGGGATCAACCTTCCATTTCCATTTTGGCGTTTCTCGGAGAGGGTTCGCTTTTATATTCCCATCACATTACATTGGAGCGCTTTCCTTGTACATGAAGCTGCTTTTATCTCTTGCACCAGCACGAGCAGCCTGTTACTATAGCGATGTTGAAAGGGTTGTGAGAGATTTTTACACGGCACCTTCCACTCACTCACTGCAAACCTTACTCAGCGGTTCCTTGAGATGGGCTGTGATATCCAAAGTTGTTTTTTCTTGTGTCTTCAGATCCTTTATTAAACTTGTGCAAAGCTGGCTATAATTTAATATCTGAGATTTGGCCCCGTCCTATTTTTAGGAAAGAGTCCTTTGAGATGGGGGTGTCAATGCCTTTGGCCTATCAAACATGGTGAATATCAGCTCTGAGATCGCCTGAATTGTGTTGTGAGCGCCCCAAAGACATGGTTGCTTCTTGAGGTCTGGCTTTTCCCGGGGATGGGGAGCCATCACTGATTCCTCTCTGTCTGCAGGGCCTGGACAGCTTCAGGGTGAAGCGTAAATTCTTCTCGGGCAGCCAGGAGCCAGCAGCGTCCTTCCCTGTGCCGTATGACCTGCCTCCGGAACTGTACGGGAGCAAAGGTGAGACACGGGTGAAGGGGACCCGGCAAGGAGAATGCTTCCCATCCTTCCGCCGAGTTTTCTCCTGTGAAAGATACATATATGAGGCTGGGGCATTGTATTGTCCATCCCGGCTGTGTTACCTCCCACACTGCTCTACTGGCATGTAGAGTAATGCCAGGGATGCAGCTATCACCCCTTCACATATAGCCAATGTTCAAGGGGTCATGTGCCCGTTATCAAAAGGCATTTTGGTCCTCACGGTGTTTTCAGTGGCTAGAGCATCATCCTGCACACTGAAGGTCACAGGTTCCATTCATGGTCAAGGGCATTTCTCACATTTATATCATTCCTGGGTTACAGGTGCACTCATGCCCCTGGTCGGGGCGCTAAGAGTACGTGCAGGAGGCATCTAGTCAATTAATATCTCTCTCTCTCTCTCTCTCTCTCTCTCTTTCTCTTTCTCTCTCCCCATCCCTCCCTTCTCTCATCAATGTTTTTCTCTCCCCCACCTCCCTTCCACTCTCTCTGAAAAGCAGTGGAAAAAATATCCTCAGGTGAGGATTAACCGAAATAAAATAAAAAAATAAAAATAAGGCATTTTACTAACACTTAGAAAAGTGAGTGGCTAAGAACATTCCAAAAGCACTTCATTTGAAAAAGTGATTTTCGAACCACTAACACACAGTATGATCTTGTTGAATCAGAAGACTGGACAAAAAATCTTAGCAATGACATACATAGCTCTGAACAAATTACAGTTCATCACAAGAGACCAGCAAACCGAGAAACTGACCAAGTAAAGGAAAGCAAGCATGCAGACTGGCCACAGGTGTGCCTTGCTTCATGCAGTGTCCGCTGCTCTGTCCTCTCCTCCATGTGCAGACACCTTCCGGGCACTTAGAATATGTCAGTGAGCAAGACATCAGTCCTTGCCCTCGCCAAGTTTACAATTTTCTGTTACGTTACACTTAACCCAACTCATTTTACTAATAGCGTTTTATTCTTAAAAGAAAACTTACCGAGCAAAATCGCCCACACTTAAAGTTTAACCTAAATTGTTCCTGTACGTCCCCGTTGCTGGGTGACCCAAAACCTGATGATAAAGTGAAATAGGGTGTTGTGTGATTTCAGCGCCCTACCAAAGGCATATCCGCTCCGTACTCCCTTTTTACCTTTTATTCTTCTTACATTCTGATATATTACTGAGAACGACGAGGTAAGTTTAAGTAAGGCATATCTTCGTGGATTTAAAGAATAATTAGTTTATGTGAAATTTAAAAAGTAAGCGTACAGCCCTAGCTGGTTTGGCTCAGTGGATAGAGCATCGGCCTGTGGAATAAAGGGCCCTAGGTTTGATTCTGGCCAAGGGCACATCCCTGGGTTGTGGGTTCGATCCCCCCGCCAGTGGGGGGCATGCAAGAGGCAGCCGATCAGTGATTCTCTTCATCATTGATGTTTCTCTCTCTCCCTCTTCCTTCCTCTCTGAACTGAATAAAAGTATTTTTAAAAAAAAAAAGTAAGCATACAGGGCTTGGAAGGTTTTAGTTATAATTTATTTATTGTGTGGTCTGTTGCTTTTTAAAAATGCACATAGTATCCATATGGTATTCTTTTCTTTCAAATTTTTACATAATTTCAGATTGACAGAAAGTTACAAGAAAAAGTACAAATAATTCCCGCAGTGTCAAAACAGGTCGCCCAGTGTCAGTATTTATCACATTTACATCATCCCTCCCCTCTTCCCCTCATGTTAACTTTTTCTGAGCCATGTGAGAGGAAGTTGCAAGCAAGATGTCCCCTTTTTTTCTTCTAAATACTTCAATATATATTTTCTAAAGTGAGACATTCTCTTACGTAACCACAGTACTGGGGAGTGGGCATTTTCTCCTGGTCCCTCTTAGTTCTTCTGGCTGCCCGAATAATTAAAATGACATGAGAGCTTAAAAGGAGAAGGGAAGGACATGTACCTTGGTTGCGGGCACATCCCCAATGGTGGGCGTGTAGGAGGCGGCTGATCGATGTCTCTCTTTCATCGGTGTTTCTAACTCTCTATCCCTCTCCCTTTCTTTGAAAGTCAATAAAAATATTTTAAAAAATAATAATAAAATAAAAGGAGAAGGGGACGAAATTTAATTACATGTGTACATAAGAGGCTCCATGTGCGTAGAGACCAAGGCCAGGCAAACCAGGCAGGTGAGGCCTCTATTATGTCTGGAGCGCAGGAGAAGAGGGGTTGGGTTTGGGACTTCAGAGGGGAAAAGGGCAGTTCACATGGAGATAAAGCAAATGTCTGGGCTTTCTTTAACAGGGAGACTTTGATCAGTGCCCTTGCTGACTCCCTCCCCGTCTGTCACACTCCATCACACTGTAGGGTCTGTGATGCTATCTCCCTTCCTGGGGCAGGTCCTCTGTCTAAATTCTTTCAGGCAGTTGGAAGATCAGAGGTTTTCCCTGAATCTTTTGTTTCTTAAAAATAACCAACTTACAATCAATATCCCAAAAGGCATATTTTGAAGTGGCAGACTTTACTCCCTTCAGTTTAATTTTAAATAAGTTCTTGCATTTAGATTTTATGGGAATCAATTTCAGTCTAGACCTATCAGAATTATTATCTTAAATAGTAGAGTCCAGATTCATAAAGTATTTTTATGAGGGAAACAGAAATTTGAGCACTTAAAATCATTGTTGGTATGTTTCATTTTAATTTTTTTTATATATTTTATTGATTTTTTTACAGGGAGGAAGGGAGAGGGATAGAGAGCTAGAAACATTGATCAGAGAGAAACATCAATCAGCTGCCTCCTGCACACTTCCTACCTAGTATATGCCCACAACCTAGGTCCATGCCCTTGACCTGAATTGAACCTGGGACCCTTGAGTCCTCAGGCTAACTCTCTATCCACTGAGCCAAACTGATCAGGGCTCATTTTAATTTTTAACAACCTGTTTTTATAGGATCTTTAAAATTAGGCTTTTTTGTTTTGTTTTTAATGAGGCAACAAAAAAGTTTCTTAGCTATGCTTTGGCCATCTCCTTTAAGAATATCTATTTTTGTTTCATTGCACAAACAGAAGACTGAACCTAAACTTTCAGCTTAGCTTTTTAAAATGACTTTGTAATCAGAAAGTTTAAAGAAATCTAGACTTATTGAAGTAAAGGGTCATTTATCCAATGATCTTGAATAAGTTCTCGGTAAGGCCAAAGTGAGAGGCAACAAGTGTTTACGTGAGATACAGAAGAATAGCTGGTCTGAAGCACTGATTCAGGCAGAAATCCAGAAACTGTTCCTGGTAGGCGGAGGCAAGTGTTCATGAGAAAGGCAAGGGGGACAGGTACATCAGTGAAGGAAGGAGTTTCTGTGCGTGTTCATGAGCTGAAGAACGAGTTTCCACAGGGCCACGTCAGCTAACATGGCGATGCCAGTTCTTCGTTGTCGTTGTTTCCATTGGTTTTTAGAGACAGTAGGAGGCAGGGAGGGGGAGAGAGAGAAGCATCTGTGTGAGAGGGACACATAGCCTCCCCCATGCGCCCAACCAGGGGCCTGGGGTCAACCCAGGTATTGCCCTTGACTGAGACTCGAACCTGTGACCCCTCAGTGAGCAGGCGGGTGCTCCAGCTACTGAACTACACTGGTGCGCAGAGCGTGATGCTAATTCTAAAGAATGTCTTTAATTTTCACTCTTCTAGTCGTAATGTCTGCTTTCCTGTTTTACAAATGATTGTTTGGAGTATGAGGCTGTGGTAGCCCAGTCCAAAGGTTATTTTGCCCGGTTTTCAAGTTCCCCTGCAAAGAAGACAGTGGGAGATGTGCAGGTTGTTCAAGCCTGGGGGTAACTGGGGGAGTCATATCCTTCACCCCAAGAGTCGCTTCCTCCAGGATTAAAGGAGAGAGCTCATTGCCCTGCCAAATCTCATACTTTCCTTGCGTTTGTCTGGTTATTAAAGCACCTATTAGGCCTTACACAGCATAGAGGATAACAACAGTCCTCACCCACTATGAGTTTAGGATGGTGGTAATTATAATAGTGATCATAATAGCAGCTAGTAATCTTTAAGTGCTTATTATGTGCCAGGAACTGCTGTTTGGCACTTGGCATGAATTAATTCATTGAGTGCTCACTACACTGATGCTCACAGCTACTGCCAATGAGGAGCCCTAACCCTGATCCCAGTAACCCCACAATCTCCAGTTAACCCAGCCCAGGCTCCTGGGCAGTCTGGTCCCTGTGCCCATACTCCCTTGCTTGTACACTGTAGCACCTCCCCATGGAGGGCGAAGTTGGAGAGTTACCGAGAGGTGGAAGGTGCCCTGCCCACAGGTGAGAAGGGATAGGAATTCACACAGAGAGCGCCCATAGCCATCCCCTCGCCCAGCCTCCTGCCGTGTCCTCAGATGGCCCAGCGGGAGGGCACCCCCGCCATGCACACCTGATTTTGCCATGCTCTGGTTTTAAATCCTCCCGTCGTTTCCAGAAAAAGGACAGCTTCCCATCTCTCTTACCTGGGACCCCAGTCAAGATCACCTTTTTTTGTAATCCTCACCTGAGGATATTTTTCTATTGATTTTTTAGAAGGAAAGAGAGAAACATCGATGTAAGAGAAGTGCATAGATTGCTTGTCTCCTGCAGGAGCCCTGACTAGGGCCGGACCCAGGAGGAGCCTGCAGCTGAGATATGTGCCCTTAACAGGAATCGAACCCAGGACCCTTTGATCTGCAGGCCGACACTATCCACTGAGCAACACCAGCGAGGGCAAGATCACCTTTTGAACTTGATAAAGTGCATGTCACCAGGACCCAGCCTGGGGCGGGGGGATTGAAACAAGCTTTCTGGGGGTGAGTGATTCTCACATCAGAGAGGTTAGGGAACTATTGGTGCAGACACGGTTAAGTGCAGAATTCCGGCACCAGGGATGCCTGTGGTCCCTCTGCCCATCAGACCGGAAACTGGGTGGGCCTCAGCTGTGTCTAGCAGAGAGCTTGCTATCTACCCGGAACTCGGCAATATCTGATACACACATGACTGCATCACGAGGCCAGTTCTCTGGATGAGATAGACCGTTGAGGCGGATTGCTGATTGATGCTGATTTCCGGTAGCGATGAGTAAAAAGACAGAATCACCACCCCCCCTTTCCCCTTTCCTGGTGGCCTTTTCTGTCGCTTTCCCTCAAGGCAGTGACGGCCTGTACGTGCAGATGGTTGCTCACTTCCAAAGCGGAATGTCGAGATTTCACGGACAGGGAAATTTAGCTGTTGGTTGGCTAATTTCAGGGGAGGAGGCAGTGCAGGTGGTCCTGACCCTCCTGGCTACCGGCAGGTGTTGGCTCACAAATCCTGCGCTGGTGAGGAATCTCTAATACCTGCTCAGGTAGCAAGAATCGGGTGTCCTCTGCCTTGGGGGTGAAGCAGACCTGGTGCAGCATTTGCAGGGAGAGACTGGTAATACAGAGAAGTCCCGATGAGGAAAGGGGGGCGGGGGGCTTGTGAGGCCGGTGATGGTGGGGAGTCTGGCTCCAGCCCCGCCAGTCCCTCGCCTTTTATGAAACCAGCATGTGACACAGGCTCTCTCACAAGCTTGGGAATTAGCGAAAAGTGTGTGGTTTCATGCTTCCCAACGGTCTCAAGGCCAAGGGCAAGAGAACAGGGGTCTGATAATTTGTTGACATCTCTGGCATTTTTTTCCTGCTGTTTTTTTCTTTTTAATATTTTAATTGATTTTAGTGAGGGGGAAAGGGAGGGAAAAAGACTAATATGTTGTTCCACTTATTTGTGCATTCATTGTTTGATTCCTGTATGTGCCCTGAACGGGGATCAAACCCACAACCTCGGTGTGTCAGGACGATGCTCTAACCCAGTGGGCGGCAAACTCATTAGTCAACAGAGCCAAATATCAACAGGACCACAGATTGAAATTACTTTTGAGAGCAAATTTTTTAAACTTAAACTACTTCTAACACCACTTCTTCAAAATAGACTCGCCCAGGCCGTGGTATTTTGTGGAAGAACCACACTCAAGGGGCCAAAGAGCCGCAAGTGGCTCGAGAGCCGCAGTTTGCCGACCACGGCTCTAATCATCAGGGCTTTTCTGCTGTTTACTGCTCGCTCTGCGATTGCTCAGCATGTGCAGCTGGAAGGAGAGCAGCAGGTGCCACTGTTTGCCAGGCAGCCCGAGCTACCATCTGTCTGGGGTTGGGGGGAGACAGGGGCGGCTGTTGGCGGGGCAGAACAGGTTTCAAGGGCCAGTCTGTCTCCGCAGACCTGCTCAGCGGCCAGTTCACTATCAGCAGGCCCGAATGTTCTCTCATCCTCACCAGGACAGTCACGTCAGGCCTTATTTTTAGCCCTTACGTTGTATTTACTTCCTATCTGGATCCTTGCAGCTCCTTGAAATGGTTTGACTCTGGCAGTAGTAATGTGTGCACACAGGGAGTGTGCAGATTTTTCCCATTTCTGAGGAAGTTCACGTCTAGTGAGCATCTGTGACACACGCGGGTGTTCTGTCATTCACGCTCTCCCAAGGTTACTGAAGGTACCAGCTCCCGTTTCACAGGTGAGGAACCCAGATGCCAAATTCCAGATGCTTCCAGGTGTGCAAAGGAGGCCGAAGCGGGACTTGAACAGGTGTTAGGTGCTCTCTGCTGGACACTGTCCTGCACACTGAACCTCCTGACAGCCCCACGACGGAGGTGCTGGTAGGGAAACGGGCTTGGAGAGGTGGAGCGACTTGTCGGTGTCAGTGGCAACCAGAATGCACCTGGCTTCCTGCTTCTGCATTCCCTGGCCCAATCTACCCCGAACCTTTGCTAAAAACCATCCTCCGAAATGGGCTGAGGATGGGAGTTGGTCCAAAAAAGGTTCTGTACAATTCATCCCCTGCAGCACGTGAGTGGCTTTATCTGAGCTGGTGAGTGGATTCTCGGGAATCCTAGCCAAAGAAGAATATGCGAATGTGATGTGTTTTTCTCCCCCAGATCGGCCATGGATTTGGAACATTCCCTATGTCAAAGCCCCAGACACACACGGGAACATGTGGGTCCCGTCCTGAGGGGTGAAGCTCTGTGAACCTTGAGTGTGAGACGTGGAGCCGCAAACACCGGAGTCCTCGTTGGTCCTGGGTGTTCACAGCGTCTCTGCACCCCTGGGAACTCGGCAGAGCTCACTCGTGGAACATGGGTGTCGGTCATAGTTGTAGTGGTCATTGTTAACACTTCTCACTAAAAAAAACTCTATTTTCTTAATTCCCTTTTCTATGCTGCACTTTGGGATGAGGGCTATTAAACGTCACAATGTGAAAAGAATATACAGATATGAAGTTTCCCTGGCTGTGACTGGAACCTCGAGATGGTGTCAGCCCTTCTGAATCCAGGATTGACCGTGGAGGGGGAGGGGGGAAGACTCTGGCAGGGGGCTGCTCTTGGGAAAGGTGCCTTCCCACCTATCCCTCTCCTCCGCCTTGGGAGTGTCTTGGGGTTGTGGGCCCGAGTCTGCAGATTCCAGGCCTGCTGCTGAGGCTGGGGGCTGCCCTGCAGACCGGCGAGCCAGGTGACCCTCAGCCCCCAGTTCCTGGAGGCTGGCCGTCCTCCCAGCACCAGGCCGGCCACCTCACTGCCTGAAACAGGGGTTCACTGGCTGGGGCCACGTGCCGTCTCCTCACCCATCCCCCAAGCTGTGTGGATGTCTCTTCCATCCATCCCCCAAAATTCCCAGCCAAGACGCCTCACAAATCATACAAAAGCACACAAATGTTTTACTGGGAAGAAATCCCAAACGGTGACCCAATTGGGGGGCCTTCAAATCAGGTGAAACTGAGGCCCAGAAAGGTTCAGGATGTCCTTGGTCTCACAGCTGGCTCCCAGTCCCACAGCTGGCCGGGGCTATAATTCCTCTAACAATTCACTTAAGATCTTTGCTTTTCACTGTATGTAAAAGAAAAAACACACCTGTAAATACTGAACTCCTGATATGCAGGGAGAAGTATTGGGAGAGGAGGTATGTACTGATGTCTACAAAACTTACTTTGAATCCATTTAAACCAGATGGGTTGATGGATGGGTAGATAGATATGCACTAAAACATGTAAATGTTCATTGTGGAATCGAGGTGGTGATATTTGGGTGTTCACTGTAAATTCTTACAACTTTGAGATTTTTCATAATAAAATGGGTGGGGGGGAGTTGCAGGACTCACCCATGGTGTATACACATGACCCCATAGCCACTACCCCCTAACGCCGGTGCCCCCAACAGGCAAGATAAAAGGGGCATTGTGGACTGGAGCATCGGGCTTCTGAGGGCACAACACTGGGGATCCAGAGCTGTGGGGTTTTTCCTCTGCTCCTGGGAGTGTAGGTGGCTGGATGGGCTTTGAGCCTGAAACAACTCGGGAGGCGGAGAACGCTCGCTTCGCTGGAAGGTGCCCACGTCTATTCCTCTACGTTTCCGTATTCACTCCCATGTTCAGGGGCCGGAGGGTCCAGCAGCGGCGCGTTGCTGGAGGGTGGGGGCGAGCTGTGGGGACGGGATGGGGCGTCCTCTTCTGGCTGGAGGGGAGCCCGCACGGCCCGACGAGTGCGGGACCCGCCTCTATCAGCGCCCACTGTGTGCATCTGCGCGGCGCCCGGGGTGGGAGAGCCGGAGCCCCCAGAGAGCCCGCCGGGCGCCGGGCATTCGCGGGCGGCCCCGCGCGTCCGAGAGGCGGCGGCGGCGTGGAGTCGTCGGCGCCCGCAGCTGCACCTGTTGCAGCGTCGGCCAAGCCGGGCAGAGCGCAGGGCCGCAGCGAGGGGGGACCGGGGACAGTCCCACAGCGCCCGGCGAGGGGCGCTCTCGGGAGGTGAGCCTGGGGCGGGCCGCGGCGCCGGCGCCTCTGAAAGGCAGGGTCTCGGGGAGCCCCCCCTTCCCCCCAGGCGGCAGCCAAGGTCGTGCCGCCGGTCTGCCCCGGGCGAGGGGGAGCACTGCGCGCGGAGCCCGGTGGGCGCCCCCAAACCCGGGTAGAGGGGATGGCCCGCTCTGGGGTCCCCCCAGCCCCCGGCAGCTGTCGGGGTCCGGGACTGTCTCGCGGCGCTCGCTCCGCTCCCGCAGAACCCACACGTGCGGGCGGGCGGGAGGCGCCCCCGCGCAGGGCTCCGGGGCCAAGGGCGCCCTGGATCCGGGCCGGGCGCGGGAGGCCTCGGGGAGAGTCCCCTCCGCTCCCTCCTCCGCCCCCCACCCCCGCCTCCACCCCCACCCCCGCCCCCGCCCCGGTCTCCTCCTCCAGCCGCCCAGACCGCACCGCCGGGGGCCTGGAGGGAGGGGGGGCCCGAGACGGCTCCAGCCTCGTGCTCCCGGCAGCCGGGCCGCCTCCCCTCGGACCCACCCGCACAGCCGGCCCCCGGCGACCCCGCGCCCTCGCCGTCGGCTGGAGAAGCAACGGTCCCCGAGGCGGAGGCGGAGGCCGCGGGGCGCGGCTCACCCGCCAGCCTCCCCGCCCGCCCCCCCCGGCCTCGGGCCGGGGGGGGACGCCACTCCGCGGGAGCGGGCCCCGAGGACGCGCCACGCCCCCCCCCAATCTGGCCTCCGCGGCGGCGCCGGGGCGGGAACGGCACCGCATCCGCGCGGCGGGCAGCGGCGGCGGCGGCACAGCGTGGGAGAGCGCCCCGCGGCGGGAAGCGGACCTGAAACCCGGAGTCGGGCGGCCGCGGGGGCCGGGGAAGCGCCCCGCCGACATGGCCGAGCCGGCCGTCGGGCGGCGGGGAGCGAACTGAGCGCCCGCCCGAGGCCGACCTCCCGGGAGGGGGACGGGGCGCGGGGCGCGGGCCCCGGGGTCCGGCCATGGCCTGCCGGGGCTGCGGCGGCGGCTGCGGCGCGGGCGCCCTGGGCGCGGACAACGCGCGCTTCCTGCTGCTCGCGGCGCTCCTCGCGCTCTACCTGCTGGGCGGCGCGGCCGTGTTCTCGGCGCTGGAGCGCGCGCACGAGCGCCAGGCGCAGCAGCGCTGGGAGGAGCGCCTGGCCGCCTTCGGCCGCCGCCACCGCCTGCGCCGCGACGAGCTGCGCGGCCTCCTGCGCCACTTCGAGGAGGCGGCCGAGGCCGGCGTGCGCGTGGACCGCGCCCGCCCGCGCTGGGACTTCGCCGGCGCCTTCTACTTCGTGGGCACCGTGGTGTCCACCATCGGTACGTGAGCCCGGCGGGGCGGGGGTGGGAGGTGGGAGGGAGGAGGTTGCGGGGCGGCGCGGGGGGGACTCGCGGGCACGTTTCCCGGGGGGCGCTCCGAGGGCTGCGACCGGCGCGTCTCTCCAGCTCCGGGCGCACCGCTCCCCGGCTTCTCCGGAGGCGCCCCAGCCGCCGGGGCAGCGCTTGGGAGCTGTGACCCACGCAGCCGCAGCCCCTCCTCCGACCCCCGGAGCCAGAGCCCGCCGTTGACCCCGGAGCCAGGGCCCGCCGGTAGCAAAGGGCCTGGATGCCCCTCGCGTGGGAGACGCTCTGCTCGGGGAGAGGCTCCGTCGCGCTCGCCACACACGCGGCTCGAGTTCGCGCACCCTGAGGGAGGAAGCCCACCCGGGGCGGCAGGGCCCTAAAAACGTGCGTTGAGTTAGCGCCAACTCGCCAGGTGGGGGACGGAGCGCACCTTTAACCGGAGGCCGTTCTGGCCCCGGCCGGTGTGGCCCAGTGGGTAGAGCGTCGGCCCGCCAGCCGAAAGGTTTGGGGTTCGATTCCAGGCCAAGGCACGCGCCTTGGTTACAGGTTCCTGATCTGTTTGCGTGCAGGAGGCAACCAAGTCGATGCGTCGCTCTCCTGTCGATGTTTCTCTCTTTCCCTTACACTGTCTCCCAAAATTAACGGGGAGATAGTCGCAGGTGAGGATTAACAAAAAAATAAGATGAAAAGAAGAGTCCATCCTGAACTTCAAGTTTACAGAGAAAATTAGAAGGTCAGGCAACATGCTAATGAGATTGGAAACTGTTGGCTACCTTGAAAAATTGGGGGAGAAGTGACCTCTGGGCTAACCCCGGGGTGTTAGTGCGGTTTGGGTTGTGCATGCCCAAGGAGGAAAGAATTGCATTCAAGGGCCCCCTGGTCCATAGCAGCAGTTGCCAACCTTTCGGACTTCACTGCTGGTCTATAGAATAACTACAAAGGCCTCCTGGCTGATGGGATGGAGGTGTCTCTTTCATGTTCACTAAGGAGCTAGAACTGATCTAGAGGCAGTTGGGAGCCACGGAAAGCTTTTGAGCAAACTGGCTGCAGCCGGCTATGCCTTTCTTCCCAGCAGAAGGAACAAGTTGGGTGCCACCTTTCTGAAGATAATTATTCATCCTTGCCTCCACACATTATCGAGTGATAAGGGGGTTGAGGAAGATGCTATAGAGATATTTTTTAATATATTTTATTTTTTTAATATATTTTATTGGTTTTTTACAGAGAGGAAGGGAGAGGAATAGAGAATTAGAAACATCGATGAGAGAGAGACATCGATCAGCCGCCTCCTGTACGACCCCCACTGGGGATGTGACCCCAACCAAGGTACATGCCCTTGACCGGAATCGAACCTGGGACCTTTCAGTCCGCAGGCCGACGCTCTATCCACTGAGCCAAACCGGTTTCAGCTGCTATAGAGATTTTGAAGAAAGAAAAAAGAGCCGGAGCAGAGGAGGGGGCTTTAAAAGGCTTGGCTGAAAGGGAGTGGCTCCCAGCTGCCAGGCACTGCGAATAGCAAAGAGCTAGAATAGCAAAGAGGCTATCGCGGTGGCATCACAGGGGGCAGGCGCTCTGCAGCTCTGGCCCCCGTGCCAGTAAGGGAGCTTGTCATCGAGGCGCGTGACGAGGCGAACTTCCCTGAAGCTCCCACACGCCACTGCCTTAGATAGACGTTCTGCCACGAGAAGGAGCACACGACTGATAGAGATCTCCCTCAGGCCTGATTGGGGGGGGGGGGGGGGTGGTCCCAAGGACAGTCTAGAAGCCAGGGCTTCGGTGGGTGAGTAGGAGGCAAGGCGGAGAGGACGGGGCGGTTAGGGACAGGATGCACAGGCCACATCTGAGGTGCTTTGTCCTAAACTGTCTGGCTCACAGCCACCCCCGCCCCACCCCCACCTCCCATCCCAGTTGGCCCTGCCCATCAGCAGGCCAGTGAGATACCACAGTAACTGGGCGACTGGCAGGAAGAACGGTCAGCGTCCTCCAAGAGGACCAGAACCCGGGCGCTGAGGCTGTGGAGGGGGAGTAATACCCTTCCAGGTCCCCTCCCCCGGCCCACATTCCTCACAGAATTCTCTTAGCAGAACCCCCTAAGGCCCTCATGGTGTCGCCTCCCGCATCTCATCTCAGAAGACAGCTGACATCTCGGATGAGAAGGATGGGACTCATATAGGGAGGACTCGGGGGAGCAAACTGCTTGGCAAGTGTTGCCGGGGAACTCCCCTTGAATCTGCTGTGTTTACATAGCAAGTACTGGGTTTTTATTTCGCTTGAACGGTTATGTGGTGTCCTTCTAACAGGAGATTGGGGGGCTACATACTCCCCCCGACACACACACACACACACACACACACACACACACACACACGGGTACTCCGCTTGGACATGGAACTACCCTGATTCCCTGAAAACAAGACAGTGTCTTATATTAATTTTTACTCCCAAAGATGCACTAGGTCTTATTTGCAGGGGATGTCTTATTTTTCCATGAAAAAGAATACAGTACACATTTATTATTGAACAAAAACAAAGAAAAGGAAATTTATTACCTGTACAGTGGTACCTCAAGATACGAGTTTAATTCGTTCTGTAACCTTGAGGCGTGGGAAACTATGAGACGCTCGAGTCGCGGTAAACTGGTGGGTCGTGTGCAGCCGGCCGATCCGCGCGATGACTCCTATCTCAAATGTTACTCGTATTTCAAAGCAAAAATCGCTCGCTCGACGGCTCGTATCTCAAAAATCTTGTATGTTAGGGCACTCGTATCTCGAGGTACCACTGTATACAGTACGTTAGTCGCTGTCATCACAAACCAGCTCACTGATGGGCCGCAGCGCAGCCGGAGCTGTTCAGGCAGGGCGAGGTCTCTTTAAATCAGGAGTCAGACACCTGACAGTAGATTCGGGAGCCTTCTATTTGGGGGAGGCCTTATGTTCCGGGGAGGCCTTATTATCAGGGAGGTCTTATTTTCTGGGGGATGCCTTCTATTACAGCGAGAGGCAAAACTGGAAGTAGGTCTTATTTTGGGGGATGTCTTACTTTCGGGGAAACAGGGTAGGAAGGAGCAGAGTGTGTTGACAGTGAACAGCAGTGCCTCGGGAACTGAGAATGTCTTGGCTGGCTGGGTGTGTAAGAGGCGCAGTTATAATAACGGAGCCCGGTGGAACAGCAGGAAACTGGACTGGGGGTCCGGAGTCAGAGCTGTTGGTCCTGCCTCTGCAGCTTGGGCAGAGGTGTCTGCAAGTGCTCACCATGAGGCTGTGCGGCAAACATCAGTCCTCCTCAGTCCCTCTCAGTCCCCCTGAGCCACTCCCTTATATAGGGCTCTTGTGAGGGATAGTGAGCTCCTATCATGAATATTCTTTAAAAAGTACAAAGCAGCCAAACCGGTTTGGCTCAGTGGATAGAGCATCGGTCTGGGGACTGAGGGGTCCCAGGTTCGATTCTGGACAAGGGCATGTACCTTGGTTGCGGGCACATCCCCAGTGGGGTCGTGCAAGAGGCAGCTAATTGATGTCTCTCTCTCATCAATATTTCTGGCTCTCTATCCCTCTCCCTTCCTCTCTGTAAAAAAAATCAATAAAATATAAGTACAAAGTACAAAGCACTATATACATATGGGCTTATTTTTTATTTCCCACCTTTCCTTTTAAGCTGTTGCATGAGTGGCTGCTGTAATAGAACACTTGCTACCCTTCATTTGGGTACATATTAGGCACATATACTCTGATTATTGTGTGAATATGTGATGCAGCTGATTCTTGCATTACAATTACACGTAACTTCCATGAGGTGGGTACGATGATTTCCATTTTATAGATGAGGAAACTAAAAGGCATCATGCTTCTGTAAATTAAAGTATAAAGAAAAGAAAGTTACACCATCTGTAACCACTGTTAATATTTAATGCATTCCTTTGTGTTCTTTTTGCCCTGTGCATACACATATGTGCATGTGTAGTTTTAAAAATTGGGATCATACTCTGTGAACCATTTATCTTGTATTTTAACCATAACACTACACTAGAGGCCTCATGCACAAATATTCGTGCACTGGGATGGGGTGGGAGCGTGGGGGGCGGGTCCCTCAGCCTGGCCTGTGCCCTCTCGCAGTCTGGGACCCCTGATCCCAGGGGATGGGGCCTAAGCTGGCAGTCAGATATCCCTCTGGCATCCCGGGAGCCCTTGGGTGATGTCCAGCTGACGGCTTAGGCTCACTTCCTGGGGAGGGGCGGGCCAAGCTGCAGTCAGATATCTTAGTGCTGCCAAGGAGGAGGGAGAGGCTCCCACCACCCCGCTGTGGTCACAGCGATCAGCGGGCTTGTGGCTGATGGTGCTCCCCCTGTGGGAGCGCACCGACAACCGGGGGGCAGCTCCTGCATTGAGCAACTGCCCCCTGGTGGTCAGTGCACATCATAGCCACTGGTTGTTCTCGTCATTCCACCTTTAGGGTCAATTTGCATATTACCCTTTTATTGTATGGGACTAGAGGCCAGGTTCACGAAATTCATGCATGAGGGCAGGGGTCCCTCAGCCTGGTCTGCACCCTCTCATAAAAAGGGACCCCTCAGGGCATGTCCAACTGCCTGTGATCCTGCAGGCGGTAGGACATCTCTCTCACCCTCTCACAATCCGGGACTACTGGCTGGTGTGCCTACCTGCCTAATCACCCCTAACCACTCTGCCTGCATGCCTCATCGCCCCTAACCACTCGCCTGCCTGCCTTCCTGCTTGATCACTCCTAACTGCCTCTGCCTGCCTGCCTGATCACCCCTACCAGCCTCTGCCTGCCTTCCTGATTGCCCCTAACCCCTCTGCCTGCCTGCCTGATCACCCCTAACCAGTCTGCCTGCCTGCCTGATTGCCCCTTACTGCTCTCCTGCCTGCCTGCCCGATTGCCCCTTACTGCTCTCCTGCCTGAACTGCCTCTGCCTCAGCCCCGCAGCCACAGCTTCATCCAGGATGACGTCCAGCAAAGGTCGTTTAGCTGTCCAGTCTAATTAGCATATTATGCTTTTATTATTATAGGTGATGGTGTTTTCCTTTTCCTTTTTATTTTTATTTTTTAAATATATTTTATTGATTTTTTACAGAGAGGAAGGGTGAGGGATAGAGAGCTAGAAACATAGATGAGAGAAACATCAATCAGCTGCCTCTTGCACAACCCCTACTGGGGATGTGCCTGCAACCAAAGTACATGCCCTTGACCGGAATCGAACCTGGGACCTTTCAGTCCGCAGGCTGGCACTCTATCCACTGAGCCAAACTGGTCAGGGCGGTGATTTTCTTTTAAAAATCAGCTCTACTGTCCTTTATTCTGCATAGACTTTGATAACACAACAAGAAAGCATACAGTAAAATAACCACACAATGTAAGCAAAACTTCAGAATCAGGAAAAAGAAGAACAGAAATAGGGAAAGCAAACAGGTCCTGGAAGTTGCTAGGAGGAGCTTTGCCTTAGTTTAGGTTCCCTCAGAAGCAGAGCCCAAGCCACGAATTTGAGTTCAAGCAGTTGATTGGCAGGTGCAAGGCAGACAGGCAGGTAGAGTGGGACATAAGTCCATATCGGGATGTATTAGGCAGGAACCAGCGTGAGCAGCTGGCACAGGCAGACCTCGGAGACATGACGGGTTCGGTTCCAGACCACCGCAATAAAGCGGGGATCTCGATTAAGCAAGTTGTAACCTTTTTTGCTGATAAAGGGTCTTGCCCTCCATTTGTAAAAAATGGAGCACAATAAAGTGACGCACAGTGAAAAAACTAGGTGTTCCTGTACTCAATCCCATGTGGAAGCTGGACAACAGTGCAAAACTCATGACCCAGAAAGGTCCCAGGCTGCCCGGGAGCTGGGCTGGGGTGCGGGGGGCGGGGAGGGGGGTGTTAATACACCCACACCTGTCAGTAATTAGTAATTGGGTGAAAGGTGTTGGAGGGCAGGGAAGCACAAGCCTATGGTTCCCAGGTGCTTCTGGCGGGATTCTGCATGGACAGCCCAGGGGTCGCCCAGTGACAAGGATGTAGGCGCTGGCCATCGGAAGTCAGGCCGACGGGACTAGAAATGATCACGGGTGTGGGCCCGGGACCCACAATGGCTGGTCAGGCTTCAGGTTGGGCTGCAAGCTCCACACTGAGTCCTGGCCCACCTGGAATTCTTGTCCTCGGAGAAAAGGGTCCCTCGTGTTGTTTTATGTGGAAGCCATTGTATAGGACAGTGAGTGATGGTCGCAAACAGCGTTTTCCTGGAAAGTGCAGCTGAGGATTTCATGTAACTGTTGTCTGGTTGAGACCTTCAATTTAAACGTCAGAGAAAAGTGAAAAACATTTTGGCAGTTTCTCAAAGGTTAAACATAGAATTACCGTATGAGTCAGCAGTTCCATTCCTGGGGGATGTACTCGAAAGCATTGATCGCAGAGACTCAGACAGAGAGTTGTATTCCATGCAGCGTTATTTACAACAGCCAAAAGGTGGAAACAACCCAGATGTCTATCAACAAATGAACGGATTAGCAACGTGCAGTGCATACTCGCAATGGAATATTATTCAACTACAAAAGGGGATGAAATTTGAGGTATGCTACAACATGGATGATAGACCTTGAAACCTGTATGCTTAGTAAAATAAGTGAAATATACAGGACAAATATCACATAATGCCACTTGCAGGAGGTACCTGACAAATAGGCAGATTCCAGCGGGACAGAAAATAGAATAGAGATTCATGGGGATGGCATTTTTGTGGAGGATGATAAAATAAGGTTGGAGTGTACGTCATGCGGATGGTCATACACCAGTGGGAATGTATTTAATGCCGTTGAATTGTACACTTAAGAATGAGTACAATGATAAATACTGGGTATATGTTACCACGACTTAAAAAGTTGGAGCAGAATATGAAGACACACTCAGGGATGCTGATTTGGAAAGAGACTGGTGGTCAGACTTGAAGCAAGAATGAATTTGTGGTGCATACAACTCTGAGTAGATTGACACTGTAGCTGGTGGAATGATCCTTCTGTAAATGTCTTTTCTCTCAAATACGCTTTTGGCAGGGGTTTGCTTCTGTGCGCTGCCTGTGCATTTGTAAGTCAGCTTCTGTCCCATAAGGAGTTGAGGCCTGTGGCATACAGTGTGGTCATGGCAGGCTGGGGCTCTGGGTTGCCCCTTAACACAACAAGAGTTTATTCACAGCCGAAACCGGTTTGGCTCAGTGGATAGAGCATCTGCCTGTGGACTGAAAGGTCCCGGGTTCAATTCCGGTCAAGGGCATGTACCTTGGTTGTGGGCACGTCTCCAGTGTGTGGCGTGCAGGAGGCAGCTGATCGATGTCTCTCTCTCATCGATGTTTCTAGCTCTCTCCCTTCCTCTCTGTAAAAAATCAATAAAATATATTTTAATAATTTATTCACACACACAGGTCGCTCTGGGCACCTGACTCCCAGGCAGCCGCCCCCCCCCCCCGGGTGTCCCAGGAAGGGAAAGAAAGAGCTGAAGCGTGCAGGACCAGCACTTAGTTGGCCACCACCTGGAAGAGATACACGGCACCTCCACAGACATGTCATTGGCCAAATCAAGTCGCATGGCCACACCCAAGTTCAAGGACACTCCTCCTACAAGTGGATATTGCCGAACAGCACAGACGCCTATCCCATGTAGAGAAGTACCATGCACTAGAAAGGGTACAGTAATGGAGTTAAGATACTGGGGAGATGAGAAACGTAGCAGCATAGCACCCCTCAGCCACAAATTGTCAAAACACACACACACACACACACACAAGTAGGTGTCAGAAGGACGCGCACAATTGCCAAGCGTGAGCCCGCATTGGGCTCTGCGTTTTCCAGTTGTCAAAATATTAAGAGACTCAGACAACTACTGCTCCCCTTACCCAGGCTGGCTGCTTGGAAGACACCCAACTTTTTCAGACTTGAATAAAAATTGCTCCTCCAGATCGTCACGGAGGGGAGTAGACAATGCGGGGAGTCATCACCTCCACGGCATCTGTACTGAAAGAGAACCGTGTGTTCCCGCATCCCTGATGCAGGTGCCAGTCAGTAAAACCCCTCTGCCAAGGTCCAGAGCCCTGCAGGGCGAGCACACGGCTCCCGGTGGCATGGCCGGGCAAGGACATGTAGAATTTTCCGAGGCCGGCAGGAGAGCAGTTAGGGGCGATCAGGCAGGCGGTTCCCAAGCTTGGGTGTCCGAAAGAACTCACCTGAGGGGAGTGTGCTCGTACAGTGCAGGCGATGGGGCCCTGGCACAGCTCCGGGTGGAGTACGACTTCCCCACATGGCTCTGGCTTAGGCGGCACCGGGAGCACACGTGAGGCACACGTGATGGGAGTTGGCGAGGGCTGAGCACGGGGACCACCCCTGAGGACCCCGCTGTCTGTGAATCGGCGGTTCCAGCAGCACCTGGGACCTCGTGAGAAATGCAGTCTCGGGGCGGCCCCACACGCACTAAACGCATCTGCTCTTTAATAAAACCCCCAGGCGAGCTGAGTCGCAGGCGCACTAAGGGCACTAAGGTTTGCTGTTTGGTGATGTTGCTGCCAGGGTCAAGGTCTCCCGTGCTTGAGAGCAAGGCGCCCCCTCTCCCCTCCTCCCCTCCCTCTCCCTCCCGCCGCTGGCCAGGCTGGAGTGGAGGGGAGGGGGTGTACTCACCAGCACAGGTTCCTAGGTGAGGAGCACCTTAATCAACAGCAGCCTGCCCTGGCTGGTGGCTCAATGGTTAGAGCACCGGCCCGTGCACCGAAGGGTCTCGGGTTCAATTCCCAGTCAAGGGCACGTACCTGAGTTGCAGATTTGATTCAGGAGGCAAGCAATCGACATGTCTGTCTCACATCAATGTTTCTCGCTCTTGACTCTCCCTCCCTCCCTCTCTCCCTCTCCATCTCTTCCTTTCTCTCCGTCCTCTTCCTCCCTCCCTTCCTTCCACTGTCAGGTATAAGCACCAGGCAAGACCACGCGGGCGGGAGCAAAGAATTTTCAATGCCCACCAGAAGCTCGCCCCAGTACCCACCTTGGTCTGATGCCCCCACTCACCTGCTCCACCAAGACCGATGCCCGCCATGTTCCATACATGCCCCTGATGGCCAGTGCATGCCATAGCGACCGGTTATTTGGTTGTTCCGCCGTTCGGTCTACTTGCATATGAGCCTTCTGTTATATAGGATGTTTTGAGTTCCGTGCAGTTTCATATTTCAGATTTTTCCCATTGTGGTTTCTGTCATTGCCTTTGTGCTCAGGCAGTATTTCCCAGCTAGATCTTGTAAGAATACTGCTTTTTGCCTGACCAGTTTGGCTCAGCGGATAGAGCGTTGGCCTGTGGACTGAGGGGTCCCGGGTTCAGTTCCGGTCAAGGGCATGTACCTTGGTTGCAGGCACATCCCCAGCATGTGCAGGAGGCAGCTAATCGATGTTTCTCTCTCATCAATGTTTCTAACTCTCTATCCCTCTCCCTTCCTCTCTGTAAAAAAACAGTAAAATATATATTTTTTAAAAAGAATGCTACTTTTTGATCAGTGTGCTTTCAGGCACTGCAGCAGTTTTTAAAGCACTTTCACATGCCGTTTGAGGCGAACACTGATGGGTGCTTTTAAGATTAGAGCTAAGGAGCAGTGAATGTGTGGTCCAGGGCAGGGGGGCAGCAAGAGTGGGCTGGGAGTTGGCATTCACTCAGGTGGAGTGAGAGGGGGGCTCCCCTGGCTCTGCCTTCTAACAATTCAGGGGCGGCTCGGACTGTCCACTCTGTGAGCCCTGGGTTTGCTCAGTTCCTTGCTTCCCACTCGGAAAATGTCAGGGTCTGCAAATGAGGGGTCGGCTGCAGAACAGCGCGCGCGCTCGCTCTCTCTCTCTCTCTCTCTCTCTCTCTCTCTCCCCCCCCCCCTCCACTGCCCAGCATCTGGCACACACACACTTCATCTCAGCTTGTTGCCTTAAAAATGCTTGTGGGTGTGACAAAACATGGCAATTTCCTTTTCTTTATCCTAAACTCCATCCTCTCTCTCTCCCCCTCCATACCTTTCTCTATAAAAGAGAGATGGGTTTGGCATGAGTGTAACCCGAATCTTGCGCTCTTTGGGGTCCTAAGGGTAGTGTTCTGTTCCAAGAAGCACAGTGCATTAGCCCAATATAATGAACAAGTAAATTCAGTGTTTGCTTGCGTATCTCCAAAGAGTCTTAGAGTCGCCTGTTATAACACAAAGGGAAGTTCCCTCTCTCCTCTCTCCTCTCCTCATCTCTTGGATCTCAAAGGAGTTCTGGAGCCTTTTATCCCTAATCCTTCCTCGACCCTCTCAATCCCCAGTCTTCCTGTCCTCCCCCCTCCCACCCTCACCCCCATCCATCTCTCTCTGCTCTCTGCAGCTTCATATAGTCTCCATCTCAAAGGACCGCCTTGGAGTTGACCCAGCAAGTCCTCTTTCCCCAGGAGGAAGGGGGAGAAGATGGGGATCCCCGTGCATTGCTTATTTTACACAGCATGGTGATGCTCTCAGCATGGGGACGCTGTCAGCGTGGGGACAGCATGGGGACGCGCTCGGCCTGTGGAGGGCATCACTGTGTTCACACCCAGAAATGTAGTCCTGCTGAGAATAGGAGACGGCCCCATCCTTGCCCTGCTCCCCCTCCCCCTACCCCTCCCGCTTCCTTCTGAGCAGTCTGTCCCCCTTGTCAGACAGGATCCCCCTTTTCCAAAATGCTGCTCCTTTAAGACACCTAGCGCCCAAGAGCCACCCACAACGGCCTAATTCCGCGTTCAGATTGTGTGGTTGCCCTTCTCTCATCTCTGCTTGGAAGGGAAGCCCTGTGGCCAGTGAACCCAGGGGTCAGACCACGATGCGCACGGGTGTGACGTGGGGTGCGGGGGGTCAGGGGCAGCGGGGCCATTCCGGTTTTCATTGTCAAGCAGCGTGGCCGGGGCCCGGCAGGCCTGGGGTCCCAGGTAGAGCTGTGTCCCCCGTGGGCTCCCGGCTTCCTTCCCTGCAGAGGGAGGAGGACAGGCGCTCTGCACATCTCCTGGCCGGGGCACACCCCAGGGAGGTGTCCGGTTCGCTGTGTACTGTTGGTGCGGACGCCTGATCGCCCAGGAGGAGCCGGGCTCGGGAGGTGCCCACTCGCTTCTAAAAGCAGCCACGGCAGTTATCTCCGAACTCGCATCATTCAGTGCCTTCACGGAGGCGGTGCAGTCCTGAGGGTGTGCATTCCGGTTTCTTCTTTCCTTTCACACTATTCCCGCCACCTTCCTGGAGAATGTCATGTGTTCGTGTCCATGTGGAAAGGCCTCACTAGACCCAGCTGCTGGGTCTGAGGGTTACGTGCGATTTTGTTCACTCTTGTGTATCATCATATTTGTGAAACGTGCGGCATGCTGCCCAGGGGTGGAACACAGCACACGCCTTTCCATGTGTTTCATTCAAACGACGCCGTGAGGACAGGTCTTGTTCACACTCCAGGTCACAGACCAGGAGTCTCAGGCCCAGAGAGCTTCCTTGCGGGTCCGGAGTTACCCCGAGGGTGGAGGGTGGGGCCTTCCTTCAGAGCGTACACGTGGCATCACCCCCTCCTTTGCCAGTTCTTGTTGTGGGAAGCGTTGCCAGCTACAGGGGTGCGGTGGTCCCTCGGAGACGGGATCCTGGAAGAACACAGATGGTCTGCAGAATCTCGGGGTTTCTGTGACTTGGTCATGTCTGATTCCCACCTCCCAGGAGTCCATGGATTTGGAGACATACATCACCACCTGTTACAGTACCTCACAGCCCCCTCAATGTTGCTGCTGTCCTCCCATCACCATGACAACTCCCCCAGAACTTTCCTCTCCAGTTTGGACATGTGATCCCAGAGGTCACGCCCTGACTCCACCTGTGAGCTCTGGCATGTGGGCACCAAGGATGTCTGTGTCTTAGGTTCTTCCCTCGTGGTAAGCGATCAATGAAGATCACAAGGCATTCGTCCTCCAGCCCATCCAGGGCTGTGGTTTTCAAACTGTGCTCCGAAGAGCCGCTGAGGTTCCCTGTAGTATCTTAAGGGCTGTCTTTAAGGGCCACGGGGACCCCTCAACTTCTTATCTCCGTTACATATTTAGGGTGTCCCAAAAAAAATGTATACACACTTTAAAGCTGGGTAGCTCAGTATTGGAAATGAAATATATTTTAATAAACACAGCCTTTCTAATGATTCAAAATGTGTGTCTATATTTTTGGGGATACCCTATATTTACTTATATATGTCCTAAATATTTATCCTGTTCTGTTACCTTTTAGTTGGCTATTAAATTTTTTTGTATCTAGCCCTAGCTGGCTTGGCTCAGTGGATACAGCGTCAGTCTGCGGACTGAAGGGTCCTGGGTTCGATTTTTGCCAGGGGCAAATACCTGGGTTGCGGGCTTAATCCCCAGTGGGGGCGTGCAGGAGGCAGCCAATCAATGATTCTCATCGTTGATGTTTCTATCTCTCTCTCCTCCCCCCTTCCTCTCTGAAATCAATAAAGATATATATTTTAAAAAATTTTTTTTGTATCTAAAATAGATTTTTATAGCGCCATATACACTCATTTTGATAGGCAACTTTTTTTTACGGTTTTTCACAAATTCAGGTGCTATCCGTATTTGAGATAAATATTCTTATACTTTGTTTAGCTCTGACTCATCTCAATGTTTGCTCAAACAACTGCTTAAATGGTTTTGTGTGATTTGCTATATAATTATGCTTTGATTTATTTCTAAAATGATCTCATAATGACTTAAGAATGTGCATTTTCCAGAATTATTCTTCCTGTTTGAGTGTTTCTCTGTGTCCTTATGTGTATATATATATTCCAGCTGGACTTTCTCTTACATTACAGAATTTGGGAACGGAAGGGAACGGAATCTCCAGACACGCTCCAAGGCTAGGGAACACACCCACAATCACATTGTAGTTGTGTGTCTCAGGACATATGAATTCAGTGCGATTGATTTCATCACTTGTATGACTTATTAATGCTTTTGTTTATCTCGTAATGCTTTATGTGGTAACATCTATTTTTAAACTTAGGTATGATGAAATTCCTCCAACATACTAGCAGATATTTGCTAACTTTAGATTGTCTTTCTAGTTGTGATTTTTAATAAGTTTTTTTTTTTAGTAAACCAGTTAATACATTTTTATATTATTTTTTAATCAGTTTTGGACTTCTCTCTTTGTAGGGGACTTTGGCACATTTGTAGGGGTCTCATTTGCATTATCTTTGGTGTTCTGTACTTCCCTTCTTTTCCTGTTCTCTTTTCAATTCTGTATCTCCCATTACAATGGACTGGGTATCCTCTTTGTCATGTTAGGCGTGACCACAAGGAATTTATCGAAATGTCCCTGTGGATTTAAAAAGCTCCTCTGGCCGCTATTTTTCATGTTCATGAATAAAACCAAGACCGCTTTGTCTGGAGGATAAGGGAGTCTTGCGACCTGGGGTTCAGCCCCACTCTCTCTACCCTCTTGTGTCCCCCTTGTTGTTGTATCTGGTTCTCTGGGAACACTTCCCGCAATTACCTTTGTCCATCTTGGAACCTGCCTCATACCTGGTAACCTAGAGCGCATCACCTCCATGTGCCATTCTCTCCATAGTGATCTTGGTCTGTTTCCTGCCCGCCACTTCCAGTTCCTTTCAGTCCCTTCTGCCTCCAGACCTTGAGGCTGGGCCAGTAATGAACACCATCGCCTTTTCTCCAGCCTTGCTTCTGCTGTCAAACAGAAAGAATCGGCAAGATAACCTTCTAGAAAGGACTTCCCTGTGGGTCTGAAATAGCACCCCGTGTGACACTAAGTGGGGGAGGGGGAGAGGAAGCAACAGCAGTGTCACCTGCTTCTTCTGTGCTGGGTGCTGCAGGCTTGTCCTCTGTCCGATTCTGCACCCCCTCTTTCTAGCACTTCAGTCTGCAGGTGGCACGGTTGCTTTCTGTTGCCTAGACTGCTCCTCTTTGTCTCAGTAGCTAGAAAGGAAAGGGGCCACTAGGTCGGCAGCTGGAGCAGGAAGCCGGGTCTTCGCACACAGCTGGAAGGTGAGAGACCTGCAGGCCGGGCCTACAGCGGCCCAGGGCATCGCGTCTGTCTCCCTGGCAGGCTACATGGTGGCTCTCTCTCTCCCTTGTGCTCCCAAAAGGGCGCCTCCAGCTCCAGACACTGTGAGCGCCACCAAGGCAGGAGGAGAGGGGGAGAGGAGAGGTGATAGTGTGAGCCAGCTGAAACGGCCGCTCAGAAAGACCTTTGCTGGAAGCCTCGATTTTTGTCTATTTCTCACGGCCAGGGCCATGCAGAACACCCTCTGCCAGGAAGCTCATGGCCGGCATGGACTCAGTGCAGGTTCTATACGGAGGCCGGGGGCAGGACAGGGTTCTGTGGCCACAGTACTGTGAAGGCAGCTAATGGTGTATCTCCTGAAGAAGTGCTTTCTGGGCCTCTTTCCTGCGGGGGTTATTTTGGAAAGTATGCTGAGGAGTTAAGGTCTTGATCAATGTTTTTCAATCCTGGAAATTTTTCTTCTTTTTAAAATATATTTTATTGATTTTTACAGAGAGGAAGGGAGAAGGATAGAGAGTTAGAAACATCGATGAGAGAGAGACATCGATCAGCCGCCTCCTGCACACCTCCCACTGGGGATGTGCCCGCAACCAAGGTACATGCCCTTGACCGGAATCGAACCTGGGACCCCTCAGTCCACAGGCCGACGCTCTGTTGAGAGAACAAACAGATCAACAGTGCACAAGGGTTCCCTGTTCTCCACATCTTTGCCGATGCTTGATAACAGCCGTTGTGACAAGTGTGAAGCCCTGGTTCGCTGTGGTTGTGATTTGTGTTCCCCTGATGATCAGTGAATTTGAGCACCTGTTTCTGAATTGGCCATCTGTCTTTAGAAACTGCCTGTTCAGATCCTCTGCCCGTTTTTTAGTCAGCTTGTTTGGTGTGGGTTTTAGAGCTTTTTTTGTTTGTTTGTTTCTGTTGACTGTTCTTTATATATTTTGGATGTTACCCCTTAACAAATACATGACCTATAAATATTTCCTCCCATTTGGTAGGCTGCCTTTTAATTTTGTTGATAGTTTTTTTTGCTGTGCAGAAGCCTTTTAGTTTGACGTAGTCCCACTTGTTTATTTTTGCTTTCGTTACCTTTGATTTGGGGGATTTATAATTCTTATAGCTCTTTTCTCTATTATATCTCCGTTAGATTGTCTTCATTCAAGCTTGTGTATCAGCGAGGTTCCCCCATCTTAGTTTTCTGACTATTTCATATAAGCCCTTCCTAGCAGAATCTTCAGGCCTTTCTTTGGGACTTAATATTTAAAAACAGAATTGGTGTTACATTTAGCATTTTCCTCACGAAGGCCTGTTTTATTCATTCTGGCTGTTGATATTTTCTGCTCCAGATGTTATATTTTGGGTATCCGTTACGAAAGCATGCTGTATTATTTCTCAGTCTCCCAGAGAAAGACTTAGTTGTGTGTGTGTTTTCATTTAACCGCCTATGTGTGACTCAGTACCAACACATGAACAGAGGAAGGTCTGAAAGGCATGCTCTGACCACATAGGGATATACTTGTGTTCCATTGAATGGGATGATGTTGAAGACTGAATTCTGAGAGTTGATAACTCATTAGTCAACAGAGCAAAATATCAATAGTACAACGATTGAAATTTCTTTTGAGACAAATATTTTAAACTTCAACTTCTTCTAACACCACTTCTTCAAAATAGACTCACCCAGGCCAGGGTATTTTGTGGAAGAGCCACACTCAAGGGGCCAAAGAGCCGCATGTGGCTCGAGAGCCGTGGATTGCCGACCACTGCCCTGGAGGATACGGGGTCTGGGCTGGCTGGGAAGAATTGATGATCTGTTCGTTCTCTTATTAATCTTTTGAGTTAGGGGAGGGGAGGCTCAGAGAGAGCTGGTCATTTTCCCAAGTCCACGCAGCTGGTAAATAAGGGAGTCTATTAATTAGGAATTTGTTTAGCTTCAAGTTACAAGACCTGAGAAGCTCAGAAGGCTTTCCTGTGTCTCAGAAAAGAGGTCTGCACCGCGTGGAGGCAGACAGGGCTGCTAAGGTGACTGTGCAGGTCAACAGGGGGTCGGGCCTTTTCAGCTTTGCTCTCCTTGGGCACCGCCCTGTGCCTCGGGACTCGGCCTGGCCGTGGGCTCTGCCCATCACATGGGCACCTTAGGTTCATCCCGGGTGGCAGGATGGGAGGAAGGGAGAGGAAGATGTGTGCAGGGAGCATCTCAGGTCAGCTTCTCTGAGACGCTGACTCTGAGCTAAGGGTTTGGCTGGGCTGAGCCAGGAGAGGAGACCAGTGGGGGAGTGAGGGTGAAAAGAAGGAAGGAGCCAAGTAGGAGGGTATTGTATGGATTTGAACATGAACCTTGGAGTTGGTCCCACCTTGAGTGAAAGGAACTGGGCTTTTGTTCCCACTCAGTCACTCATTGGCTGTGGCTGGGGCGGGAGGGACCTGCACCTCCCGGCACTCAGCCACCTGTGGTCACAGGGGTAGGCTGTTAGCAGCCAGGCCTGCAGCACCTGCGTGTGGATCCAGGCCACACCAAACGGGTCCAGGGGTTCAAAGGCATCTGAGGGGGGCACAAACACCATCCACCGCAGAGGGCTTCCCAGAAACTCCGGGCACTGCCCTCACATGTCACTGTCTGGAACTCCGTCATGTCGTCACTCCCAGCGGCAGCCGTGGCGGACATGACATCTTTCCTCCGGATTGCAGTGTGTCAGAGACAGCGTCCGAGGGTAACGAGAGAAAGGGCCCTGGGGGCAGCCGGTGAGCTCACCACGATGGGACCAGTGACTGAGTCACGAAGAGCCTCCCTCCCAGGCCACCCCCGAGGAAACGGGGCGAGTTGCCTAAGAAACAGGGGAATGTGGGAGGTGAACCAGGCATCGGGGTCACCTCTCTTCCGAGGAGAGTCGGGGAGCAGGGGAGCAGGGGGGAGTCTGTGGAGCAAGGAGACGGCCGAGGAGGCCGAGGAGGAGCAGGCAGAGGTCCACCGGGGGCGGCCAGGAGGCAGAGCTCAGAGGAACTCCTCTGCCTCACAGGGAACGAACGGGGCACGGAGTGGCAAAGGCAGGGTGGAGAGGGAGCTGCCCAAGGCTGGTGGGAGCAGGACCCGTGCAGAGCTGGCCCCGGGGGTCATTCAAGGCTAGTGGGTGCCATTGCTTCAGCCAGACCTAGCTGTCCGTCCTTCCCTCACCATCCTCCTTCCTCCTTTCCCTTCTCTCCTCCCCTCTCACCCCTCCCCTCCCCTTCTTCCCTCCCATTTTTCTCTCCTACCCTTAACTAATGTGAGTCCCCAAAGGAAAAACAATAATGCAAATACATATTTAATTCTTTCTTTCCTGTTAAATTAAGGCCATCAATAAAGTTAGCTCTTCAACTAGTGGAAATGAAAAGATAATTTATGGACATGAATAACTGAAATGTCCACCGCAGGCTGAATCTGTGGGTTCAAGCCATGTCAGTGGGTCTCTCCCTGTCGCTGTCCGAGCCTTGCTTTTTTTCCCAGGCGCGCCGGTCCTGGGGCCTGGGGCAGAGCGGAGAGGTTGGTCCCAGCAGCTGCTGGCTGCCACGATGCTCGGCATCTGGAACGCAGAAGAAGACCCTGTGTTCCCAGAGTCCCTGGACAGAGCTGGGCGGGGCCCTGCCTGGTCTTGTCTGCAGGACAGACAGCGTTCCCAAGCGTTCAGGTCAGGTCGCACAAGGGCCATGTGGGGCTGGCAAGTGACAGTAAAGAAGGGAACACGTCCCCAAACTATTGGCAGAGAAGGAGGAAGAACAGGCCCACGCAGACACCATCGTGTGTCCCTGGTGGAGGATGCTCGTCAGAAACCGGGGACCAGCACGGGGCCAGCTGAAGGGACCCGGAGGAGAGTTTTGAAAGTGTTGAACTTACGGAGCTACGACATTGCGACAGCGATGAGGTCGCTAGGCAACGGGAATTTCTCCGCCGCGTTATGGTCTTATGAAACCACCTCCTAGGTTGACCTCAGTGTGGTTCTGCCAGTGCGTGACTGTGTATTCAAAGGAGGTATTCATCCGTTTTTTTCTCTTCCTGGTGACATCTTTGTCTTGTTTCAGGATGATGCTGGCCTATGGAAACAGGTGGGAAGGGTTCACCTGTGGTTTTTATAAGACCGTCTGAGGTCACCAGGATATACGGCGATGGCATGGGTGTAATGAAAATGTTCCTCGTCTCAGATGACATGTCGGTTGTTTCTCATTATTTACTAGTACAACAGCTCTATAATGCATGTGGTTAACCTTAAAAATTAATATTTAAACTCTTCATTGTGAATAGAGGTACTGCCAAATTTTTGAGAATTTGGAAATATAAACACTATCTTAACCAATTCCCAAGAGCCTTGTTATTCTTGCAGATAACACATACTGTATTTGTCCTCTTCCTTAGTACTGCACTAAGCATTCTGGATACATAATATTTCATCCCATGAGGCAGGACTATAATTTTCCTCATTCTATGGGTGAAAAAATGGAAGCCTAGAGCAGTGGTCGGCAAACTCATTAGTCAACAGAGCGGCAAACCACGGCTCGCGAGCCGCGGTTTGCCGACCCCTGGCCTAGAGTGTTAACTAGTTTGCCTGAAGTCACACAGCTAGGGAGTGGTGGAACTTTTTCTTAAACTATATTTTTATTGATTTCAGAGGGGAAGGAAGAGGGAGAGATAGAAATATCAATAATGAGAGAGAATCATTGATTGCCTGCCTCCTGCACACTCCACACTGGGGATCGAGCCCACAACCCAGGCATGTGCCCTTGACCGGGAATCGAACCGCGACCTCCAGGTTCATAGGTTGATGCTCAACCACTGGGCCACACCGGCTGGGCAGAAGTTTGTTAGCACTTTGATTCAAACTTTGTTCAGCCGTGATCTAAATTTTGGAGAGTAAGTAAGTTAGTCTCAGAAATAGTCAAAAGTCCTGTGAAAGTGGAGTAAAAACCTGGGCCCTAGTTGCCATCAATGGCTTTCTATTTGGTGTCCCTGATGAACGCTTCTTGCAAGCTGTTGTTTTGAAGAAACTGGGCTACCGGGCTGTGTAATTAAGACAACATTTAGATGGTCTCACGCTGGGTTTGAACGCACTCTTTTCCCCCCTCTTATTTCCTTAGGACCACCCCCAGTGGCCATCTCGCATCAAATGTAAAGTTCACTTTGGTTCCGCCGAATGTATTGAGTTCTTTGTGCCCGAGCTGACGATGGGGGTTGGGATCCCAGATCCGTGGGTAGAATTCAAAAGGCCTATCAGTGTGAGTGAGAACATAGTTCCACCTTTATGTGCCCTGACGTCCCACTCAGCAGCACCCAGCGTCTCCTCCAATAGCGAAGGTAGGCAAGCACCCGGGGTAGCCGGAGCTGCACCTGTGTCTGCCACCCGCAGGAATCCCAGCTGTTTTCTTCTCACGGGAAGCGTGGCCGGTGCCACGTGACCATCCCCCCTCACCACCACATCAAAATAATTAGACCACTGATCCTTAATGACCTCATAAAGACACACAGGTACCATCACACCCATTTTGGTTGTCATTTAATAACCGAGTTTTGCCAAAACCGGTTTGGCTCAGTGGATAGAGCGTCAGCCTGCGGACTCAAGGGTCCCAGGTACGATTCCGGTCAAGGGCATGTACCTTGGTTGCGGGCACATCCCCAGTAGGGGGCATGCAGGAGGCAGCTGATCGATGTCTCTCATCCCTAACTCTCTATCCCTCTCCCTTCCTCTCTGTAAAAAAATCAATAAAATATATTTAAATAAATAAGTGACCGAGTTTTCTTAGGGTTGCTTTTGTCATCCCCTGCCTGTTAGTGCAATCTTTTGAAAACATCCTGAGAAGAGGCCCGCCAGCGATTCTCCACGGCTCACCTAAGGGAAAGAGGACTTGAGACGCACACCGGCGTTTGGGCTGATTTTGAATGAAGAGCAAAAGGGGAAGGAGGTCTCTGCTCCGAGCATGACTGGTGAAAGACATCAGGCGCCTGCCATTGGAAATCTGACTTGAGACACTGTGGTTGCTCAGTCACTGCGCCTGAGCTCACCGTTTCCTGATGACTCAGAAGACATTTCAAAGTGTTGCAGCATCTGGAGGGTCTGGTGGGACCTCAGTTGCCACACTCGCTCTGGGCAGTGAGGGGGAAGCTGACGTCCTGTTTAAGAGAGTGGGTGCCTTCCAGGGCGGTAGGCGTGGCCCAGAGCTGCCCGCCTCTTCCTGTGTCTCTGCGTTCTCAGCGGTTCTGATGTCTCTCCCACTCTTAGCCTACGTCTCCCCTGCGGTCCAAGTGTCTGGTGAACTGTTTGTGGTGCAGACAGACTTGGAAATATATAACACTTCATGGTCATGTAGCGCTACTTCCTGTTCAATGTTTAAATTAGAAACTGCCACTTGGGCCCCAAGCAACAGGCTTTGCTCGGCCTGTAGAGGGCGCTGTGCTGGTAAAGGTGAAACCACCAGATTTTTTTTTTAACCCTGAGTTGTAGCGTGCTTTGCCTATTCCTGTGGTGTCAATGTTCCCAACGGTGGCTGATTGCAAGCTCTGACCGCGAAGTCACGGAAGGCCGGGGCAGAGCAGAGGACAGGGGCACAGCACTGGCTCTGTGGGCCTCTCCAGCCACGACCTCGGTCACAGAGTGTTTGAGGAACTTTCAAGTTGGCTGCCAACGTTTACAAATCAGGCTTTCCCATCAAAATCTAGATTTCTGATTTTTTGCCAAGACCGGTTTGGCTCAGTGGATAGAGCGTCGGCCTGCGGAGTGAAAGGTCCCGGGTTTGATTCCGGTTGGAGGCATATGCCTTGCTTGCGGGCACATCTCCACTGTGGGGCGTGCAGGAGGCGGCTGATCGATGTCTCTCTCATCAATGTTTCTGACTTTCTATCCCTCTCCCTTCCTCTCTGTGAAAAATCAATATAATATATTTGGGGGAAAAAAGAGTTAAAGTAGATTTCTGGTTTTTCTTCAAAAAATGGGAAATCTGGGCATTCTAGCTACACATTCCTACGAGCCGGCTGCTCACAGGAGAAGGAGCTATGGGGAGCCCCCTGGCCCCACCCCACCTAGGCCGAGCGTCACCTGCCACCTGTCACCGTGCTTGACTCTTTCCCTGTCTCCTGGCTTCTCGGATGAGGTCCCTCTTGTCCCTCTGAGACATAAGAACCAAGCGATCTCATCCCTGCCTTCTTCAGATATTTCACAAACGAGAACTGAGCCAGAACAGCGTGAACTTGGAGACGGGCTGAGGGTTTCTGTGGGAGAGGAAGACCCGCTAACGGGAAAAGTGCTGACTGCAGGGGAGAGTGAGTACAGATGGAGCCCGCCCTGCGTGTAGGTGGAAGAGAAATGGCCCCTCTGAGGTCTGGCGGGGCCCCGTCCGGGCTGACTTTGGATCTCACCCACGTGTCCAGGGGAAGACGGCTCTGAGACCTGGAACGCAGACCAGCCCCGCCAGAGTGGCTGTACAGAAAGACCTCATTATTTATGGGCACTGGGGAACCATAACGGGTATTAGACATGTTAATGCCCTGATCTGGGGTGGGGTGGCGCGCTTCTGCACATGATTTAGGAAGACGAGGTTTAGAAAGGGGCTAAGGGAGAGTCTCAAGAGTCTCCACTGCTGGGGGGGGAGGGGAGGCTGGTCGGAGGAGCACTGGGGTAAGAGTGGCTGGATGGATGTACTGACTCAAATACTGGCAAGGGCGTTCTTTGAGAACAAAGTCAATGTCATGGTGGGAAAGGGGACTCTGTTTTTGTGAATATTACTCCTCTGTAAGAACTCCATGCGCTTCTTGCCTGTGTCCGGGAGAAGGCGGGAGCTCGTGATACAGGACACCCGTCCATTCATTTGGGTTCTTCTTCCCAACAGGGTGCGTTAAATAAAGAGAGGAGGGGGCTTAACTGGTCATCGACATTTATGAAACACGGATGCAGTAAAGCCACGGGTGAAAAGCGAAATGCTGAAGTTTGCCAGCAAAAGATGCGGGAGGATGGGTGTCAGAGGGGACGTTTTGGGGAAGGGGCAGGAGAAACGGCCGGCCGGCGAGTAAAGCAGATGAGGGGTGTGAAACACCAGACACGAGCATTTTCACTTCTGGCTTACAGAGGCGTCCGGGTGCTCTCAAAGCGGGGGAGGGGGACAGGGCGGCCACCATTTCTTAGGAACCCACTTGGCACCAGATGTTAGATCTCCTTCGCGCAGGGGCTGGGCAGCCGCGCCCAAGGAATTAAATGTGTTGAGCGCTTCAGTGCACAGGGCACCGTGTCAATGCAGATTTGTAAGCCGCCCGCCCGAGCCTCAGCACAGCCCTCCGGGGTAACGGATGGCGCCCCCATTTCACAGATGAAGAAACTGAGGCTTAGGAAACGCCCTCCTCGCCCCGCAGTCAGCAGAAGGGCCCGCAGGTCCGTCTGGCTCCAAAGGCGACACTTTCCCGGATGACGGTCACCTTCATAAGCATCGGACTGTATGTGAACTCATTAGTGAGTTGAACATAAATTCCCCCCCTCTCCCCCGCACAAAACAGGGTGTAGAAGTGCTGTTGTTCTCGAAGCACTGGCGGAGAAAAATCAGTTCCAAATAACGTCCGTGAGGATGGCATCAGCAGCCCCATCTCTACTCAGTTCCATTCTTCCGCGATCGTTTGTGGTTTATTTAAAATAAAAGCTGTGGCCGCGGCCTGATTTCTCTCCACTTTTAACACACCGAGGGTGGGGCAGGCAGAATGGGGGCGCGTGAGGCTATATGGCAGGGAAGCCGGATCTCAGGATCCCAGGGGCGCACCCCGCCTGCATTCCATGTGGCCCGGATATTGCTAAGAGAGCCGCCGCCGTGTGAGGTGTGGTTGGCTGGGAGGATCTGGCTCCCCTGCGCTCACAGAGAACCCCAGGGCTGCCTCAGTTTCCCCCTCCTGGCTGTGGAGGGAGGTTCCAGGAACGGACCCGGAGAACAGCCCTGTTTCCCCCAGTCCTGCTTGTCCTGCGGCTGCACTGGCGCCCGGCTCTGACCGAGGGGTCTGCACAGATTCAGAAACCGGGGCGTTCCTCCTGCAGGGATCTCCCACTGCCACTGGGGACACCCATAATTTTAGGTAATACCTGGGAAATACCATTTTCAATGGGCACATCCCCAGTAGGGGGCGTACAGGAGGTGGCTGACCGATGTCTTGCTCATCGATGTTCTAACTTTTCTATCCCTTTCCCTTCCTCTCTGTAAGAAATCAATAAAATATTTCTTTTAAAAGAAGAGAGAGAAAGTTTCAGATCACATTTTCTCCCACCGAACAGACGTGCTTCTGCTTTTCTCCTTCCGGGGGAGGCAAATGGTCTAAAAATTGTGTGTGTTTGGCTTTGACAGAGCAGAACGGTTTCTACCCCCAACAAATTTCCTTCTCCGACAGGTCACTACCCCTGATGAAGGCTTTCCGTTTGCAACTCGGGATGAAGATTAATTTGCCTTTTCTATGTTGGGAAGCACCTGAGGGCTGGGATACAGTGTCTTGGAGTTAACCGCACTGCGGCAATGAGTAGGATAGCTCACTGTACCTGGCTAATCAGGGATTGGCCACGGTGAAAAGGAACCAAGGGAAATGAACAAGGGCTTCAGGAAGGGACCCTGATGGGGAAAAAAAAAAAAGTGAATTCACTTTTTACCCTAAACACTCCCCAGCAGGTGCCGTGGCTGCATTTTTGTGACTTCACGTTTTTGCCAAGTGGCCCTTTCTCAAACCTCAGTCTTGTTTGATCCCTAATGGAACCTAAACTGGGAGTGGACTCTGCATAATGAACTTAGATTTAATAAGCCACCGTGTGGCCGGAATGGGTGACCTCCAGAACGTAAGACCTTTTCGGTTTCCTGGAGAGAGAATTACGTGCGTCAGAGGAGACAGAGGTCTCATCAGCCCAGAGCTCTTTATGAGGCAGGCCTCTTAAGCGTGAGGCGGTGGAGGGAGCAAAGAAAACAGTCATTTCTTCATTAACAGTGATTATTTTCGGCGCTTTGATTTGTCCTCGTGCCAAGCAGAATGGCTCTGAAAGATACCCTGCAAGGCTGCCGCTTTGGAAAGCGCATCTGCAGCTCAGGTGAGAGATCTCACTCTGCTCTCCTCTGTGCCTCAGTTTCTCCACCTGTACCGGGGTCGGGGGGTGGGGGAGTTTGAGAGTAAAAATAGCACCTCACCAAATTGAGCTGAGGAGTAAAAGACTGATGGAGGCAAGGCGTCATGAGCCTGTCCACTGTCCCCAGTTCCTATTAGTCTCGATGGCACTTTCTTACTGAAATCGCCGGCCGGGCGGGGGACTGGATCAGCGGTCACTGCCTGTCTCCACTCTGAGACCGCGCCCTGGATCAGGCATGGCCGACGCAGAGCTGAGACCGGGACAGGGTCTCACTCAGGAATGGCCCATGGACGTGGGTTCCTCGGGATGGACGTGGGTGCTCCGTCTGGGTAAAGCTGGGCGCGTCCCCCTGTGGGGTGGTGCTGCTGAGGACACATGGGGAAAGCTTCCTCCCCCCCGGGTGCCTGGCTCGGTGCCTAGCTCTTCCAGAGGCTTCGGTGCCAGAGAATCTTCACAGGTGGGTGAGGAAACCGAGGCTTTTGGGGATGAAGGGAGAACTCTTGCACTCGCTCAGGTGCCTAGTGGCTAAGGCAGAATTCAGTCCTGGCGGGTGGGACTCAGAATCCATCCTCTCAACCCTGTCCACCCAGACACTCACAGAACATCCTCTTCTCTCCCCTGTCATTGGGGATCAGTGACAGGGACAGTATATCCCATGAGATGCCCCCCTATCTGTGCTCAGCCTTTCCACGGAGCTTCTAAAGCGATGCGGCCCGTTTTGTTAGAGCTCACATTACGTTTCGTCCTCTGCTGGCTTGCTGTTTCTTGTTGAACTGGGAAGTTTTGGTCTGTAAGGTATTCTACATTGGAGTTTGAGGAAGTTTATTGCCAGCAATACTTGGGGAACTTTAACAGCAATCTGGGCTATTTTTTAAATATATTTTTATCGATTTCAGAGATAAAGGGAGAGGCAGAGAAACATCAGTGATGAAAGAGAATCATTGATTGGCTGCCTCCTGCACACCCAATCTTGGAGATCAAGCCCGTCACCCGGGCAAGTGCTCTGACTGGCAATAGAACCCTGACCTTGCCCTAACGGGTTTGGCTCAGTGGATAGAGTGTCAGTCTGCGGACTGAAGGGTCCCAGGTTCCATTCTGGTCAAGGGCATGCACCTTGGTTTCAGGCACATCCCCAGTAGGAAGTGTGTAAGAGGCAGCTGAACGGTGTCTCTCTCATCAGTGTTTCTAACTCTCTATTCCTCTCCCTTCCTCTCTATAAAAAAATCAATAAAATATATTAATTTAAAAAAAAGAAGAATCCTGACCTCATGGTTCATGGGTCCACTCAACCACTGAGCCACACAGGTTGGGCGACCTAGGCTGTGTGATCCAGGGTCTTTTCCCATGAAAAATCATGCAGGTATTTTTGGAGATGGAAAACCACAGGGAAATTCAAGCACGCTCCTCAGGCCGAGGAGAAAAAAGGGGTCCTTTCTCTTCCTCGGGATGGAGAGGTCTCAGGGCACCTCCTAGCTCTGAAGACTTCTTTCTGTCTCTGGTTCTGCCTCACTGACAGGAAACGTGGATCTTATCCGGATGTTGAAGGTCAACTCAGCTTCCTCAAGACCTTTGTCTCGGCACATTGCTGGGTGGCAGGAGGCAGCTGCTCTTGCCACTCTTTCTCCCGGGTCCTTCCCCTCTCGAGCCTCTCACCTCTGCTCCATGGACACCACTTTTCCTCCTCTCAGCTGCCTCTTCTGCTCCTGGGCTCTGCGGCATGAAAGCCGCCCTCAGCCCCGTGTGTCTTCTCTTCCTGCACGGGGCCCAGCCCCAGGTCCTTCTGGGGCAGTGGTTCTCAACCTGTGGGTCGCGACCCCTTTGGGGGTTGAATGATCCTTTCACAGGGGTCACCTAAGACCATCAGAAAACGCAGATTTTTACATCACGATGTATAACAGTAGCAAAATTTCATGGTTGGGGGTCACCACCACATGAGGAACTGTATGCAAGGGTCGCGGCCTTAGGAAGGTTGAGAACCACTGTTCTGGGGTGTCAGGGACTGAGCGAATCAATTGGGGGCTTTGTCTCGGAATCCTTCCCTCCCTTGACGTAGCCACGTGTTTGTTTGTTTTATGGAGACTGTTCTCCATCCATTGCTCTCCAGGCCGTTTTTCGATGAGTTTCTGGAAGGCCCACGGGAAGCACAATTCTCCTGAAGGCAGTCTTCCCCATTTGCATGGCAAACACCCATATGGCAGCGAGACACCCTGCCCTGGTCACAGCAGGCATCCCTGTGTTTGGGGACTTGTGATTTGCTTGATAATTTTGTCCTTTCTATATTTTTCTTTAAAGCCTTTTGGTGGCCAGATGAATAACTCTGCCAGAAGTGTCCCATGGGGGTGACTGCTACCGATCCTCCGTGTCTGTCCCGGGCCACTGTCCCCATGGGATGACCAGGTGAAGCCCGAGAGAGGCCCTGCCTCTTTAGGTTTGGCAGAAAAGGAGGGAAAGCAAGTCCCAGGAAACCCCTCCCCTGGGTAGATGGCACCGTCTTGAACTTGGGAAGTGACTGCTTTCCAGCTCCATTGTGCTATTTACCAGTTGGGAGTTGGGTTTGGGTCCGTCCGGACCCCTGGGACCTTCACCGCTGCTTCCCTTTCTGTTCTTCTGGTCCTTCAGGCTCGCTCGGCTTCGGGCCCTTTGGACTGGCCTTTGCCGCTTTGAGCTCTTTGTGAAACGGGGTCACTAGTCACCGTCCTTCAGCCTCCCCCACAGACACCAGAGCTTCTCTTAACACCTGCAGGGAGGTAGCCCTCCCCTCATGTGACTCCTCCGTGTGCCTGCCCGAAGTGATGGACATTAGAGGCAAAACCTGTCCCTTCATTTCCACGTTCAGAGTAAAGCAAGTGGCAGAGCGACCAATGTTGGAGCAAGGAAAGTTCTTCCACATTTTGGGGGGATGCTCTGTGTGTGCAGATGAGGCACACCCACCCTGGGGCTCCGGCGTGTTGTCATTAAGGGTGATGGTATATGAACAGGCTTAGATCTCAGGCTTTGGGTCTTTAACTGTAAAATCCACTGCCTTCCAAAATCCAGAGTTTTTTTGTTTTGTTTTTTATCTTCATTTCTTTTTGAAGGCTAACACCAAACAAACAGGGAAGGCAGCAATTTGTGTCGAAAGAGAGCTGGGAACAAGGGCTCCGTTTCTTTGTACTTTGTCATTTCTTTGCCTCCAAGGAAAATATTCTGGGTAAAATAATAATTGGGCTTCCTGGTGGGGCTGCATGACATTGCTGATCATTGCCCGGGGCCTGGCAAGAGCAGGGGCGGGAAGGAGCTCTCCAGACAGCAGGGCAGGCTGGCAGGCAGGGTGGGGGCTGGGCAGGCAGTTCTGCTCGGGGCTGGGTTCTTGGGTGTCAGGGTCTAGGGCACAGGTCATCCCTATGGCCTGGGCACTCCACCCCTCTGGGTTTCAGATCTTTTGACTAATAAATTAGGCAGTTCCATCAGAACAGTTCTTCCCAGCTCTGCCATGCCCAACAAGTTCCTTTTTATATCAAAAATGATAAATTGAAATGAAATTTTATAAGTAAAACTAGTAGCCCGGTGCACAAAATTCATGCACGGGGGTGGGGAGGTTCCTTAGCCTGGCCTGCACCCTCTCCAATCTGGGATTCCTCTCACAATCCAGAACCACTGACTCCTAAGTGCTCACTTGCCTGCCTGATGGCCCTAACTGCTCTCCCCCCTGGCCTGATCTCCCTAACTGCTTTCCCTCCTTGTCTGATTCCCCTAACTGCCTATCTGTTCTCTCCTCCTGGCCTGATCCCCTAACTGCCTATGTGCTCTCCCTTCCTCTCCAAACCTTCAGATCCTCGAGCAGTAGTGCTGAGAGCTCTCTGCCGAGGCCCCGCCCCCATCCTGATGCCCCAGTCTGGGGCCAGGCAGTACTGGGGGCCTGCGCATATCTCCGCGGGGTTGGGGGTCGGGATGGGCCGCCTCCCGTGGCAGCCTCATGTCCCCATGGCACAAGACCTGTCCCCATCCCCACCCCCATTCCCGCCCACCAGCTCCTGTGTGCGCGCAACCTGGTCGTGACTGTGACACTGTTAGGACCAATTAGCATATGACCTCTTTATTACATAGATAACCTGTCTATACACATATTTCAAAAGAGTACACTGGACTAAGTATAAAATAAGGAAGAAATTTTAAATTTTTAAAGGAAAATAATATGTATGTTAACACCTACATGCCTGGTTCTGATGCTGATGAGGTATTCAGGTGCTGTACAGAGAGGTGGACCAACACAGGTACGCTGTACTACACACCACTGCACTACTGTCTGCAATGGGGTTGTCTAAGATGATGTCTTAGGGTTTTCTGGAGAAACAGACCAATTGATGGATGGTTGATGGGTGGGATGGATGGATGGATGGATGGAGATGGATGGGATGGATGGATGGATGGTTGGGATGAGTGGATGAATGGATGGGATGGGATGGGATGGAGATGGATGGGTGGATGAACGGATGGATGGGATGGGATGGATGGATGGAATTGGATGGATGGGTGGATGGATGGGATGAGATGGATGGGTGAGTGGATAGATAGATAAGAAGATTTATTATAGGAATTGGCTCACACAGACATGGAGACTGAGAAGTCCATACTCTGCTCTCTGCCAGTGGTGTAATTAATTCAGTTGAAGTCTGAAGGTCTGGGAATTGAGAGATTGACCGTGTAAATCCCGGTCTGAGACCAAAAGCATGAGAAGCAGGAGTGCTGATGGCAAGGGCAGAAGATGGCTGTCTTAGCTCAGGCAGAGGGAACAAATTCATCTTCTTGGCCTTCTTGTTCTTATTCAGCTGATCTGATGATGCCCAAACCTGGGGGAGGACGAGCTTCCTCAGTCTACTGATTCCAGTGCTCATCTCTTCAGAAGACACCGTCAGAGGCACACCCAGAAATCATGTTTCACCATAAAATTCACCACCATGGTGAACAGCTCAGTACTTCTTTTTCTAATTATTTTCTCATCACTTTTCACGCCCTCTGTGCCTTCTTCCTCTCCACCCATCGCTCTCCACCTATTTTTTTAAAGGTATAGATTAGTGAACTAAGCACAGAATCTTTTTTAAAAAAAGAGAGAGGAAGAGAAAGATAGAAACATCAATGATGAGAGACGAATTGATTGGCTGCCTCCTGCATGCCCTTTACTGGGGATCAAGCCCACAACTCTTAACCAAATCAAACCGGGGACTCTTCAGTATGCAGGCTGATGCAATATCCACTGAACTAAACCAGCTAGGGCCAGCTCTTGGTAATACTTAAAATGAATGTGGAATCTTCCCTCAATTTCTATAGTGGTTGCATTCCTGGACATTTCAGTGTATATTAACCTGTGCAAAAAAAAAAAGTGTTTATTTATAAAACAAACAAGAATTAGGTTCCAGGTTTTCAGTGTACATAAATGGCCACTGGGGTGTTTGGAGTCATCAGGATGCAGGACAGTTGTTAAGGTGGGATGTCTAGCATCCCTGGCCCCTGCGCACAGAATGCCACGTCGTAGGACAGTCAGCCCGCCTCAGAAGACCTATTTCCTGAAGCTCTGTGTGATGGAGCGGCCCCTGTTGAGAACTCTAACACTTCCGTGTGCTCACAGGTTTCCTGGGATCTCCTCTCCATGCATCTGATCCGGGGGCACAGGGTTGGGATGGCTGATCAGGCTTCCAGGTGCTGCGTCTGGCCCAGCACCACACCTTGAGTAGCAAGGACCTGTGGACTCACGTGGCCCCGTCTGTGCTAAGATTCTGTGGATCCGGGGCGCGTCTCTCCAGAGTGGGTGTCTGACAACCACCAGCTATCGAATCTTCTGTGGTGCCTGTCAGAAATGTATGTCCCGCCCTGGCCCGTGTGGCTCATCGTCCCATGCACCGAAAGGTTGCAGGTTTGATTCCCAGTCAGGACACATGCCGGATTGCAGGCTCAATCCGAGGTAGGGGGCGGGCAAAATGCAATTTATCGATGTCCCCCTCTCCCTCTCCCTTCCTCTCTCTCTCAAAATCAACTTTTAAAAATCTTAAAAACAAACAAAAAAGCGGATGGATGTCCCTGAGCCGCACCCCAGGCTCCTTGCATCCCCATCTGAGTCCCTCTCCGAGCACTGCCTTAAAACCTCTGCAGCTGAGAGCCCAGCTATGTGGCTAGATGCCTCGGGGTCGGAGGATCTTTGGGGACAAAGCCCTGTCTCTCCATCCAAATCCCAGCTGCCGTCCAGTCACAGACCTCCGACATCAGACAGAGGTGGGGAAGTCCACCACTCACTCCCCCGAGGTTCCGGATGCCCGCGCCCCCTAGGTCTTTACTTACGTTTCTCTGGATGCACGTTCCCTCCCACAGGCACCCAGACAAGAAGGCCTGGCCTCCAGGCTTTGGCAGATGAGGTCAGGTGGCCCAGGGAAAGCCTGGGGGAGCTTTTATTCACCACTCCAGCCCCTTTCTCCTCCATTCCCAGCCCGCCCTCTCTCTGTCGTTTCATTTATTCCGACCTGCTGCTGGGGGAGGGGACTGTGGGAGACAAAGGTGTAAGGTTTCCTTTTGTCCTCCTGAGACCGAAGGGGGCTGCCATGGGTTGGGAAGGCCCCCTGAGAGCGTCTGGAGAAGGGGCTGAGTCTCTCCCGGATGCAGAATGCCTCCCTTTTTCCCCTCCCAGCATCCGGGTCCCGGGTGGCTCAGCCACAGCAATAAAGCCCCTTCCCTCTGGACAGGCAGCTGGCTACTATGAGGGTGTCACAGTGAACCCTTCTGAGGAGGTTTTTATGTAAAGAAATAAGGCCCCGATTTCCTCAGCCTTCTCTGGAGAGGGCTGGTGGGTCACGGGCTCTAGACTCTGAAGGTCCGATGGGGAGCCAGGCCAGGAGTTCAGCAGCAAATCAGCCAGGTGCTGGCTCCATCCTGGCCGTGTACCCAGATCCCCAAACGGGGCCTCTGTCTCTTGGCCAAGACTCTTCCTCGGCCCCCTTTCTGATGCCTGTCTCTCTGCCTGGGCTCATGCTGACGTCCTTTCTGCGTATTGCTCCTGCCTCTGGGTCCTCGCTGTTTCTTTTTCTTTCTTTTTTAATATATTTTATTGATTTTTTACAGAGAGGAAGGGAGAAGGATAGAGAGTTAGAAACATTGATGAGAGAGACATCAATCAGCTGCCTCCTGTACACCTCCTACTGGGGATGTGCCCACAACCAAGGTACATGCCCTTGACCGGAATCAAACCCGGGACCTTTCAGTCTGCAGGCCGACGCTCTATCCACTGAGCCAAACCGGTTAGGGGCACACCCTCCACCAGGAACTGAGCCCACCAACCATGCACGTGCCCTGACCAGGAATCCAACAGTGACTTCCTGGTTTCTTAGGTCGATGTTCAACCACTGAGCCACACCGGTCGAGCTCAAAACGCTTTTTAAATGAAACAGATCATTTGACCCACGTGACCCACGGTCTGTCCTTGCTCTGCTGTCCCCGGCACGTGACTTGAGCTCAAGCATCCAGAAGAACTGGGTGAGCTATACAGTAGATTCATTCTGGACAGGGGAGTGTTCCTGGAATATCTGAGAAGAACCCCTCAATTCTTCTGGCTTTCCTAAAAAAATACAAATTATCTGCCTTTTATCCAAGTTCTGGGTAAATATTCTCAGTGGAAATAACCAATCCAAAATGAAACTGGCAACAGCTAACGCTGCGCACGATACTTTGTCCCAAATGAGAAAGAACGGCTGAAAAGTGCAACAGTTGGACTGGGAGAAATTAGATAGAAAAGAACCCACACAAAATAAAACCTACATGTGTCATGTGGTAAAACTGTTAAAAACAAAAAACAGTGGAAGAATGAAATAATCTAGGGAAAATCTGGATATGCAAAATGTGACCCACGAACATGGACCTCGGTAGAAATGTGGTCATCCAGGACCCTCAGATTGTCAAGAGCAGTGATGGACGGACAAAAATAATTAGAGAATCACATTTCTGGTAAAAATGCTATTGAAAAGAAATGTCTAAAATGGGGAAAACGGCACAGAATGGAAAGCTTACTGGGTATGAAAGTGGTTTACGTGGGAATTCACTGAGGAAAAATATGTTCTCAATGAAATGTCCTCAGTGCTGGTAAAATTCAGATTAAAACCTATAGATCCTGCCCTAGCTGGTTCGGCCACCTACAGACTGAAGGGTCCCAGGTTCGATTCCGGTCCAGGGCACATGCCCTGTAGTAGGCTTGACCCCCAGTGGGGGGTGTGCAAGAGGCAGCCAATCAAGGATTCTCTCTCATCACTGATGTTGCCATCTCTCTCCCTCTTCTTGCTCTCTGAAATCAATAAAAATATATATATTTTAAAATCTATAGATCCATAAAGGCGGAATTAAAAATGTGTTTCAGGGCAAAGCGCCAACCAGGTCAAATCGAGACCCCAAACCTTGGTGGGTTCCAAACAAGGCCTGAGGCCTGGGTGACTGACCCACCTGTTGACGGGGTCCTGGGACAGGAAAAGCACGCCGCTGGGGAAATGGGGGAATCCGAACGAAGCTTAGAGTCCAGCGGCGAGTAATGATCTGAAGTTGGCTTTCATGTTGGACAAACATGTCGTGATGTTGGTTTGCATCCTCCTCTGGAGCTTGCCGGCTACGGTCTGCACCCAGCCCCACATGGGAGGGGGCAGGGATCCACTGGAGAGAGGCAGGGGCAGGGTAACACATGAGGGGACCTACTGATGAGGTTTGTCTTGGACAAAACCACATGAGTGCAGTCGTGGGCTGCATAACAACATTTCTGTCAACGCGGGGCCCAAATATAGGAGGACCGTGGTCCCATCGATGAGGATGGGGCTGGATTTCTGTAAGAAATGGAAGGGCCGAAACCGGTTTGGCTCAATGGATAGAGCATCGGCCTGTGGACTGAAAGGTCCCAGGTTTGATTCCAGTCAAAGGTATGTACCTTGGTTGCAAGCACATCCCCAGTAGGAGGCGTGCAGGAGGCAGCTGGTCCATGTTTCTCTCTCATGGATGTTTCTAGCTCTCTATCCCTCTCCCTTCTTCTCTGTAAAAAATCAATAAAATATATTTTTAAAAAGAAATGGGAGGATAGGCGATGCAGGAGGATTTTTCTCTCCGCTGCAGTCACATCCATGGAAAGTGGCAGCCGCTTCCCTCTCGCTCGAAGCAGCTGGAGGCTGAGTGCACAGATGGCACCCAGCCCGCCAGCCGCTGGCCTGTTTCAGCCAGAGGAGCCGTCCCCAGCCCCGCATGCAGCCTCCGCAGGTAGCTGGCTGGTCCCGCAGAGATGGCTGTCATTCTCTGTGAGGACCAGACCCTGTAACGGCCACAGGGCCCCGGCGCTGCCTGCACGGGCAGGAAGTGCCTCTGCCCCTCGAGTGAAGGCTGTCTGTGGTGGTGGTGGTGTGGGGCCAGCCTGTACGGTACCTGGCAAATATTTCCCGTTGCAACGATGTCAAGCAAGATCAGCTCCATTCCTTCCGCCTGCTCGCTGCCAGAGAGGGCCTTGGTGCCAGCCGGGGTCGGTGGAACCGAAAACAAATTTCCAAACTCTAAAATACGGAGTTCTCAGTGCTCTACCCCAGCCCTGGTAAACACTCTCTCTCTCTCTCTCTTTTTCTCTCTCTCTCCCTCTCTCTCTTTTTTTCATGAAAGCCACAAACTTCCTCAGTCTGACCACCGCTCCAGCAGGCAGTAGCCAAACACGTTGCCATGGCAACCCCCATGTTCCTTTATCCTCCTCTCCTGGTTTCTCATGCCTGCTGATCCCCGGCCCCGTTCACACCCTCCTGAGGGCACCGTTGCCATGATCTGCGCTTTCCCCGGCCAGCTGGCCCTCGGCGTTTCCCCTCAAACCAGCCCACCCCTCTGATCCTGGAGCAGCACCCACAGCTCGGGTTCTATTTCCGACCCCGAAAGAGGAAGTGGGGGCGGGCGAGGGGGACGGCGGTGTTTATAAAGTCCACAGCCAGGCACCGGGGGCCCTGGGCCTTCACATTCACCAGCGCTCAGGGCTGGGAGCAGCCTCCGGTCCCGGCTCCGCTCCTGGCAGGGCCCTGGCCGGTGTGCCATTCTTTACCTTTGATAGCGTCCGGGCACTGCACCTTCTCTAGGTTTAGATGCACAAGCACCACTGTGTGGCCACTGCCCGCGGTACCCAGTAAGCAGCGTGCTGGGCGGAGCAAGAGGCTGGGCCAGCGATTAACAACCGTGTGCCGCCGGGATGTGTCAAACACGAGCACCTGAACTCTTTCCCTTACGTGGCCAAGTGACAAAATGACAACAGCCAACCCATAGCTGTCCCTGTGAATGAATCAAAGTTTAACCTGTATTTAATTTTTGTCAGATCACACATATATACATACACACATATATATCCTCTATAATAAGAGAGGAGTATGCTAATTAGCCGTGACGCCCTGAGGTATAACAACCAAGTGCATCACGACTAAATCATGGATCAGCAGGAGGGTGGGCTGAGCAGGCTGCAGAGAGCCACAGGAGGGGGCAGGACAGCAAGCTTTGGGGGACCGTGGGGAGAGCAGGGGAAGCTACAGGAGAGCGACAGTAGGAGGGTGGCAGCAACCTCCTGGCGCACAGATTCGTGCACAGGGCTGTGTGTGTGTGTGTGTGTGTGTGTGTGTGTGTGAGAGAGAGAGAGAGAGAGAGCGCTGTGGAACTTCAGTAGTTAGTTTTTGTGTGCCATGAGATGGAAAAAGCTGAAAACCTCTGGGCCGGACCGCAGAGCCTGGTGAGTATAGGCTGTGCCCCTGGGCTCGTGTAAGTGTGCTCTGTGATGTTCGCACGGTGACGAAATCGCCCAGCGTGCGTTTCTCAGAAAGGATCTCTGTCGTTAGCGACTGGTGACTGGTTTTCCACCCCCACCACCAGTCCGGGCGTTTAATGGAGGCCCTCGCTGGTGCGGTCACACCGGGGCCTTCGTTGGGGCCGGTCCCCACGGTGTCGGCCCCACCTTTCCCTCGAGGCTGTGTCCTCAGAGCTGCTGCCCATCGGGGCGCAGGAAAGGCAGCAGGAAGCACACCCCACGGCCCGGGAGGGAGGGGGGTCCAGCTTGGGGGCCAAACCAGTGGTCACATCTTTTTTTTTTATCTTTATTATTCAGATTATTACATTTGTTTCTCTTTTTCCCCTCCACCCGGCTCCCAACCCTCCCTCTACCCTTACCTCCCTCCCATTGACCTCATCCATAGGAGTATGATTTTTGTCCAGTCTCTCCCTGCACCCCCCTCTCCCTTTTCCCCCTGAGAATTATCAGTCCACTCCCTTTCTGTGCTCCTGATTCTATTATATTCACCAGTTTATTCTGTTGATCTAATTTTTAATTCACTTGTTGATAGATATGTATTTATTGTTCATAATTTTTTGTCTTTTACTTTTTTCTTCTTCCTCTTCTAAAAGAATACCTTTCAGCATTTCATATAATACTGGTTTGGTATTGATGAACTCCTTTACTTTTTCTTATCTGTAAAGCTCTTGATCTGCCCTTCAATTCTGAATGATAGCTTTGCTGGATAGATTATTCTTGGTTGTAGGTTCTTGCTATTCATCACGTTGAATATTTCTTGCCACTCCCGTCTGGCCTGCATCGTTTCTGTTGAGAAATCAGCTGACAGTCTATGGGTGCTCCCTTGTAAGTAATTAACCGTTTTTCTCTTGCTGCTTTTAATATTCTTTGTCTTTTGCTCTTGGTATTTTAATTATGATATGTCTTGGTGTAGTCCTCTTTGGATTCCTTTTATATGGGGTTCTGTGTGCTTCCTGGACTTGTAAGACTATTGCTTTTACCAGATGTGGGAAGTTTGCAGTCATTATTTCTTGTTGGCCCTCCCCAGCACACAGTGATGTGAGATGTTAGCACCCAGGGGAACTGCGTGAGGGGGTGCAGGAACTTCCTGTGCTCTCTCTGCAACTTTCCTGTCAGCGTACAATAGTCCCCAGAATGTGGGGGGTCAGAATGCCCCGGACAAAAAAAAAATATAACTCACAGTTCCCACTGCCCTCTCCTGTGAGCACGGCGGCTCACTCCCCAGTGCGGCCGGGCTGTGCCACATCGGTTTATTTCGGGGGAATTACGCCTGAGGCCACACCTGCCCCTCAGCACCCCTCATAGACTTCTGGGCCCTGCCGGCCGCTGGGTCGCCCACACCTCTCCCCAGGCCCAGGCAGCTTTCTCCTGCTCCTCCCGGAGCTGGCTCCCTGGGATCCCCACCTGTGGGCGCACCCCAGCCCTGGACTCACTGCAGAGCGGAACGCCCTGAGGAGCTGGAGCAACAGGGGTGCCTGGCTGCCGCCCCCACAGATTCTGTTGGAGGGGCTGGGCAGGACCTGGGCTCCTGGATGTTAAAAAGCTGCCCCAGAAGTCCTAGCTGGTTTGCTCGGTGGTTAGTGTTGGCCTGCAGACTGAAGGGTCTCAGGTTCTATTCCGGTCAAGGGCATGAACCTCCATTGCAGGCTGATCCCCAGCCTCAGTTCCTGTACCCCCTCACCCAGTTGGGGTGTGTGTGGGAGGCAACCAATTGATATCTCTGTGTCTCTCTCTCTCCTTCTCTCTCTTTCTCTTTCTCTCTCTCTCTCTCTTCCATTCTCTCTAAAAAAAAAAAAATCAATGGAACAAATACCCTCCGTGAGGATTAACACAAATAAATAAACAGATAAAAACCTCTCCCAGGATCCAGATGTGCAGCCAGGTTCAAGAACCACTGGTGTCGTCTCACTAAACCCTGCTGGTCCCTGCAAAGCCCCGTTGAGCCCAGCCCCTCTCCATCCTCCTCCTCGAGTCCCCGGAGGTCACACGGCTCCAGCACAGATGCTTCCATGTGTGTGCATGATGCACCCACTCTCCACCACCAGGAGGTGCACACTCCCGGTCCTCAGGATGTTCTCGGGAGCCTCATCCAGAGCCAGCCTGGCTTGCTGGTCTCCCTCCGCACACCGGTGGCCATGACCTTCCCGAGGGCGCCCCTTGCTAGGTGGCCTTGACCCTGGGCACAGTGGGTCCTCCTCTGAGCACTCCCTGCACGGGGCCCAGTGGTTCAGGTGCCCTCCCCCTCTGGCTGCACAGAGCCTCCTCTCTCGTTGGCATTGATAGCCAACGTCAAATCAAAATCACCTACCCCACCACCCCACTGGGCACCCCGTGTCCAGGGAATGAGCTTCGGAAATACCGGGCTGCGCCAGGTCGCACGTCAGCCCCGGATGTAAAGGTCCCAGGCTCAGGAGGAGCGAGGTGTGCGCTTGCTTCTCTGTGGAGTTGCCAGACTCACTGACTCCGACTCTGCAGGGTCTCGGCCGGGAATGTGTTGTTCTAGTTCCTCGGGCGATGCTGGGGGAGCCAGCCCCGGGGTGCTGGGAACCACATCACCCCAGAACATCAAGGCCTCTCCGGTTCAGAACTCGGGGTCCCTCGTAAAAATCTGGACTTTACGAAGAAGTCGTGCCCCAGCCCCGGCAGCGGAGAGTTGGCGTCTGGCTGCCCAGTGGGTGACATTTATGTGAGTGTAAACTCCCCGGGGGCACAGGCGTGCAGCCGACCTGGTCTGACGCCACGCTGCTGCCAGTGAAAGCTTCAGGCCTGGTGCCCATCAGTCTCTGGCTCACCCCCCGGGCTGTCACCGGAGGGTGGGAAGGCTGTGGATGGGCACTCTGGATGTGGAGGTGACACTGTTCTCAGATCAGGCAACCGGCCGACTGAGCACCTGGGCCATGGTTTGTGCGACCTGACTTGACACCGAGGGAGAAAGATACAGTGGATGTGTCTCCCTGGCCATTTAGTTAGATTCTCAGTGGGTGGGGCCAGGCCTTGGTGCTTTTTGTTTGTTTTAATATATATTTTGTTGATGTCAGAGAGGAAAAGAGAGGAAGAGATAGAAATATCATGATGAGAGTCGTTGATCGGTGCCTTCTGCATGCCCCCTACTGGAGGATCAAGCCCGCAACCCCAGGCACGTGTCCTTGATCAGAAAGGAACCCGGGACCCTTCAATCTGCAGGCCGACGCTCTAACCACTGAGCCAAACCGGCTAGAGCCCGTGGTGTTTTTTAAAGCTCTTCAGATGAGTTTTCCCTCACCCAGGATTAAGAACTGGCATTGCATAAGGCATTCTGTAGAGCAGGGTCTTGCTCCGATGTAAGGGTTAGTCTGCTCCTTCCTTTAAAAAAAAAAAAAATGGAAGTATTCCAGGAATACTGTGCCAGGCCTGCCTTGCACTCCATGCGTCAGATGTGTATATTTTAGGGTACAGCTGGGTGAACTTTTACCTCTGTTGTCCCCACTCTTCACATCGACTGTATCCATGGAACCACACTCGGATCAAAGTGTCAGACACTCACAGGGCCCTGGTCCCCTTCCCGGTCAGTAGCCTCCTGGGGTTTTTTTTACTTTAAAACTATATTCTCGCTAAAACCAGTTTGGCTCAGTGGATAGAGCATCGGCCTGCGGACTGAAGGGTTCCAGGTTCGATTCCGGTCCAGGGCATGTACCTTGGTTGCGGGCACATCTCTAGTAGGAGGCGTGCAGGAGGCAGCTGGTCGATGTCTCTTTCTCATCGATGTTTTAGCTCTCTGTCTCTCTCCCTTCCTCTCTGTAAAAATCAATAAAATATATATTTTTTAAAAACAAACTATATTCTCTCTGAGTGTGTGTCCAGGTCCCCAAGTGTTGGGGATGCGCTTTGCCCCCCAATGTTCCTGCATTACGGACGAAAGCAAGGGTTGGGCATGGCCGGAATTTTCTCACATGTGTCGTTTTTGTTTGTTTTTTTGTATGATTTTTTTGCATGTGTCGTTGCTGTGGGACGCTGCACCCTTGGAAAGGAAGCTCAGCTGCCTGTGGGCCGCGTTCCTCAGGGGACAGTGAGCCCGTGAGGCAGCCAGCAGACGTGGCAGCAGCCTCTGCTAGATCAGACAGCAGCTTTCAGCCCAGCAGGCTGCATGAGCTTCCTGTTCCCAGAGGGTCAGGGCCCCCAAGTCCCAGGCAAGCAGCAGCTCCTAGCAGACCCAGGTGACCGTGGTGCACCCGTGGGTTTGTGACACTGAGAGACCCCGAGCGCAGGAGATCCCCAGATCTGGGGGCGCTGCGAGCAGACATGCTCATCTTCTCTGCCAGAAGGAGACGTTCGCTTTATTTTTGTGTGTGGCGATGAGATTTGCATAGCCTACACTTAGCCATTTTAAAGGATGCGGTTCAGTGGCGTTTCGTACACGGACGAGGTTGTGCCACCACCACCTCCATCTAGTTCCAAACCATTTCCATCACCCCGAGAAAACTCATGCCCAGTGATGGTCACCCCATCTGCCCCTCCTCTCACTCCCTGGCAGCCACCAGTCTGCTTTCTGTCTCCAGATCTATCAGTCCAGGATGTGTCATAAAAACAGGATCCTCCACCATACGGCCTTTTGGGTGTGGCTTTGTCATGTTTTCGAGGTGCATCCACATGGGAGCTTGGACCAGGGCGCCATAGTTGATGGACCTCTGGGCCGTTCCACGCGTTGGCCATGCCAGACGGTGCTGCTATGAATGTTCACACACAAGTGCTTGTCAATTCTACATAAAGGAGTGCGATAGGGTAATTCTGTGTTTAAGTTTTTGAGGAACCTCCATACTGTTTCCTACGACAGCTGTAACGTTTATATTCCACCAGAAATGTAGAATTCCAGTTTCTCCACATCCTCATCAGCATTTCTTTTTCTTTCTTTTTAATTTATAGCCATCCCCGTGGGTTTGAACTGGTGTCTCGTTGTGGTTTTAATTTGCGTCTCCCCAGTAACTGAGGATGTTGCACATCTTTTCATGTGCTTGTTGGCCCCGGTGTATCTCCATTGTATCAATGTCTGTTCAAGTCCTTTGCCCATTTTTTTTTTTTAGTTGTTTGTCTTTGTGTGAGTTGTTTGTCTTTACACATTCTGGATATAAAACCCTAGTCCCTAGATCCGTATGAGATAGGTGATTTGCAAATATATTCTCTCACTCTGCAGACTGTCCTTTCCCTTTCTTGATAATGTCCTTGGGCGTGTCAACGTTTGCAGTTCTGATGGAACTCCGTTTATCCAATTATTTATTTTTGCTTCTGGCTTTGGTGTCATATCTAAAATGTCACTGCCAAATAGCAAGAACCTACAACCAAGAATACTCTACCCAGCAAAGCTATCATTCAGAATTGAAGGGCAGATAAAGAGCTTCACAGATAAGGAAAAAGCTAAAGGAGTTCATCAACACCAAACCAGTCTTATATGAGATGCTGAAAGGTATACTCTTGAAGAAGAGGAAGAAGAAGAAAAAGGTAAAGGTAAAGATAAAAATTATGAACAACAAATACATCTATCAAGTGAATTAAAAATCTGATGAACAGAATAAACTGGTGAATATAATAGAATCAGGGGCATAGAAAGGGAGTGGACTGACAGTTCTCAGGGGAAAGGGGTGAGGGAGGTGTGGGAAGAGACTGGACAAAAATCGTACACCTATGGATGAGGACAATGGGGGGGAGATAACGGCAGAGAGTGGGGTGGAAGTCGTCTGGAGGGGAGCTATGGGGAGAAAAAAGAGGAACAATTGTAATCTGAACAATACAGATTTATTTAAAAGTTAAATAAATAAATAAATAAATAAATAAATAAATAAATAAATAAAATGTCATTGCCAAGTCCTAGAATGTGAGCAGATCTACTCCCTGCCCCCGAGTGGTCTTGGAAACTGTTAATGACCTTTGCACAGAAGATTTACAGAAACCCTAGGACTGTCTCCCAACAAGCCAGATGCACAGAGGGCAGAGAGGAGAGACGGATAAAAACAGTCTTCCTCCCAGCTCTGGAGCCGGCGAAGGACTGCTGTCTCTTCATCTGCTCATAGAGCCAGTCTCCCTTTCCAGCTTCAGCTGCCTGGATTGAGAGTCCATTTCTGGCAAGGGATTGAGTGCAGGGAAGGGAACGCGTGAGCTGGTGGTGGAGGGGTCTGGCTGGTTTTCCTTGTTACTTTGGTGGACTTGGCCGAGACATTGAAAAACTCTCTTGTCCTAGCCCAGGGGTCGGCAAACCGCAGCTCTTGAGCCACAGGTGGCTCTTTGGCTCCTTGAGTGTGGCTCTTTCATAAAAATACCACGGACTGGGCGAGTCTATTTTGAAGAAGTGGCATTAGAAGAAGTTTACGTTTAAATAATGTGACTCTCAAAAGAAATTTCAATTGTTGTACTGTTGATATTGGGCTCTGTTGACTAATGGGTTTGCCGACCCCTGCTAGCCAGTTTGGCTCAGTGGATAGAGCGTCAGTCTGCGGACTGAAGGGTCCTAGGTTCAATGCCCAGGTTGTGGGCTCAATCCCCAGTAAGAGGCATGCAGGAGGCAGCCGATCCATGATTCTCATCCTTGATATCTCTCTCTCCCCCTCCCTTCCTCTCTGAAATCAATTAAAAATATGTTTAAAAAGAACACATCTGTTTTATTGATTTTTAGAGAGGAAGGGAAAGGGAGAGAGAAAAACATTGATAGGAGAAAGAAACACCGATCAGCTGCCTCCAGCAAGCCCCCTGCTGGAGACGGAGCCACAACCAGGGCATATGCCCTGACTGGGAATCCACTGGCAACCTGGGGTGCACGGACGATGCCCAGCCACCTGAGCCACACAGGCCACGGCTGTTTGCCTTTTTCTAAGTGGCAGTGGTCCCCGTTCTCCTAGGAGGCTCTACCACTGCAGAAGTGGGGGGGATGAATGAAGAGGAGGAAGGCCGTCGCTGGCTCAGAAGGTTATTGCGTTTGTTCAGGGAGAGAGGCTGGGCATTAGCCGCGGAGAGACGTGGGCTGTTGCAGGCATGTTTGGAGACTTCCATCCACAGCGCCGGGAGGACCGGTGTGGCCGGGAGGGCAGGGAGGCCCCGAGCCAGCGCCTGCACTTGTGGCTCATGGAGCGGAGCGGGTGGCTGGTCACTCCTGGCCCAGGCAGGGGCTGCCTGCAGAGCGTGCTGCAGAGTGTGGGAGCGATGTGCATGCCTTATCGGCATCGCAGGCCGAGGTTAATAGCGCCGAGCATCCACAGGTTTCTGGTAAGTTCATTAAGGAGAATGTTTTGTGAAAGGCAGGGAAGTCGCTGAAGCAGCACTGGGCAGCTCCTGCCCTTTGCCTCCCTGCAGGCACCCTGACTTCCTTCGGATGCGCTTCCCACCCACACCAGGAAGAGGTGCCGGGAGGGTCGCCTTCGTGCCAGAGCCGTAGTCCCTGGCTCAGTGGCACCAATCCTCTGCCTGCGTTTGAACGGGAGGGTCCTGGCACAGGTATTTTTTAAAAGCTTCTTGGTGAACCCGGCCGTTGTGGCTCCGTGGATGGAGCGTCGTCCTGTGCGCTGAACAGTCTAAGGTTCCGGGCACATGCTGGCTTCAGGCTTGGTCCCCAGGGAGGGGCGTGCAGGAGGCAGCCAATCAATGTCTCTCTCGTCAATGCTTCTCTCTCTCTCTGCCTTCCTCTCTATCATATAAAATAAAATAATAAAATTAAATATAAAATTAAAATATAAAATAATTAAATAAAATAAAAAAGTCATTTTTTAAGCTCCCTGGTGATTTGAATGTGCAACCAGGACTGAGAACCTGTCACTGAAATACAGAAGACACCTGAGTTGCCCTCATTATTCTAAACTGTCACGCTCCCTGCCTAGCAAATGCTTAGCTCTATGTACAGAACTAATTTCCAATGGCAAAATATCAAAATATCGCCAAAACCGGTTTGGCTCAGTGGATAAAGCGTCAGCCTGCGGACTGAAAGGTCCCAGGTTAGATTCCAGTTAAGAGCATGAACCTTGGTTGCGGGCACATCCCCAGTAGGAGACGTGCAGGAGGCAGCTGATCAAAGTCTCTCTCTCATCAATGTTTCTAAATCTCTATTCCTCTCCCTTCCTCTCTATAAAAAATCAATAAAATATATTTTTTTAATATATCAAAATATCAGTGCAGCCCTAACCGGTTTGGTTCAGTGAATAGAGTGTCAGCCTGCGGACTGAAGGGTCCCAGATTCGATTCCAGTCAAGGGCATGTACTTTGGTTGTGGGCACATCCCCAGTAGGGGACGTGCAGGAGGCAGCTGATGTTTCTCTCTCATTGATGTTTCTAACTCTATCCCTCTCCCTGCCTCTCTGTAAAAGATCAACAAAATAGATTTTAAAAAATATATCTCAGTGCAGCAACTCACTTTCGAGTCTCCAGTTCGTGCCCATCTGCGTGCAGCATTCTTTTACTCTTTCATTCATTAAGATCATCCTTAGTGGAAGGCCTGGGGTCTGCTAGACACTGTGCTGATGGGATAAGTTGAGGCGTGGCACCCTAAAGACATCCATACCCGAACCCCTGGGTACACGAATAGGGAGGTCACGCCGGGTTATCCACGTGGGCTCCATGTAATCATGTGAGCTCAATGTAATCGTGTGAGCTCTCACAAACAGAACTTTCCTTTTCTCTTACACAACAATCTCCAGGTCCCTCCATGCTGCCTCAGAGGGAAGAGCTCCTCCTTCTTTATAGCTGAACTAGAGGCCCGCCCGATGCATGGAATTCGGGCAAGGGGCTCGGCCCTCGCAGCCCCAGCTTAGTGGGGAAGGTCGTCCAGAAGGATATCCGGAAGGTCGTTTGACTGTCCTGTCTAATTAGCATATTATGCTTTTATTAGTATAGATAGCATTCCATTGTGTCAATGTACCTTGGCTTTTTTATCCTCATCTACTGATGGGCACTTGGGCTGTTTCCAGATCTTAACCGCTATAAATAATGCTGCTGTGAGCATAGGGCTGCCTCTGCTCTTTCTGGCTGATGTCTTGGATGTCTTAGGATATATTCCTAAGAGTGGGATCACTGGGTCAAACGGCAGTTCCATTTTTCATCTTTTTGAGGAAACTCCACGCTGTTCTCCACAGTGGCTGCACCAGTCTGCATTCCCACCAACAGTGCACGAGGGTTCCTTTTTCTCCGCATCCTCACCAGCCCTGGTTTGTTGATTGATTGATGGTAGCCATTCTGGCAATAAGAATCAAAGACAAATATCACATGATCTCACTGATGTGTGGAATCTAATGAGCAAAATAAACCGGTGAATAAAATAGAAGCAGTGGCATGGAAACATGGAACAGACCAGCAGAATCTCGGGTGGGGCGGGGAGGGGGATTAAAGGATTTATCTGCATCTGTGCCTTGCCCCACGGACTAGGGCAGGATGGGAACCAGATGGAGGAGGCCAAGGTGGGGAGCGGGGGGAGGACATCTACAATACTCTGAGCAGTAAAGACAATAACTAATAAATACCATATTTTCCGTTATATAAGATGATTTTTAACCCAGGAAAATATTCTCAAAAGTCAGAGGTCGTCTTATATGCCAGATGTCATATTATAGGGAAAGTATATCCCAAACTCTATATTTTAACTGGAAAAGTTGGGGTCGTCTTATACGCCCAGTCGTCTTATATTCCGGAAAATACGGTAAATTCAAAACAGAGCATCTTTCCTAGCAGAAGCCAAAGAGAAGATGATCAGGAGAGATCTGAAGCATGGCAAACACACCAGCAACATTGCTAGTGTTTCTGAGGATGGAGCAAGGGGTTTCCTGCCAGGGACGCAGGCAGCCTTGCCCAACTGGGAGACTGGGCCGCTGGGAGCAGCCTTCAGCTCTCAGACAGCGAGGAAACGGGCCCTCAGTTCTCCGACCACAAGGAACTGAATTCTGTGAACAACCCAAATGAGCAAGGAAACCGTTCTCGCCAGCAGCTCCGAGAAGGAAGGCAGCGCGCAGACACCGAGGGGTGAGACTCAAGATCCACCTGTGCTGTTTGAAGCCACTGAATTTGTGGCAACTGTTACAGCAACAATAGAAAACCAGTGTAGCAGAACCCTGAAAAACACAGTGACATTCTCCCTGTGGTCATGGAGCTTAGCATCTCAAATTAGCAACATGTGTACAAGGAGAAACGAATCAAGTGTTGGCTAACCCAAGTCTCAGGCTGAAGGTTTGGAATTGGAGGGGGTCAGGAGATAGGTGAGATCCAGGTTCTGTACTTTTTGAAGGACGTGTTAGAGGCACCTCTCACCAGAGAGGGGTTATTGGGACAGCCCCCGGAGTCAGTGGGATGGGGCTGTCCCCAACCTCATTCTTGTCTTCTCATATAAATAATTTATATGATCATCTTCCACAACAAGTCTACTTCTGTATTTAGACTTGATAACCAACAAGCTGGAAATTCCTGTTTCCCAAAGTTATGTTTTTGGAAATGGAAGAAGAAGGCACAACACGGTCTCAGACAGAACAGGATTGCAAACACTTGATCCAGAATTTTGTAACTGACATTGTAGAGAAATCAGTTCTCGCTGCATCGCTGTTAATAAGTTCAGTGAACTCCTCTTGTGCTGTCTCAGGAACATCTTCCACTTTGACAATGGGCTTCTGGTGAGTGCAAATGTGGTGTCCGGTAGATTTGGAAAATATGATGAATTTTCTTTTGCAAGCATGTGCAGGTGTTCTTGCACAGAAATTATCATCGTAATCCTTTTGTCTGGTTCAATGTCATGTTCCTCAAAGAAAGCAGATAAGGCAGGCAACATGTAAATTTTTTTCATCCAATTTTTTTTTTTTTGCCAAAGCTGAAGTTTCATTTGCAACGATCGGATCTTTTCAGACAAATCGAGGCATGTTGCATTTGGTCCTTGCAGTGATAAATTTAATCATTCAAGATGGCAAGGTGTCAACAGAGTAAGCTATTTTCTGCGGTTCACTTTTATCACTGAAAAGTGCTTCGAACTGCAGTCTTGCTTTCTGATTAAAAAACGTTTTGAGTTCATCAGAAAGCTCAAAAACACGTTTTAAAACTTTTCCTCTCGACAACCATCTCACTTCAGTGTGAAATAGCAGAGCATTGTTTGGCACATCCGACTCATTGCACAATTGTGAAAACAGTCGACTGTTTATAGTTCTCGTCTTTACAAAATTGACAGAACTTATTACACTCTTCATTACTTCTTGTAACTCTAGTGGCAGTGTCTTCTTTGCTAATATTTGTTGATGAGTCTATACAGTGAGTTCCGATGACTTTTGGTGACTCATTCAGTATCAAACGTTGAGATCCAGATTGACATCCTAGCATAGCTGGAGCTCCATCTGTGCAAACACCACAAACCTTTTCCCAAGAAATCTGCTTTTTCAGAAATGAACCAACTGTGTCAAATACATCATGTGCAGTAGTTGTTGTTTCAAGAGGTTTGCAAAAAAAAGAAACTCATATTTAAAGTTGCCATCATTAATATACTTCTAGTAAACCAGTAACTGTGAACAGTTTGCAACATCTTTACATTCATCCATCTGGATAGTAAATATTGGAAGTGGAGCAGATTTCATTTGCTGGATGACCGATCAAGAATATCAGCAGACATGTCATCTATTCTGCAGACAGTGTCATTAGATAAGGAAATTGCACTCAATTTCATAACAAATTCATCTCTGATCATAACTCAAACAATGTCTTTGGCCACTGGCAACAGTAAATCCTCAGCAATGGTGTGAGGTTTCATAGCTCTGACAATTCTGAGTGCCACCAAATATGAAGCCTCAATGGCTGCTACGTTTTGTTTGTGGTACGTGCCACCAGTGTCAAGTCTGGCTTTCTTGAGTCCATCAGCTTTGCTTCTAAAATAGTTGGTATCCTTGCCAGCAAAGCTTCAGTGCTTGCTATCAAAATGGCGTTTTAGTTTTTTTGGCTTCATAGATTCAGCTGGTAGAACTTCACAACAAATAACACATTGTGGTTTCTCCATTCCTGCTATAATTATTGAGGTAAAACCATACTGTAAAAAATCCTTACTATGTTTTCTTAACGTTCTTCTCGACACAATCCATTGTCATGGGATGGTTTGCTAATGAAAATAATATGTAACAACAGCCTTAATCATGCTATAGATGATACATGGCATAGTTCAGTGAATACAGTTCATTAAAGTTTTCTGTGATTTATCATTCTGCATTGTTGTTTTTTACATACCTATTACTATCACAAGGGGGCAGTATTCACATCAACCACAGCTGAATATAAAAAGACCAATCAGCCTCCAGATTAAGTTCCCATGGTACCGATTTTTTTTTGCAGTAGTTGATGATTTTACAGTATATAATTTTACATTTACCCAGTAATTATAATTCATGAAGTGTCGTTTTATCTTCAACACTGCTGCTTTCAACACAGCAGCTGCTTTCTACACAGTAGCTGCTCTCTACACATGTGTGACTGGTCCGCATAAGTACATTATGGCGCCAACCCTGTCACATAGACCAGTATTTGTACGGGGTGTGTGTGATGGGGTTGGCGTGATGATGTCATCACACCAGGTACTCATATGTGGACGTATCTGCATGTGGGCGGACCCTCCTGGAGATGGAAAGAGGAGCAGTGTCTCAGTTCCTAAGACCATTGGAAATATGTGTTTTCTAATGGTCTTAGGCGACCCCTGTGAAAGGGTCGTTCCACCCCCAAAGGGGTCGTGACCCCCAGGTTGAGAACCACTGGTCTAAGAGAACAGGACGGAAAAGTCTGTGTGGGGGTGGGAGTGGAGGTAACTATACACTGGAAAACTCCTCGCCAGGTGATGGAGGTTTTAGCATCCTCCGTGCGTAGTCATGGAAACAGTGGGTTCCCTGGACATGCTGTGATGAGAATAAATAGCACTTCCCCCTGTGGTCTTCCTCCCCAAAACACATCACCCCAGTCTCTTTGTGAGCCAGGCCAACCCCAAAGGAGGGACTGTGTACAAACTACCTAGCCAGTACCCTCAGAGCGCTCACATCTCCAGAAGCAGGAGAGTCTGAGGCAATGACCCAGACCAGGGGTGCCTGCGGAGACATGGGGACCGGATGTAACTAACGGTGGCATCCTTTGGGAGGGGTCTGCAACATTAAGAGCACCCTGAGTAAAGCAAAGCAGATACAGTGGTACCTCGAGATACGAGTTTAATTCGTTCCGTAACCTTGAGGCGTGGGAAACTATGAGAAGCTCCAGTCTCGGTAAACTGTGGGTCATGTGCAGCCGGCTGATCCGCACGATGACTCCTATCTCAAATGTTGCTCGTATTTCAAAGCAAAAATCGCTCGCTCGACGGCTCATATCTCAAAAATCTCGTATGTTAGGGCACTCGTATCTCGAGGTGCCACTGTAGGGATAAAGCATGGGCTTTCGTTAATAATAGTATGTCAGTGTTGAAAACTCTGTTGTTAATCCTGGGAGAGGGTGCAGGCGGGGTACATGGGAATTCGCTGCACTGTCCTCACAGTTTTCCTGTGAATCTAAAACTAATCTGAAATAAAAAGTCTATTTTTGAAAAATACATATTTTTAATGATTTCAGAGAGGAAGGGAGAGGGAGAGAGAGAAACATCACTGATAAGAGAGAATCATGGATTGTCTGCCTCCTGCACACCCCCTACTGATTGGGGATAGAGTGCACACCCCAGGCATGTGCCCTGATGGGAATTGAACCATGACCTCCTGGTTCATAGTTCAGTGCTAAACCCACTGTGCCACACCAGCCGGGCTAAAAGTCTATTTTTAAGTGGGGAAAAAAAAAATCATATGCACCTTACAAATGTGTCTGTCACCGTTCCCTGTGTGCTCTGTGGAGTGAAAAGGAGCCTCCTGCACTTTCTGAGCAGGAAAGGGAGGCCTGTGTGAATGTGGACACGCACGCCCCCTGAGCCCCCACAGTTCTTTTGGGGGAGGGAGCACCTGTTGGGCTTGTTAAGTAAAAGCACCTGCACGTGGCATTATTTTTGCACACTGCGTCGCATACAGCTCACTCATGGCGGTGCAGTACAACGCTGTGATGTTCCAGGAGGATGTTTCATTTAACAGAGAGTATTCTGGGAGCATTTGGAGTATACTTTTGGGGAAATAAGGGGAAATATGTAATCGTAGAAAGCAGTTGGCGCTTTGGTGATCACCCAATGGAAGGCCAACTTGACTCGACCCTGGGCCTGTGGGATCCCAGCTCTTCCCGGCGTCATTTAGAACAGCGTTCCACGTTTTGGATAGGGGGTGATGTTCAATCAGTCCACACGTGGGGGTGAAAAGCATGTGCTCAACCCTGCGGTCCGTCAGAAGGCGAGCAGGAAGGGTGCATCGCATCTTTGCGGGCTCGGTGCACATCCTCGGGTACTTTATGAGGTAGTTAAGTTCTCTGTCTTCCATTGAAACTTACACTTCATTCAGTGAAAGATTGACAAATAACCGCGCTACCATTTATTTCCGGTTCCCATGAGGATCCAGGGTGATAAAAAAGAAAGTTTTTAAGCAGCAAAGGCACCCTAGGTGGGTCGTTTGGGGCATTTCTTGGGCCTTATGATCCACGCGTGGCCTCCTTTCAGCTCATTCCTTGCCCCTGACTTCTCTGCCTGACACCTCGTGGTTTCTCAAGGCCCAAAGGTAGTGGAAGCAGCGTGCAGAGGCTGAAAGGACAGGCATCGGGCCGTTATCGGTCATGGCCACTTGCAGGGGCCAGCTCGAAAGTCATGCCAGGCTCCCTACACTGTGAACTCACGTCACCCTCCCACCTCCTCCTGCTGTTGGTCCCCACTTCGCCCGTGGCGGGATCCGAGGCTGCGCCAGCTCCCTGCTCTGGACGGCACGGTCTGTGTGCTTTTTCGTTACTCTTCTCTGCTTGTCTTCGTGTTTTGAGTTTTTTACAGCGACGTGTAAATTGTTAGGAATAACACATATTAAATGCTATTAGAAACAAATGGTTATTTAAACCAAACCAAAGAAGGCACCCTGGCTGGTGTGTGTTCAGTGGTTAGAGCATCTGCCTTGGCACCAAAGGGTTGTGAGTTCAATTCCCGGTCAGGGGCTCGGACCTGAGTTGCAGGCCAATCCCTGATGGAGGCATGTATAGCACATGCTAGTGGCAACCTGTCCATGTGTCTCATATCATTGTACCTCTCTCTCTCCCTCTCTCTCTTCCCCTTTTCCTCTCTCTTTTTCTCATTCTCTCTCTCTCTCTCTCCCTCCCTCCCTCCCTTCTCCTCTCTGTAAAAACGGATGGGAAAAACATTCTCGGAGGAGGATTAACAAAACAAAACAGAACAAAGACTATCGCAACTGCCCAGCAGAAATGCTTTTCCAGATGACGGCTGCCTGGCCTTGCGAACTGGGGGCTCCATAGCCCGTGAACCAGCGGCGGGACTGACCCGAGAGTGTGACCGGCTGCAAGGCGTGTGCCTCCGCGCCCGCTCCCTGGTAAAGTCATCTGTGAGGCCGCACCCTGCACTGTCCCCCCCCCAGAGCCGGGCCGCTCCCCCCAGGCTGCTGACCAGGGCTTCCAGGAACCACCCCGAGCGCTCCTGGCCTCCACCTGGGACTCATTCACCGGGAAAACAAAGGCAGAGCTGAGGGGGGTTCGGGAGAGACAAGCCCCGGGCGCTTGATGACTTCTTGGCAAAGGAAGGACGGGAAGTGAGCCCCCGGCCGGCGTCTCGCCGGCCGCGCATCACCGTGTGGGGTCAGCGTTCCTCCCGGCGTCCAGGGGAAGGGAGGCGCCGAGGTTCCCCGACACCCGGCTGTGTCCAGGCTGATAAAGGTGCGGGGACCTGATCTCCCAGGTTTTCCAAACACAGAGCCGCCGAGGTTCCACTGTTTTCCATCCGATGGCCACCGACTGCCCGGGGTCAGGTCCGAGGAGGCCGCCCCACCCCGTCCACCTCCGGAGGACGCTTCGCACTGGCGCACAGACGGGCATCAGGGGAGCCAGCCAATAAAGTCACCGGCAGGGCCTGGCCCCTGCCTCCCAGGTGGGCATGAGACCTGCCTGGCCTGCTCAGGAATGTTCAGGGGCACTTGCTTGCACCTCAGTTCTTCGTCGTGCTGGCGGCCTCCGCAGGAGAAGGAAGCTCTTTCCCTGTTTAAGGGTTCGGTTCTAATGCAGTTGGGGAGCCTGGCATTCTCCACGGAGGGTGAGAAAAGACCCCCCAAGTGCCTGTCGTGACTTAGAAACGTCCACGTCGCATTTGGCTCAATGGATAGAGCATCGGTCTGCGGACTGAAAGGTCCCAGGTTCGATTCCGGTCAAGGGCATGTATCCTGGTGGCGGGCACATCCCCAGTAGGGGGCGTGCAGGATCGGCTGATCGATGTCTCTCTCTCATCGATGTTTCTAACTCTCTATCCCTCTCCCTTCCTCTCTGTAAAAAATCAATAAAATATATTTTAAAAAAAGAGAGAAAGGTCCACGTCGCGGTGATAGGAGGGGCTGCTGATGAGCCACGTTCTTCCCCGAGGAGGGGCAACAACATGAAGCCAGCCCTAGCAGGTGCGGCTCAGTGGATAGTGTCGGCCTGCAGACCGAAGGGTCCTGAGTTCGATTCCAGTCAAGGGCACATACCTCGGTTACAGGCTCCTCCCCGGCCCCAGGCCCTAGCCAGGGCTTGTCCAGGAGGCAACCAGTCAATGTGATATGAAGAAATATCAACACCATTGGTATTTCTCTCTGTCTCTCCCTCTCTCTTCCACTCTCTCTAAAAATCAATGGAGGTGAAGATTAAAAAAAAAAAAATGCATCCAGCTGTTGAAACTCCGGCATGCAGGGAACCACGCCACAGGTGCTCCAAGTACAGGCGGGCCTTGGGGTCACGCACACCCGGCCTACAGGTCACGCACACCTGGCCTGAGTAAGCCAAGGCCTGAGCCTCGATTGGGTGAACAGACAATCAGGTGGCGCCTGGAAATAGAAGCCTGTTACCCAAGAGGGAGGTCGGCCTGAGAGTCATGAGAAGTGACCGGATTGCGGATGAGAGCAGATGCGCTGGGGACAAGCAGAAGGCTGAGCATCCGGAAGTCTGTGCCCGTTGGGCGGGCACACTCTGTACCTCTGGCCGGCCCTTTCCTCACTTCCTGAAAAGCTGAGCAGGTGCTCTGGACCAGTGGTTCCCCCAGGGGGGGGGGGCAATTTGACTTTTCAGGGGGGCAATTCGAGAATGAGTTATTCACAGTGAATATTTTGCATTTCTTATGGTTCTAGCGGCCTCATCTGCAGTATACAAATATATCTTGTGGCATATTTGTGCATTTCAGTTCTCTATGATATGTTCTGAAACTTCGCTTGCTATTTTTTCGTATCACTTCATATTATTATTTTTAAACAATTCCTTAGTGATTTCTTCCTCAGCACTTAACTGTCCTTTCGTTCTTTTTATTTTTCTCGTTCATGGATGCCGTGTTCTTTGGAAACTTGTTGAGACCTAGTTAATGGCCTTTTAGGCTTCCTCCATGTGAATAGGCGTTTCCTTTTTGAATAATAAGAATTATGTCTCAAGGGGCAGGGGTAGGAGGGCATTAGAATGTTAGAGATGCTTAGGTGGGGTGTGGCCAAGAAAAGGTTGGGAACCACTGCCCTCGAGGGTCCCTGATCTTTGTGCAGGTCTCCTGCTTGCCCATCACTGAGCTGTGCTTCAGCTCTTGTGGTTCCCTTGCAACAGGCCACTTGTGAGTGGGAACAAGCAGCAAGGAGCAAGGTGACAGACTGAGGTGCAGGTTTGGGGGACAGGGTATCTGGAGACTCTTCCCGAGCAAATCCTGAAACCAGAAGGGAGTTCCCTTTAACAAGGGCCCTGTGGAAAGCATTCCATACATCAGTCCCTCCCTTAAAGCCAGGACACACATTTATTGATTATAAATGTTTTATGTTTATTTGTTTTTAATTTTTTTATTAATGTGTTACATGTAAACATATCTTCCCATTGCCCCCCCCCACTCCCATGCATACCCTAACCCCCCAGTGTCTTGCGTCCATGGGTTATGCTTATATGCATGCATACTAGTCCTTCGGTTGATCTCTTATCTACCCCACCTCTCCCTAACCTTCCTGCTGTAATTTGACAGTCTGATGCTTTACTGCCTCTGTATCTATCTTTTTGTTCACCAGTTTATAATGTTCTTTATTATCCATAAATGAGTGAGATCATGTGGTATTTTTCTTTCATTGATTGGCTTATTTCACTTAGCATAATGCTCTCCAGTTCCATCCAGGTTGCTGCAAATGGTAAGAATTCCTTCTTTTTTATGGAAGCATAGTAGATGTACCATCGTTTTCTGATCCACTCATCTGCTGACGGGCACCTAGGCTGTTTCCAAATCTTAGTTATTATAAATTGTGCTGCTCTGAACATAGGGGTGCATATATCCTTTCTGCTGGATGTTTCTAGTTTCTTAGGATATATTCCTAAGAGTGGGATTGCTGGGTCAAATGGAAGTTCCATTTTTAGTTTTTTGAGGAAACTCCATACTGTTCTCCACAGTGGCTGCACCAGTCTGCATTCCCCCCAGCAGTGCACGAGGGTTCCTTTTTCTCTGTGATTATAGGTTTGTTTTTAATCTCGCTAAAACTTGAACTGTCTAAGGATCCACTGAAAGTAAACACAGTGCCAACGGTTGTCGTTGGAATGAACCCAGCACACTGCATCGCGCAATAGAATGGGTCCTTACTCGGCTGTCTGTCCACCTAGGTCCTGAGCTGATTGAGGGCGGGACTCGCCCCTCTCCTTCCTCAGGGTCCAGCAGGACAGAGGTGGGAGGAAGGCTCCAGGATGATGGAGACAGGGAAGGCACTCCTGTCTCTGCTCCCCTCCTCCCGGGCTGAGTGAGGTTGCCTGCGGGCCCCGTCAGCTCTGGAGCAGCACTGGGGATGCTGACAGGCTACCACAGCCGCTCTCGTTAGTATGTCCGGGGGCACTGACTTCTCTGGCTAAGACGGACAGAGAAAGAGAAATGGGAAAAAGGGAACAAAGCCCGGTCACAGGCTTGTGAAACGGGCAGCGAAAGTGACTCACTGTCCAGCGCGCATTAGAGGTCCTGGAGCAGCAGTGCAGTGGGTTCTTCTGATTCATGTTTCTTCTTCTTATGTTTTCGCTCCTTTAAACAGCGCCAAAGTAAACACTCAGCAAGTGCGGCGAACTTCCTGCTGGCCTTTGCTTTCCTTCCTGCGAGCGGCAGTGGGGTCACTGGCCACTTCGTCCCACGTGCGTTTTCCTGCCGGAAACGAGGTCCACACTCACCGTTAGCCGAGGCCTCTCCCCCTGCTCGTCTGCAGCATCGTCTGTTCTTGTTGAAAAGACAATACATCGGGGACCAGCCGGCCTGGCTCAGGGGTTGAGCATCGAGCTGCAGACCAGGAGGTCACAGTTCGATTCCCGGTCAGGGCACATGACCAGGTGGCAGGCTTGATCCCCAGTAGAGGGCAGGCAGGAGGCAGCCGATCCATGATTCTCTCTCATCATTGATGTTTCTGTCTCTCTTCCTCTCTGAAATCAATTTTAAAAACATGTTTTTTAAGTTAAAAATGATGCATTGGGAACCGATGAAAGGCAACTCGTAATGGTGAAATTATTCCTGGACAGGGAGGGAAGAAATGGGCTGTGAAAACATGAACACTCTAATTGACTGTGAGCTGTGTGCTTACCACGTTAGAACTGCAAATGTCAGAATTCATTTTCCCGCTCAGTGGCCTGACACAATGGTAATGAGCTGCTTACACACACAACTGTGCATTTAAAAAGCCTGTAACTTCTTCTAATTAGAGGTTGGCTTCGCTGCCAGGCTGGCAAGCGGTCTGACTTTTCCTGTGAAGACTAATTCGCTTCTGCCTTTGAGTAGCTGCTGTCATCTGGGCGGAGAGGGAGATTTTGGCCTGATTAGCAGCCCATGGTGGTATCGCCTCTTCGACCTGGGTCATTTGGGGTCATTTCCCTGCTTGCCAGCACCATGGCAGAAAGTAAAATACCAGATTTAACTTATAGTTACTTTTATTTTATTTATAAACTAGAGGCCCGGTGCATGAAATTTGTACACAGAGGCGGGAAGGGGTGTGTCCCTCAGCCCAGCCTGCACCCCCTCCAACCTGGGACCCCTCGACGGATGTCCAACTGCACATTTGGATCGGGCCTAAACGGGCAGTCGGTCATCCCTCTTACAATCCAGGACTGCTGGCTCCCAACTGCTTGCCTGCCTGCCTAATGCCCCTAATCGCTTCTGCCTGCCAGGCTGATCACCCCTAATCACTCCCCTGTCAGCCTGATCAATGCTTAACTGCTCCTCTGCAGGCCTGATCACCCCCAGCTGCCCTCCCCTGCAGGCCAGGTGCCTCCCAACTGCCTTCCCCTGCTGGCCTGGTCATCCACAACTGCCCTCCCCTGCCGGCCATCTTGGGTCCACATGGCGGGACCATCTTTGACCACATGGGGGCAGCTATCTTGTATGTTGGAGTGGCAGCCAATTTCCATATTACCTCTTTATTATAGATGATTATTATATAGGAAGAGCTTTAAGTTCAAAACAATGCATTTTGACTTTTTACTTCATCTTTTAAAATAATATTAAGCCTGGCCGGCATGGCTCAATGGTTGAGCATTATTCTGGTTATGTGATGAGAGATAAATCCGCAGAGGTCCGTGCTCTCCCTCGGCAGTGCATTTCGCATGGTCGTGTCTCAGGCCACGTCTGGCCACGCTCTGGCATTGCCTGGGGAGTAAGTAAAGGAGGGCAGTCGGGAAGCAGCACGGGGGGCCTTGGCCGGGTAGCTCAGTGGGTGAGAGCATCGTTCTGATACGGGAAGGATGCCGTTCAAGAGGAATTAAATCATCAGTTATGTTAAAAATCAGAACCATAAATGAGTACAGTGGTACCTCGAGATACGAGTTTAGTTCGTTCCGTAACCTTGAGGCGTGGGAAACTATGAGACGCTCTAGTCGCGGTAAACTGGGAGGTCGTGTGCAGCCGGCCGATCCGCGCGATGACTCCTATCTCAACTGTTGCTCGTATTTCAAAACAAAAATCACTCGCTCGACGGCTCGTATCTCAAAAATCTCATATGTTAGGGCACTCGTATCTCGAGGTACCACTGTATTAGTGTATGTCTGAGGTGAGGAAGGACTTTTCTCTCCATGAATCCCAAAGCCAAATGCCAGTAAAGGAGAAACGGATGGATTTGCCCACATCATAAAATAAACTTTGGCCCAGCAACAAAACCTTTATGTAAAAATAGATGTTCCAGCCTCGTGTTCTGGCCGTGAACTCTGCCCCCTCCGCATCAGCAGGGTGATGGACAGAAGCGCATCCGATGCAGGCGGACCTGGACCCTGGTTTGCCCTGGGTGCCTAAGGCTTGTTCTGATTTCACATTTCTTTTTTTTTTTCTTTTTCTTTTTTAAATAATTTACTGAAGCCCCTCGCCTTCGGGTGAGCAGCCTGAGTGCAGGGGAGGTTTTTCTGTTCCGTCGGTGGGAAAGTAAGGCCCGTTCTTTCCCTGTGGCCGGCTGGAACGCCACTGTTGCGATACTGTATTTTCAGACATTTCCTCTGCAGTTAAATATGTAATATTGGGGGAAATATCACAACATATGTCAAAGACGAGTTCATTAAATACATACAAATGAGGGGCTCTCACAAATCAATAAGAAAAACAATAAATATGGACTCGCATGAATAGGAATGCACAAAAGAAGAAATACAAAAGGCCAAGAAACATGTAAAAAATGTAGGCAATGAAACACTGGTGGAGAAAGAAAGGACAAATTTTAGAAGAAATATAATTGAAGGCAGTTGAGAGGTGATGTCTTCTTTGCTAATGTCTTCTCTACTAACTCTGTTGACTAATGGTTGGCCAACCACAGTCTAAACCCTAAGTGCTATGGATCGAGCCCACAACCTGGCATGTGCCCTGACTGGGAACCACACCGTGACCTCCTGGTTCATAGTTCGACGCTCAGCCGCTGGGCTACACCAGCTGGGCCCCTGCTTCCTTCTTGCCACAGCACCACCCACCTGAGGAAAACCACCAGAGGCCAGAGAGCCACCGATATTCTCCAGGTCTTGGGCTTTCCAACTGGGTTTCTGGGGGCACTGGGCACACGACAAGCTAAGACAGTATGTTACTATGGCATCGAGGCGAACCCTACATTACCTAGAGCAGCGGTTCTCAATCTGTGGGTCGCAACCCCTTTGGGGGAGTCGAAGGACTCTTTCATAGGGGTCGCCTAAGACCATCGGAAAACACCTATTTCCCGTGGTCTTAGGGAACCAACACACCGCTCCTCGGTGTAGCAAAGTGTAGCCATGTAGTTTACTGTTGTCATATGAAGACTGTTACCCATGCTATACCATGATTCAAGACAAAAATTTCATTTATTTATAATTAGAAATAAATATTTCACAATATACGTATAATTACATATTGTTTTTGTGATTAATCACTAGGCTTTAATTATGTTCAATTTGTAACTATGAAAATACATCCTGCCTATCAGATATTTACATTACAGTTCATTAACAGTAGCAAGATTACAGTTATAAAGTAGCAATGAAAATAATTTTATGGTTGGGGGTCACCACCACATGAGCAACTGTATTAAAAGGTGGAGGCATTAGAAAGGTTGAGAACCACTGACCTAGAGCTTCCTAGAGAGTCGGTACACGTTCTCCTGTTTGCTACTTGAAGGTCATTAGCGTTCATGGAGCTGAGGCCACTGTGGGGCCAGGAGGGTGGGTAGGAGGTGGGCCGGGAGCCATCAGCGTTGTCCTCGTTCCTCAAAGTGTCTGGCAGCCAGAACTTCTCCCTCGGGCTGCTAAAGCCCTGTATGGCGGTAGCGTTCGCCTTCACCGAGCCATTTCTCCGGAATCGGGGGGGAGGCCAATTTAGCGCAAGAGCGAACCTAATGACAGGCGCTCACTTTTAAGGCGTCACTTCTCGGTTTGGAAGTTAAGCAGCTCTGGAATGGGAACACCTCCTGGAGGTAAGTAAATGGTTCTCCCCTGTTTAAAGGCGAGCAGTCGGAAATAATGCCAGCATCCATGTCAGCCGTCACCCTCGCCGATGCTTGAGAAAGCACGAGGCGCCGGAGCTAAATGCCCCCGCGACTCTCTTTCTCCGGGAAATGCGGTTTGTAAAACTTCCTCTTCCGAAGCTGGCGTATTCCGATTCCCTACAGGCTGATTTTTGTTGCTTTCTGAGGATAGAAATGACTGTGGCTTGAACCCGTGCACAGGATTTAAAGAGTTCTCTGTCACACCGAGTTTGCAACTTGCATCGTTTCGACACACAGTAATTTACTTTTACTTGTAATCTACTGTGGCTGAGGGGTCCAGAAATGCCCCCGAGTTCAGAGGTTAGCAGGGAAAGAGTTAAATCTTTATCATATCTGCCGAGACCGGTTTGGCTCAATGGATAGAGCATCGGCGTGCGGACTGAAAGGTCCCGGGTTCGATTCCGGTCAAGGGCATGTACCTTGGTTGCGGGCACATCTCCAGTGTGGGGCGTGCAGGAGGTGGCTGATCGATGTCTCTCTCACATCGATGTTTCTGACTTTCTATCCCTCTCCCTTCCTCTATGTAAAAAATCAATAAAAATATATTTTTTAAAAAAATCTTCACCACATCTGATTTCACGACATTTTGTCACGGCTGCTTCGCTGTGAACAAAATGAGAGAGGAGTTAGAACCCTGAAATAGCAAAGCCCAAAAGTATCCTTAACGTGAGGAAGGGCTCCTAACGCCGGACAGCTCGGGTTTGCAGGGGGACTACCTCCCGGCAGCCCGCCCGGTGCCCTGTGAAGTGCGTTCAGACTGGGATGTCATTGTAGTTGAGCAATGGGACAGATAGGACTTTCCTTGGGGTGCAATACAGATGTACCTGCCTGGCCTGTAGGAGAACTGTGGGTACCCAAGGTGAGCTCCCCTCAGAATCCTGGGGTGATCGAATATATAGAATGAGGTCGGAGCTGTGCTCTGCACACACAAAGCACAGAATACAGTGGTACCTCGAGATACGAGTGCCCTAACATACCAGATTTTTGAGATACGAGCCATCGAGCGAGTGATTTTTGCTTTGAAATATGAGCAACATTTGAGATAGGAGTAATAGCTAGGATCGGCCAGCTGCACACGACCCACCAGTTTACCGCAACTTGAGCGTTTCCCACGCCTCAAGGTTACGGAATGAATTAAACTCGTATCTCGAGGTACGACTGTATTGTAATTTGAAGGTTCATCTGGACCACCCTCAATGAACTGAAGTAAAATATTCTTCACATTAGGAAAAATAAGAAATATATATATTAATATTATATATACATATGTATACATATATATTAATATGAGAGGGAAGACTGTTAACAAAAGAGACTTAAAAGATAAAATGTGTGGACCTTGTTAGGATCCTGACTTCAGCGGGTAAAGAAGTCATTTTGAGGAACTTGAATACAGCCCGGGTTTTACTGGTTTTAAGGGATTAGTGCCCATTTTGTAGGGTGAGATAATGGCAGAGTGGTTGCTTTGAGAGCATAAAGTCCTTGCCCGTTTGAGTTGTGTTGTTATTAGTGGATAAAATGGGAACTTCTGGGATTTACGTTAAAAGACGCCGGTAAATAAAGGGGGTGGGCTGGGCTAGCAGAAACGGGATTGGCAAAAATGTTGACAAGTGCTGGAACTGGGAAATGAGAGTTTATTCTAGTGCTAGAGGCCCGGTGCATGGATTCAGCCTGATCCCTGCAAGCCAGGCTGAGGGACCCCACCAGTGCACAAATCCATGCACATAACATCTTTGGTTAATCTCTTCCCACCCTCCAGTCTGTTCCATGATTCATCAGTCTGTTCCATGATTCCATGCCTGTGTGTTGAGCATCTGCCCCCTGGTGGTCAGTGCACATCATAGATATTGGTTGTACGGTTGCTTAGGCTGATAGGTAGGGAGAGAGGGAGGGAGGGAGGGAGGGAGATAGATAGATAGATAGATAGATAGATAGATAGATAGATAGATTCTCTCTACCTTAGTGTGCGTTTGAAAAAAATACCATAATGCAAAGCTTTTACATCCTTTTACCTTGAGGTGTTTTTTTTAAGACTATGGAGTGGACAGCATCTATATAAAAAGGTGGATACTGCAGGCCTGCTAGGACACCTCCCTTCTTGGTCTCAATGGAGGACTCTTTGGGGGTTGACTGGGGCCCTGGCAGTCCCTGGTTGCTTCAGTCCTGGCCGCCAGGACCCCAGGAGTTGCCTGGGGGTCGTAGTCACATAAAAGAGGTCGGAGATGATTCCGCGGACTGCCGGGTGAGCTTCCGGAGCCTCCACACCAGACTCGTGCACCTTTGGTCCCCAGTCGGCTGACTCCTCTCCTCCCAGACTCGAGGGTTGCCCACAAATCAGATGGTCTCAGGCCGGAAGCACAGAGAATAAATTGTACATTGAGAAGCGGCTCCTGTGACGATCCATTCATTTCTGTGCCTGTGGAACACAGGGAGACCGAAATGCACGGTCATAGCGGGCATTTAAACTGGCGTATTGACATCACCTGGCGGAAGAGGCACGCAGACTTGTTGACATGTGTGTTTCAGTGGCGACGGTAGGGTGTCAGCTTCTGATGGCAACCAGGCTTCTGATTTTGGCGCAGGTTTGGCAGCCACTGCAGCGTGGGTGTCTGTGTGGAACATGGCGCTCAGACGCTTGGTCCGTCTCCCTCCCTCAGCTCCACTGTCGGTGTGAACTCCTGACAGTCGCTTGCACGCACTCAGCAGTCAGGTGGGAAGAGCACAGGCCTTGGTCACACCTGTGTCCTTTCCTTCCACCGAGGAGGACCCTGAGGCTGGTTATTCTCAATCCTAGGCATCCCCAGTGCCCAGCATTCTGAGCTCAAGAAAGGGGCGGCTTTCTGTGGGGACGCCTGCATTGTCAGCTGACACACGTCCAAGCCCCGGGAGGGGTAACAGCTATGGGAAACCCCTCCACGTGCACACACGAGGAGGCTGTCTGCCATCACTCCTGGGGACACCCCCGTTTTCGGTTACCTTTGCTGATTGAAACAATGGCAGTGATCAATCCAGTACAGCAGGTGATCCAACGTCATGGATTAACCTTGAAAAAAATCAAGTGTTTTAATAAACAAGATCAGGTCTGGAAATTTTAAATCCCCGGAACACGTGGCAAAATCACTGGACGTCTCATTCGCGGGAAAATCAGTTTGTCAGTCTTGTACGTGGGCTTTAGCAACACACCTGTGTGTGTGCAAGTCACTTGTCCAGAGCGAGGCTGCGTTCAGGACCCCAAAGCCAGGGGAGCCCCATCATACCTACATGCTGGCCCTAGACTCGCTGTGCCTTGTTCTGGAGACCGCAGTTTATCTGTCTCGGCCTAGAAGCTGTGCTCCTTGAGGTCCAGGACCTTGGACAGGTCATCTTTGTGGGACCCAGACCCCTACGCAGACTCTTGACCTTCACAGATGCTCAATAAATTTCTGCTCCCCAGCCAGTGCTTGAGCATGGGCCCATGGACCATGCGGTCATGGCTGGCTTCCCCATCAGGGCATATGCCCAGGTTGTGGGCCCAATCCCCAATGTGGGCATGCAGGAGGCAGCCGGTCAGTGATTCTCTCTCATCATTGATGTTCTTAGCTCTCTCTCCCTTCCTCTCTCTGGAATGAATAAAAACCTATTTTTAAATGAATAATAATACGTTATTACTATTACCTCTGGCTGAGAGCTCCTCATAACAACTCCACAAGAAACATAATTGTCGCCGAAACCGGTTTGGCTCAGTGGATAGAGCCTCAGCCTGTGGATTGCAAGGTCCCAGGTTCAATTCTGATCAAGGGCATGTACCTTGGTTGTAGGCACATCCCCAGTAGGAGGCGTGCAGGAGGCAGCTGATGGATGTCTCTCTCTCATTGCTGTTTCTACCTCTCTATCCCTCTCCCTTCCTCTCTGTAAAAAATAAATAAAAATATATTTTAAAAAAAAGAAACATAATTGTCACCTTTGGGATCAGACAGGAAGATCTCGGAAAAGAAAGTGTGCCCATTTGAATCTCATGCTACACAAGAAACCTCTCTTCTGATTCTCGGCAAGTGTATCACTGCTGTCTCTTCTATTTCTGGTTTTTCTTAGTGACATCCAGTGTCTCACAGCTGAATTCTTAGTAACATGTCTGTGTGCCTGGGTAGAGAGGTCAAGAAGGTGGAAATGGTGAACAGGAAGAGACAAAAGCAAGAGAGACGTTTTACATTTTGCCAACCAACACCTCAGTGTTCACTCCCAAAGCAGGAGGTGTGCACGGGAAGAATTTTATTTAAAAAAATGAGAAAATGTTGAGCGAATTTCTCAGCTCTACGTGTGCTGGTATCTGCTGAGTCTCTGCCTGGAACAGCCCCATCCCCACCACCATCACCTTCATCTTCACCATTCATACACACACACACACACACACACACACATCCTTTTGTACCTGACTTCTCTTTAGCTTTCAAGTCTGCATGCTTTGTCTCTCCAGAACCCCAATTCTGAAATGGGCTCCCCTCTAAGCAGCTCCCATGGGCAGGGCCAGGTGTGTCTTTTCCCACAGTTCGATCCCTCATTCCTGGAATGGCATGCCACACCCTTACGGAACACGTGAATTTCAGTGAGTCTGTATTAGCCCTTTCTTTGTATGAACTTCTGTTTCTCTCTCTGAACAACGTCAGTCGAGTCCGGCTATTCAGGCTGCGTACTGTGCCCAGGGCATCCAGCAGAGGCGGGAGGGGAGGTGGGAATCAGCCCACCCACCCATCACCACGCCATTCGCACTGGCCGCGCCCGCCTGGAGGACGAGGTGCCTTTTTCTGACTGTCACTGCGGCTCCATCTCTGAACAAGGCGCCGCCGCATCTTCACAGGCAGCGAGGACTCCCCCTCGAGTTCCTAGGAGGGCGAGGCCTGGGTGCTCTGGTGACACTGTTTCTGGGGGTCCTCGGTCCCCACCAGAGCCGAGACCCTGACCCCGTGCAGGGCCCAGCTCCTCCTCACACTCTCTCCTCTGGCTTCTGTCCCCTGCAGGGTTCGGGATGACGACCCCAGCCACGGTGGGAGGGAAAATCTTCCTCATCTTCTACGGCCTCCTGGGGTGCGCGAGCACCATCTTGTTCTTCAACCTCTTCCTGGAGCGGCTGATCACCGTCATCGCCTGCATCATGAAGTCCTGCCACCAGCAGCAGCAGCAGCTGCGGAGAGAGGGCGCGCTGCCCCGGGAGAGCCCCAACCCCAACCCCCCGGGCGTGTGCGGGGCGGGGGGCGGCGCGGCCGGCTGGAAGCCCTCGGTGTACTGCGTCATGCTGATCCTGTGCCTGGCCTCGCTGCTCATCTCCTGCTGCGCCTCGGCCATGTACACCTGCATCGAGGGCTGGAGCTACTTGGACTCCTTCTACTTCTGCTTCGTGGCCTTCAGCACCATCGGCTTCGGGGACCTGGTCAGCAGCCAGCACGCCGCGTACGAGAGCCCCGGCCTCTACCGCTTCGCCAACTTCGCCTTCATCCTCATGGGCGTCTGCTGCATCTACTCCCTGTTCAACGTCATCTCCATCCTCATCAAGCAGTCGGTGAACTGGATCCTGCGGAAGATGGACGGCGGGTGCTGCGGCCGGTGCCGGGCCGGCCTCCCGCGGGCCCGCAAGAACGCGGTCACTCCGGGCCGCGACTCCTCGGACACGGGCGGGGGGCCGGACAGTGAGTCGGGCGGGCGGCGTCCCTCGGAGGAGATGATCTCCATGAAGGACTTCCTGGCCGCCGACAAGGTGTCGCTGGCCGTCCTGCAGAAGCAGCTGTCCGAGGCGGCCAACGGCTGCCGCCTGCAGACGGGCACGCAGCCTCGGGCCAGCGAGTTCTCGGGGGGCGTGGGGGCCTTCGCCGTCATGAACAACAGGCTGGCGGAGACCAGTGGGGACAGGTAGGACCGAGGAGACCAAGAGGAGCGTCACCGGGCTCGGCTCTGCCCGTGGCCGGCTCGTCCTGGCCCGTCCCGCTGGCTCCCTGAGCCCAGGATGAGAAATCTCATCGTCCTCGTCATCGTCGTCATCGTCGTCGTCGTGGCTCCAGCAAACAGCAGGCGTTCCGGCCCGTGGAAGCCTCAGCCTCGATGCCTTCCTCCTGATCTTTATTCTTTTCCTTTAAATTCAGTCTTTTTTTTTTTAAATCTATTTTATTGATTTTTTACAGAGAGGAAGGGAGAGGGATAGAGAGTTAGAAATATGGATGAGAGAGACACATGGATCAGCTGCCTCCTGCACACCCCCCACTGGGGATGTGCCCGCAACCATGATACATGTCCGTGACCAGAATCGAACCTGGGACCCTTCAGTCTGCAGGCTGATGCTCTATCTACTGAGCCAAACCTGTTAAGGCTAAATTCAGGGGTTTTTTTAGACGCAAATTGCAGAGCAGCCCAAGACCCAGGGCTGTTTCTTTGCTCCTCCCGCTCCAGGGTTTGAACTGTGTGCTGGAGTGGGAGGGAGAGGGGGAGAAGAAGCCCGATTTCCTGCTGCTCGCTCTTCCTTTTGGAAATGAACACCCTCAGGATCCTCATTTCCGCCTGGGACCCTGCTTGCCGCATTCCCTATGCCCAGCCCCTGGGCCCCAGCAGGGGAAAGCGTGAGGCAGGCCTGGGCTCGGCTGTCCGCAGCAGGTTTAACCTCTGCGGTGCCACAGCCGAGGCAGCCTCTGTTTTAGTCTTCACCTAGTTCTCTGCTTTTTGCTTGTCCTTTTTTTAAGATCTTCATGGTTGGCTCCAGTGTCTTGGGGACCTCTGTGTGTTAAGAAAACGAAACCCAGCCGCAAAGAGGTGGGGCACCTCACCTTTGGGACTAAAGAATACGGTTGGACATTCTTGCTGACGGCGGTCACGGGGACCACTTTGTTCTTACCAGGCCTGGGGGCCCTGGCAGAGATGCTGGCTGACTATTGGTTAGAACTGGAAACTCAATAAACCCTCATTTTATTAACTAAGAGTCCATGGCTGCTTATGGTGGACGGGGGAGGGGTGTGGGGAGGGAGTGAGGGGGAGTGCTGGCGGGGTGGGGGGTGTCTAATGAAAAGCATTGATGGCACTCAGAGGAAAAGGAGGCAGGAAATAAACCTTTGGAGATAGGACCCTCATCTTGGATTCGTGGCTGGAGACACCTTCTAGACCAGAAAGCAAAAGGTGGCTTTCCCTGTGGAATCTGTTTCCGCTCTGCCTTCTGGGGTTGTAACAAGCCTCGTTTCACAGCCTCCCAAGTAGTTAACGTGTCCACGCTGGGAACAAGGGCTATTCATCTTCACATGCGTAGGAGGGGACGTTTTGGGGATGAGGCCACAGCTGAAAAGAAATAGCCGTTGTTTTTCTACGATAAGAGTGGTGCACACACAGTTCTTCCGAAGTGATGAGGAAAGGACGGGTGCAATAAAGAAGATAAAGGGGCCTTGGCCGGTTGCGCTGGGTGGTTAGAGCGCCGGCCTGCACACTGAATGGTCTCGGGTTCAATTCCCGGTCAAGGGCACATTGTACCTGGGTTACAGGCTCCATCCCCAGCGCTAGTCAGGGCGCATGCAGGAGGCAACCAGTTGGTTTGTCTCACATCAATGTTTCTCTCACTCTCTCCCTTTCCCCCTCCTTTTCTCCCCCACTTTCCACTCTATCTAAAAGCAATGGGAACATATTCACAGATCAGGATTTTAAAAAAAAGAAGAAGAAAAAGATAAAGGGGAAAACCGATGCCTAATGAAACAAACGTTGGGCAGAAACCATCAAAGTTGGGAGGACCGTTAGGGACCATTGCAACCAACCACCTTGTTTTTCACACGAGGAAACAGGCATGGAGGGGTTGCTCCTTGTCGAGCTCTCAGGGCCGATGGGGTACAGTGAGGGGAGCCCAGGTCTCCCGATGCAGCCGCGGAGCCCTCCTGCCACCGCTCCCTCTGCAGGCTGAGCTGCTTCTCTTGCAGCTGGCAAACCACAGATTTTCTTCACCGGGTCAGACGTGCCCAGCAGCAGACGTGTGCTAAGGAGCAGCTCTGGGCTTTGAATGTGGAGCTCCACAGCTCCAGCGTCCGAGGTCTTCAACCCCAGGGAGGATCACTTCTTCCCGGCAGAAGACTTCCGATGGCTGAACGAGGGAGACAGCCCCCCTCAGAACATCAAGGTGGCCGAAACCAGTTTGGCTCAGTGGATAGAGCGTCAGCCTGCGGACTGAAAGGTTCCGGATTCGATTCCGGTCAAGGGCATATGTACCTTGGTTGCGGGCACATCCCCAGTAGGGGGCATGCAAGAGGCAGCTGATCCATGTCTCTCTCTCATCGATGTATCTCTCACTTCCTCTCTGTACAAAATCAATAAAATATATTTTTTTTAAAAAAGGAACTTCAAGGTAACCGTGGCTGCTGGAGCGATCCACCAGCGGCTGCTACAGTTAGTGATGTTCACATTTCAGCAGAGTCTGATACGTGTAGTCTCAATGGATCGCCACCAAAACATCTAGTAATTACAGGGGGAGGGAACAGCAACTTGCCCGTGTAGAATTCTGGCAGACACCACATTAACCAAGGGCATTAACATCACCAGTCCACAGGCCGACGTCACCTCTGAGACATCCTTCCCAGGAACACATACCTCAGTCTAATCACGAGAAAGCCACAGACAAAGTGGGCCCTCCTACCAGACAAAGCTGTCGAGTTAAGGAGACACAGGAAGACTGGTGTGTGGTCTCAAGTTCTAGAAAGTTCTTTGACTTCAAAATATGTAATGATATCCTTACCCGCAATCATCTTGAAGAATTCTCCTAGGTGAAGCCAATTAGACATCTGTTACATTCAGTCACAGACCTCCGCTCCTTGAAGATGTAGAATGCAAAAGGGCCTGGCCGGTGTGGCTCAGTGGTGGAGCAGCGACCTATGAGTCAGGAAGATGGGTATGCTGTCCCTCAGGAAGAGACGGAGGAGGAGTGATGAGGAGATTCGACATGGGAGCCTCGGACTGGAGGGATCTGGACTCACGGAAAGGACGTTAGTGGGAAAGCTGCAGTGAAACTCGACAATGTCTCCTCTGAGGTGAAATTCTTGGTTTTGAGGGTTGCTCTGTGGTTATGGAAGGCGTTAACATCAGGGCGGTTGGGGAGAAGGTATATGGGAACACTCTGCTACTTTTGCCATTCAATCAGACATCCACCATTCTCTCCAAGTAAAATGTTACAAAAAGCAAGACTTTCTCAGGAGGGCACCCAGCCAGCCAGGCACGCCCGGGTCTGGGCCGGGAGCTGAGCACACCCGTGGGACTCCGATTCAGATCTCACGTCCACGCGAGTCATGGCCAGGGGTCTCCACAGTCGCCCCGAGAGGGCGGTCCCAGCCCAGCACAACCCCTGGGAACTTGTGGGAAGTGCAGGTTCTCAGCGCTCCCGCCCGGCGGGAGGAATCAGAGGCGCGAAGGGCAGGGCCTAGCGATCTGCATGTTGGCGTGTCCTCCGGAGGGATGTTTTCCAGGAAAGAAAGGCGGGAGCTGGGAAGGACAGGAGAGAGGCCCTCCCCCGGAGCCCAGCTCGTGTCCCCACCACGTTCTGCCGCTGTGACCGGATCCAGCGCCTCCCACACTGAATCTCTGTCTGCCTCTTGGAGCCCTTGCTGATGAGCTTGACTGGCCCGGACGCCAAGACATCTACTGGGGAGACTGCTCTCCGAAGGAGTTAGACGAGGGTCAAGCATTGGTGTCTGGATGTAGGCGGAGGTGGTGCCGTTATTTGGAAGGGACTTTTCCAGAATTATCACCTCATGGTGGTCCTTGGACAGAGGATTTCGGTGTCACCCTAGGCCGTTGGCTGAGTGAATGTTCAGTTTTCCCAGCAGCGGCCTTGGGATTTGAGTCAATGCAGAATCCCCTGCCAGAGGCCCTGTAGACCTTCAATCAGAATCAATCTATCTAGCTGTCTGTATGTCTGTCTGTCTATCCCTCCATCTCCTATGGGCTGGGTTTCTCTAGAGCACCCTGACTAATGCACGTTCCCACTTCACTTTCTCATTCCCTCCTGGATTATGCTGGAGAACATAAACGGTCTTCTCACCGTTTATGAAGAACCGTCCTTCCCTTTTTATATATGTGTCAGACAGGAAGGGAGAGGGAGAGAGAGAGGAATGATTATGAGAGAGAATCACTGATTAGCTGCCTCCTGCATGCCCCCAACTGGGAATCAAGCCCGCAACCCAGTCATGTGCCCTGACCAGGAACGGAACCATGACCTCCTGATTCATAGGCCGATGTTCAACCACTGAGTCACACTGGCCAGGCCCTTTTGCATTATACACCGTCAAGGAGCAGAGCCCTGTGACTGAATGTAACAGATGTCTAATTGAATTCACCAAGGAGAATTCTTTAAAATGATTGCCGGTAAGGATACCATTATATATTTTGAAGTCAAAGTACTTTCTAGAACAGGAGTTACTGGGTCAGGAACATCCAGTTACAACACTCTGGTTTTGATCCAAAACATTTCTTCTTTCTTATTCTACTTTTTCCTCCAGAGTGGTGATGGGGGTGGGCCTGGAATCCTGACATGGTATGAAACCCCTGGTGTGGAATATTGGTGTGGAACCCAGGTGTGGAATATTGGTGTGAAACCCCTGGTGTGGAATATTGGTGTGGAGTCCTGGTGTGAAACCCCTGGTGTGGAGCCCTGGTGTGGAATATTGCTGTGGGATATTGGTGTGGGATATTGGTGTGGAATATTGGTGTGCAATATTGGTGTGGAATATTGCTGTGGGATATTGGTGTGGAACCCTGGTGTGGAACATTGGTGTGGAACATTGGTGTGGAACTGTGGTGTGGAATATTTGTGTGGAACATTGGTGTGTAACTGTGGTGTGGAATATTGTGTGGAACATTGGTGTGGGATATTGGTGTGGAATATTGTGTGGAACATTGGTGTGGGATATTGGTGTGGAATATTGGTGTGGAACTGTGGTGTGGAATATTGTGTGGAACATTGGTGTGGAATATTGGTGTGGGATATTGGTGTGGAACTGTGGTGTGAAATATTGGTGTGGAACTGTGGTGTGGAATATTGTGTGGAACATTGGTGTGGAATATTGGTGTGGAATATTGGTGTGGAACTGTGGTGTGGAATATTGGTGTGGAATATTGGTGTGGAACTGTGGTGTGGAACATTGGTGTGGAACTGTGGTGTGGAACATTGGTGTGGAACATTGGTGTGGAACATTGGTGTGGAACATTGGTGGGGAACTGTGGTGTGGAATATTGGTGTGGAACTGTAGTGTGGAATATTGGTGTGGAACTGTGGTGTGGAATATTGGTGTGGAATATTGGTGTGCAGCCCCTGGTGTGGAGCAGACAGACGGCTTGCTGTGGAGCTTCAGGTGCCCATTCTCTGCGCGGAAAGTGTGGCCACTGCTGTCCTGTAGCCACGGAGACTGCCTCTCACCCAGAGGCCTGCGAAGGAAAATGCCAGAAACCTCTCCACCCGTTCCCTGTGCAAAGCTTGACGTAGCGGACCTTACCCAGGAGCCTCTGTTGTCCCGTGAGCAGAAACAGACGAATGGCCAGGTGAGTGGGTGCTGCTCATGGGACCATCACCGACGTCATGATGAAGCTGCCATGAGTCGTGGTCACAGTCATTGCCAGGCCGGTCCCACGGTCCCTTTCCGGCCAGTCAGTCGGCTGCCCTTCAGCCACTGAGGAACCTCGGGGGCCCCTGGAGGGAGAGGAAGCGACTGATCTGCAGATACCCCCTTTCTACCCTGGAAGTTGACCCCTCACTCCTCCCCTTCTCTAAACCCCTGGTCCTCTGACCTCTACTTCACAGCCCACTTCTGGCCTGGCTGGTGTGGCTCAGTGAGCATCCCGTACACCTAAAGACGGCGGTCCAGTTCCCAGCCAGGGCACATACTCAGGTTTCAGGTTTGATTCCCGGTTGGGGCGTGTATGGGAGGTGGTCTCTCTCTCTCTCCCTCTCCCTCTCTCTCTCTCTCTCTCCGTCCCCCCCCCCCTCTCTCTCTCCCCAGACAAGTGTAAGTTCACTCTCAGTTCTTTCTGAATTGAAAGCAGGTCCCTGGAGAAAAGGTTCCAGGGACATTAACGTGGGTGACTGTTGATCAGCCAGTGCTCCTAATAAGAGGGGTCCTATATAGTCGGAGCACCCGGATTGTCCACGGGGGACAGTGTTAAAGGGGCAGACGTGGTTGAAGGCAGAGTTGGAAATATTGCTCAGGGCTGGGCTTGACCTTGAGAACTCTTGTTCCATGAGCTGTGCTGGGACCGACTCCTCATTCCACAACAACTGGATTGGTGGTAAATGGCAGGAATAAGTGGACAAATAGGCTACCAGGTGAAAGTCGTTTAACATCAGATGTGGAATTCAATGCACAGAGTCCCCATCTCTGCAGGAAGAGGGCAGATTGTTGTTAGTGGCACGCCCCGCCTTCAGGGAGCTCCCTGCCCAGGGAGAGAGAGGCAGGAGTAAATGAACCATCACACATTGACACCACACTAAAGGGACCATGGGACCACAGAAGTGGAAAACGACGCCTCAGAGAGTCAGAGTGGGTTCCATGAAAAGGTTAGAGTTAGAGTGGGTTTTGAAGGATGTGTAGGAGCTCACCAGAGGGAGGACCAAGGCGAGATGGTGAAGGAGCACAGGTGTTGAGAGACAAGCGGCCAAGGTTCCAATCGCAGCTCCATTCTTTACCATTCGTGTGACCAGAGACAAGTTATGTACCTCTCTGAGACTCAAATGGCTCATCAATAAAACTAGGGGCCTGGTGCATGAGATTCATGCACAAGTGGGGTCCCTCAGCCCTGCCTGCACCCTCTCCAATCTGGGACTCTCCAATGTCCGACTGCTGATTTAGGACCGATCCCTGTGGTTTAGGACTGGCAGTCGGACATCCGTTTCACAATCCGGGACCACTGGCCCCTAACCACTCACCTGCCTGTCTGCCTGATCACCCCTAACTACTCTGCCTGCTGTCCTTATGCCCCTAACTGCTCCCCTGCTGGCCTGATTGTCCCTAACCTCCTCTGCCTGCTGGCCTGATCACCCCTAACTGCGCCCCCTGCCAGCCTGATCACTCCTAACCACCTCAGCCTTGGCCCCCACCTTGCCACTATAGCTTTGTCTGGAAAGATGTCTAGAAGATGCCTGGTCTAATTAGCATGTTACCCTTTTATTAATATAGATACCTACCATGAGGAGTTCTTGGGAGGCATTAAAAATAAACAATACACATAGAGTATTTAAGTGCTGCCTGGCCCACCGTAGGCTTTTTGTAGACAGGAGCCACCAGAGGAACAGGTGCATTGGAAACTGAGGGTGTGTATAGAGGCAGGTCCGAGGGGTGAGCCACACAAAGGCAGGGCAGAGGGTGTGTTGGAAGGCTGTTGGAGCCCAGAGAACCTGGCTTTTAGTTTCTTGCAGTCCTTGACATAAGTTAGTGTTTAGCTAGTGTTTAGCTTCTCTGCAGCTATAACAGCCCGGCCTCACGGGGCAGTTGTGAGGATGCTATGAGTTCATACAAGTCCAAGGTCCAGCACAGAGTGGGCCATCAGTAAATGGCCACTATCATTTCATCGTTGGAATGGAATTAAGAACCAACAGGTTATCATCTGGCGCCCCACCTACATGGATAGTATTTATCAACAGGGTTTTCTCTTCATTGTTTCTCCCTATTAGAATGTGAGCCCTGTGTCTCATTCACTGCTGTGAGCCCAGCGCCTAGCAGAGTTCCTGACACATAGAATATCCTCCATGGAGATATGTAAGATGGATGGAAGGGTGGATGGAGCGATGCATGCATGCATAAATGAATGGATTGATGGGGGATGGATCCGTGATTGAATGCATGGATGGATGCATGCATGAATGAATAGATTGATGGGGGGATGGATGGATGGATCAATGGATGGATAGATGGATGGATCCATGGA
>JAAGEH010000076.1:205279-300635 GCA_011751065.1 Lasiurus cinereus | reverse complement strand
TGGATCAATGGATGGATAGATGGATGGATCCATGGATGAATGCATGGATGCATGGGTGCATGGATGGAGGGATGGATCCATGGATGAATGTATGGATGGATGAATGGATGGATGGTTGCTTGGTTTGGGCAAAGCACAGGCTCATTTCAGGGAAAACTCTAAGCACAGCTGTGATTGTGGCTCACCCCCAGCTGCTGGTAAAGCTCCAGCAAGGCTCCCAGCAAAGGCCCTGAAGAAATGGAGCCAGAGGAGGCAGATGGGGGTCTTTGCAGGTAGGTGGGAGAAATGGGCATAGGAGGCGCTCACCCCCAGCTCCTGAACACAAGTGCGGGGTCAGCTGGACCTTCAAGGGGACCCTTGTCATCCCTCAGCTACTGGCCCGAGGGGACCTGGAACCCACCCACAGAGTGCTGATGGGAGCCTCGCCTGGGCCCCCAGGAAGGATGGTGGGTAAGGTAGGTGGAGGTGGAGGTGTAGCCTCTCCATCTGCTCCAACTCTGAGCATTCTTTGTCACCCTTTTCTGAATAGTAGGAGACCCGTGTTCAAGTCCTGGTTCTGTCCCTCCCTGCTGTGGCGCTCGGGCCACTTACAGGACCGTCCATGCTTCGGTGTCCCCAGTTGTAAAATGGGGTGAGTGCCACGGGACAGAGGAGGCACTCGACACTGAAGTCTAACCAGTGTGAGGCCTCCAAACACTCCATTTGCTAAGGAACAAACCTACTCTGTTCCAGGTGCTACTCTCAACCGCTTTCATTTAATACTCAAAGCAGTCTTAGGGGAAGCATTTTTATCCCATTTGACAGAGGAAAATCCGAGACAGAGATTTCAGGAGGCTTCCCAGGTCAGATGGTTATTAGGTGCATTCCATGTGGCCATATTCTCAACCCCCCAAGTTCCCGTGGAGGCTTCAGGGAGCTCTGTCACTGCTATTTGAGCCCCACTGTGTGTCACAGATCCCGATGACCCTAGGAATACATGGAAGTCCTTGGGTGGGAGGTGCATCTGTTCGCTTTGGCCATGATAATACTACAAAGCAAACAACGTCAGAACTTCAATGACAAACAACAGTGAGCTCTGATTTCGCTCCCACGTCTGGTGTCTGCAGCCGGGGACTGGCTGAGGTGGGCTGGGCTCACTGGAGGGGGCTCTGCCCCCACAGTCTCTCCTCCCCCTGGGAAGCTTCTCCCTGTGAAGGCAGAGGCGCGCCGGAGGGCAGGTAGAAATCGGTAAGATTAACCATACCATCACTCCATCCCATTCTATTGGCCAGTGTAAGTCACATGGTCAACCCCCAGGCCAGGGCTGGGAATTTGCCAAGGCCCATGGGAAGAGAAGACTGGGGCTCCCGTTCTCCCCTCCCTCTTGCCCTGTACCTGGCAGCCCCTGGCTACACCCAGGACACAGCAGGACAAGGTCAAGGTCCCTGCAGAAGACAGCAGAACCCTGGACCTCCCACCTCCCTCTCATCAGGATGAACGGGTGTTGCTTTCACAAAAACCCTCCTCCAGGGAAATATTCACTGTAGTTTTTCTTCACATCATTGTCTCTGATAATGTTAATGATCATAAAATTCACAGTTGTCTGGGTCTGGAGAGATGACAAGGTACTCATTATCTTCCCGATCGAAGGGTGCAGAGGAGGGAGAGAGCCTAGGAGGATGTATAATTAATAACAACAGTAACAATAAGAGCACTTTTTCAGCTCTCGCCGTGTTCCAGGCACTGACTTACACCACGGACTCATTTCACAGAAGAGGAATGGCACGTCACCGGGACTCTGGGGTCGGCCTCTGCTTTGGAATCTCAGGAGTTCTGCCTCCCGGCTGTGCAGCCTTGGACAACTTACTCAACCTCTCTGAGTCAGTTTCCTGAAGCCGCAGGAACTATGGCCACAACAAGGCAGTGTACTCTCAGTGCTGGAGGCTGGAAGTCCTCCTTTTATTCAGGCCCCAGTCATGCTGGAGTGAGGGCCTTCCTATTCTCCAAGCAGCTCCAGTCTTAACCCCCACAACTGACATCTGGAATGACCCACTTTCCATTAACCCAATGCAGACCCAGTCTGAGTTCTGGGGAGGACATGGGCTGGGAGGGGGACTCGGTCAGCAGCTTTGTTTTTCCTTTCGCATCTGTAAAATGGTGCTGCTCCTGGCTTCTGAATTTGGGGTTGTTGTGAGGATGGGCGAAGACCAAGGGCTGGAAAGCGCTCCGCACGGAGCCTGGCCCACGGAGAGCACGCACCGAACACAGTGGTCCCAGGAGAAGGCCATTTCCGTCACCATCCTCTCATGAGAATGCTGCTGGGGAACAGAACTGGTTCCTGCCGGCGGCCACTGTCTGTGCGGTTTGCACATGCTCCCCGCGGCTGCCTGCGTCTTCTCCAGGTCCTCGGTTTCCTCCGAGCCCCAAGGATGTGCACGGGAGGTGAACTGGCTGCCCACTTGCCTGAGTGTGTGTTGTTATGCCCAGAGTTCAGGGTCCCCAGTAATCAACTACCGATGCAAAAGCAAAGAGTCTATTCAAACCCAGGTTTGGCTCTCAGCCTCTTTCTGGCGCAGCAGTGAGAGGAGAACGAACTGGGCGGGAACAATGAGTTCTATGGGGTAGGATATTGGGTGGGCTTAGGGAAGTGACGAGGGTTACAGAGAATGGTCACTTGAATTAGGGTCTTACTGTGGGTTAGCATAATTAGGACCCTCGCTGTGTTCCTGGAGCTTCATTGGTCCATGTGGCTCCTCCCAGAAAAGGGAGGGGGTTTAGGCAGGGGGCCCAGCCCTATGGGACAAGATGGAGGGGAGTTCGTTTCTTTTCAGTGTGTGTGTGTGTGTGTGTGTGTGTGTGTGTACGTGTGTGTGTGTGTGTGTGTGTGTGTGTGTGTGTGTGCACGCATGCACCCTGCCATGGCAGGGCATCCTCTCCTTGCTCCCTGAGCTGCCGGGCTGGGCTCCAGCCACCATCCCCTCCCCCAGCCCACCCACAGGCCGGAACTAAAGTAAGCAGTTGGTAAATCATTATCTCCCTTGTTTTCATTCATCTCTCTAAAATGGTGGATAGCTCCCATTTATTCCAGTGTGTAATATTGTTATATTGTAAATCACCAGATGTCTTAATCAATAGCCGTATTTATTTCGAGTCCTGTTTCTCTGGTGCTAGCGGGGCCAGAGGAAATCTTGCTTTGCAAATTCTGGAGCCCAATAGGGTGGAAGTCTCCCTTATTTATATGTTTTCCAAATTGGGAATGAGACTTCTGGATCTTCTGAGAAAAAGTCCTGTGTGGTGGGACAAGCCGTGAGACCATCTCTCAAGGTCTGGCCTGGCACCAGCACTGACAACTCTGTCTGCGACATAGTCCACGGCCTCTCTGGAATGGGAGTCGTCTTATTTTCCCTATTATTTAAGCAAGCAAGCATTTACAGAAGCCAGAATAGCAGGGTTACATTTTAAACAGCAGTTTTTACCCAAGATGGAGGTTATTATACTTCAATATAAATAGTGTTTGGGTCTTTATTTAGAAGTTGTGTGATGCTTTGTGCCAAGAAATATGCCATAGGAACTTAACTCTGACTTATACCAATTAGCCTGTGGTGAAGGTGATTTTGATATATGTCATCTGCTCAAAGCCACAGTTTCCAAGAACCCGGGACAACATTGAGTGAGCGCTTCCTGTGGAAACTGTCACGGTCACCGTCACCCTCACTGTCCCCACATTAGAGTTGAGGAAATAAGGTCCAAAGAGACGAAAGTGCTTGCCACCCCGTAAACGGCAGAGCCAGATTTGCTAATTCCCGAGCCAGCGTGCCCTGCATACAGCAGGTGCTCAATAGATGCTCCAGGACAACAACCTGAAATCCAGGGGTCACACACCCAGCCGTGGAGCCTGAGGCCCTGGGCTGGAAGGAGAGGGACCCAGGAGGGTTGCTCTGGCTGGGGGATGTGCCACCTCCACAGCTCAGCTGTCTGACAGCAGCTCCTAAGCCCACTGGGCGCTGGCTGCGGAGGCTGACACACCTGGGTAATGACGCTTACTATTAATATTGCGAATCGGATCCCATACACTGTCCCTCGCTGCTGGCGGCTGTGGGGCTGGAAGCCTGCCAGCCTCTGCCAATGGGATACCATGGGGGCTTGGTGCCAGCTGCATGGCCCCCAGGAGTTTGCTGGAAGGTCTGGAAGGCTTTGCCGAGACAGAGAAAGCCAGGTTTTGACATCTGGCGAACACTCTTCTTAACAAATTGCACCTCGTCTTACCTCCAGGAGGGCTTCCCCTGAGAGCAGCTGATTTCTCCCAGGAGCGGGTTGAGGGGGCGTGCCCGGGTTGGGGTGGGGGTGGGGTGGGGGCTATTCGGACAGAGGAACAGGTAGTTCCATAAAGGGTTCAAGTTAGAGGTTTACCTACTACAGCAGTTCTCAACCTGTGGGTCGCGACCCCTTTGGGGGTCGAACGACCCTTTCACAGACTATTGGAAAACACCTATTTCCCATGGTCTTAGGAACCAACACACCGCTCCTCAGTGTAGCAAAATGTAGCAATGTAGTTTACTGTTGTCATATTAAGACTGTTGCCCATGCTACACCACAATTCAAGACAACATTTCATTTATTTGTCATTAGAAATAAATATTTCACAATATATAATTACATATTGTTTTTGTGATTAATCCCTATGCTTTAATTATGTTCAATTTGTAACAGCCAGGGCCTCAGACTCCACGGCTGGGTGTGTGACCCCTGGATTTCAGGTTGTTGTCCTGGAGCATCTATTGAGCACCTGCTGTTTGCAGGGCATCCTGCATATCAGATATTTACATTACAGTTCATAACAGTAGCAAAATTACAGTTATGAAGTAGTGACGGAAATAATTTTATGGGTGGGGGTCACCCCCACATGAGAAGGTGTCTTAAAGGGTCGCGGCATTAGGAAGGTTGAGAACCACTGACTGGCAGGGGGAAGGGAGGGGCAGAAAAGACTCCTAAGGGAAGAACAAATAGCTTTACAGAAGAGACACCTGGGTTTTAGGACAAATGGAAGGTGAGGAAGTTTGTGAGTTTGTGGAGCCAGGGGCAGCAGACTTCTCTGGAGCCATAACCCCCAGAAGGGAATCCAGTGTGTTCACCGTCAGTCTCTCTCCGGGAAGTGGGGCGGCTGTGAATCCCCAGCGAGGGAACTGCTGCTTTTAGTCAGAGAAGAGAAGCTCCCAGACGGCCTCTTTCTGCATCTGTTGACTCTCAACTGTTTTCAGCTTAAAAGAACCTTCTTACCAACTCGGGGTTTCTGAGTGGGTCCCCAGTGTTTGAGCTGAGACCTGGAAGTGAAGAGGAGGAAACCAGGCAGAGATGTCCCCAGGCAGAGGACTTGGGGTCCCTCCCCCCCCGCCGGGTCCTGTCCTGGCTGAGTCACTGACGGACTGGATGGAAGTTGCAGGTGAACTTTAGGCTCGTCCCGGTCCTAAAACTCTGCGTTTTCTTTTTTGTTAATCCTCACCGGAGGACACTTTTTCCTTCCTTTTTCAGAGTGAGGGGAAAGAGGGGACGGGGGGAAGAGGAGGAAGAGAAAGAAAAAGAGAGAGAGGAGAGAAACCTTGATGTGAGACATATCAACTGGTTGCTTCCCGCTCAGGGAACGAACCAAAACCCAGGTACGTGCCCGTGACCAGGAATCAAACCTATGCCCCTTCCGTGCGCGGGCCGAGGCTCTAACCACGGAGGACCACCGGCCAGAACTCTGGATTTTCCTGACAAATAGGACAATGAAAATAAAGGCCGGGAACCAGAGTATCTAAGTTAGACAAAACTGCCCGTCAGCGGTGTAGTCTCAAGCAGATCACTTAATGTCCCGGAGCCCTAATTTCTCATCTGCAAAGTGAGGTAATACAATAAACTCAAAGCACCGGTGTTGGTCATCTGAGCCCATGCCTACGGAGTCAGCTAGTAGGGACTTGGCAGTGTAAATGCAATCAAAGGTTTTAGCTTTACATTATCTTTTGAGGATCACGTGCCCAAGGTGATAGGGTGCAAAAATGAGGAGGGGGGAGTGGTTAGTAGGGATCCAGGGGCAATGGAGTGGTCTGGTTCCAGCACCCAGAGGGGCTTGGGCAGTGCCAGTATCTCTCCTGCATGCGTGGGCCCGCCAGGGTCAGCCTGGGCAGGTGGACAAAAGGTGGCCACAGAGATGCCAGCAAGTAGATCCCAGAAGCAATGCTTGAGGCTTTGAACCGGAAAGAGGCTAAACATCAGGCTTTCCGAGCAAAGGGCTCAAGGGCCACGGTAAGAAAGAGGGTGGGGTAACCCAGAGGTGGATGAGCAAGGAGTGTCAAAGCCATTTGGGATGGAGGGGCAGGGAGGGACCAGCTGCACAGGAACTTCTAAGAGGGACACTGCACAGTGTTTGGCTGTGGCTCCCTCTGCTGGTGGTTGCGTGAACTGCAGGGGCCCGTCAGCCACCAGGAAAACTGGCCACCATCCATCCATCCATCCATCCATTCATCCATTCATTCATTCCTTCATTCCTCCTTTATCACCAAGCACAGGGGACGCACGGACAGCCAAAGGGGTGCTTGCCGTCTTTCCGATAGCCTGGTGGGAATGCTAAATGACGAACTTAACCAACGAGGGGCAAGACGAGGACTTTATTGGCGTCATCGCAAGACACAAATCCTCAGAAAGGAAAAAAAAAAAAAGATTTAGGTTATTCACGAGACAAAAAAATATTCCTCAGGTGAGCGGGTTAATTCCAGAGACCAAATAATCACTTAAATGCTGATGCAAAGGTAGACGTCAGCCTCGCAGTTCCGAAGGCCAGTCCAGGTCTGGGCGCAATAGGAACAGTTCTTCCTGCTCAGAGTTTTTGCACGTTTAAAACAACTCATATCCTCACAGTGACCTTAGTTCTCTGACAGCCGGGGCTGTTCTCTTCCGTTGCTGAGACAGCCTAAAAACTGCGATCTAGACTTTGTTTTTTCCCAAGTAAAATATATAAGGTTCGCGTGTTGCAAGTTACCGCTGCCCAGCCTCCCGCGCTTTTCCCCGCGGGGTTTGGCCGCTCCAGGCCCCCGTAGCGTCCCGGGCCGCTTCCGTTTCCGGCGGCGGGCGTGAGCGTGCACTTCCGGCGGCGGCGGCGGCGGCGGCGGCGGCGAGGCAAGATGGTGAGTGACTAAGGCTTTGGGCCGGGGGTCGCGGCGCGACGGGGTCCGAGCGGCCCAGCCCCTGCCCTGCCCGCCGGCCCGACCTCCTCGGGGGACGGAGGCCCCGGGCGACGGGGCTCGGCTGCGCCGCGGGCCGGGCCGACCTGCGGGCCTGGCCGACCTGCGGGCCTGGCTCGGGTGCGGCCGGGCGCGAAGGGGCCCCGCGGGGAGCCAGGGGGACGGCGGGGCGGGGCGGGCCGGTCGCCCGGCTTTGGGGCTCTGCCGGCCGGCCGGGGAGCCTGATGGGTGATTTCGAGCCGCTCGGGGGGCGGCGGTCCCGCCGGGCAGGGCGGAGCGGGGCGTTGAAGGCGGCCTTGCAGGCTGACGGTTTTGGGACGGGGGGAGGTCGGAGGTCGGGGGTCGGCGGGAAAGGCCCGGGGTGCGTGTTCCTAACAAAAGGCACCGCGCACTTAGCCGATGTGCGCTGAGCGCCGGCACTCGGGGGGCGCGGGGCGGGCGCTTCGGGCACCGGGACGCATGAGCGCGACCGACCGCCCCGCCGCCGCGGCCGCCGTGTGGGACAGGCAGCCGAACACGGAGGGGGGGGGTGAGGGGTGCCGCAGCGGGCAGAGAGGGCCCGCGGGGGTCCGGCTGCTTCAGGGGCGGCCGGGCGCGGGGAGGGGCCCCGGAGGTGAGGTGCGAGCCTGGAGCTAAACAAAGCGGGAGGGCGAGGGGCCTGCGCGCGGCGGGAACCGCGGCCCCGGAGCCGGGGGGACGGCAGGGGCAGAGGGGCTGCGGCCGGGCGGTGCGGCCCACGGAGCCCTGCCGTCTTCTAGCACTTGGGGTGCTGTGGAAGCGCGGGCCAGGTAACCGCCCCTTGGAGGCAGTTCTTACCTTCTCCTTCCCGAGGAGGAAACAGACACAGACACGGTAAGGGAGCGCACAAGCCCTGCCCGTCTCTCCTCGAGCCCCTTCTCTGCTGGGCTGGGTGTCCATGCGGTGGAGACACACCCCGGTGCAGTGGACCTGCCTGTGGGCCCTGGCGGCGACTCTGACTCGCTTTGTAGCAACATGACATGCCTTACTTCTCTGGGCCTCGGTTGTTTGGTGTGTAAATTGGAGGTAAGGATAGCACAAGCTCACCGTGTCTGTGAGAATTGAGGGGATACCCTCAGGCCATTTAGCGCATGGTTTGGCGTATATATCTTCTTTTAAAATATATTTTATTGATTTTTCACAGAGAGGAAGGGAGAAGGATAGAGAGTTAGAAACATCGGTGAGAGAGAGACATCGATCAGCCGCCTCCTGCACACCTCCTACTGGGGATGTGTCCGCAACCAGCATACCTGCCCTTGGCCGGAATCGAACCTGGGACCTTTCAGTCTGCAGGCCGATGCCCTAATCCACGGAGCCAAACCGGTTTCGGCTTGGCATATATATCTTAACTGAGAGGCATGTCAAATGCCCCCGACACCAAGGGTGGGGTCTGTTCAGGAGAGCGGCCTCCGGTGGGGCAGGACCCGGGGGATCAGGAGGAGGGTCAGTGAACCTGGAAGTTTATCTGGAAAAGAGAGAAACCTGCAGCCACTTGGTCAAGGGCCCGGCACGCCAAGCTGAAGAGCCGGAGGTTACACCGCCCGTGCTAGGGAGAGCCGCAGGTTTTAAGAGTTAAAGGATCATAAAGGATCAGCGGATGGCTTTCGAAGGTCGCAGCTGGATAGGGGAGGGGAGAAACTGGAGGCGGGAATCTCAGTGGAGAGGCTCAGCCCAAATAAGACACCGGGGCCCGGACAGAAACCGAGAGAAGGAAGGGGTAGACGAGAGAGAGGGAGCTGGAGCAGATGGAATGCCGTGTCCGGATTGGTGTCCAGACCAACAGTTACAGTGCTGACCCTGCCATTTCTGACCAGTACTGTAACGGCGAGGAGTTCCTGAGTCACGTAAATACTTAGTGGTTTATTGTGTCACTTCATTCCCAGCAACAGGAGGTAGAGTCATCCAGCCTTTCCCGTTAAGGAACCCAGGGCTCTGGTAGGTGACCTGGCTTACCTGAGGTCACTAGCCGATTAGCGATGGAGTCGGAATTCAAGCCTGGGTGCATCTAATTCCATGTTCTTAGGCTTGTTGTAGTTCCTCATCTAGAAAGGGGGGTAATGAACCCTGCCTTGAAGGATTGTGTGGGATTAATGAGTTAGTGAAGGAAAAGGTCTGTACAGACGGGCACATAGTAAGCACCCACACACGAGTTGCCCCAGCCAACAGCGTATTTCCTTGTTATAAGTGATTGTTAAAGGCCTATCATCTGGCCAGCCTGTTTCAGTAGCTGTTTCCCCAAATTTCTCAGAGCCCTTAGTTACCTTCTTGGGAATAAAGCATGGAGTTTTAAAAAGGCTGCACCTGGCATATATATTTGACCTTAATTCCTTTGGGTAACCCATGATATGGTAATTTTGTTTGATAGTGAAGCTGGCAGTGTATTTAGAGGTTCTGATGTTGAAGTGATTTGAGGGGATTGAGAAGGCCCCTCCCCCCCCCAGTTAAGTAAGTTCACCACTATTACTTGTTGAAAATGCAGTCTTTTCTCAGACATTGCTCTGTGTTATGCATTGTTCCTGTAACTGAAGATCTTTTAAAATCAGAAATCCCTTATTAATACACTTAAGTTCTTGATACCTTAAGGGGCTTCAGCTTTTCAGACTTTAGGGATGGTAGGTGTGTAAGCTGCTGTTAACACCAAATCCAGACTTCCTTTTATCTTAGTAAGGAGTAAATTATTGATACACCTACACTAATAAAAGAAATATGCAAATTGACCATCACTTCGTGACACCTACCAGCCATTCAGAAGTGAGCATGCAAATTAACCCAACAAATATGGTGGTAGCGCCGCTCCCAGCAACTCAGGGCCACTGGGCAGCATGCATACAGGCTTGGAGTGGCCAGATGGGACAGGATGCTTGCTATGAAGGGGAGGGCGGGGCAATGAGGGGACTACAGGAGCAGTGCTCTGGCTGGAGCACAGACAGAAGGCGGTGGTCAGAGTGAAGGCCTGGGTCCCAGGTGCCTAAGGAAGACTGGTGCCAGCAGCCAGGGGAAGGCAGGCCTATTGCACGAGTCTTCATGCGACGGCCTCTAGTCATTGTTGAAAAGGGAAAATGATTTAGTTTTCGTGGCCTAATTTCACAAAATATACTCTTGGTGGTAGTTCTGTATTAAAGAATCCTGTACCAAACTCTCTACCTTCCCCTCAAGAAGGGTGTGTGTCTAGAATCTTAGCCTCATTATGATACATTAAGTATGTCTGTCTGTGGATGGAATTGTCCTTGATTTATGCACTCAGTTACAAGGTGTACCATTGTGCTAACAGCTTTTCGAAAAAATAAATTGTGCCATGCCAAGTGTGCACATTGACTGCAAGTGCATCTTGAATTCAGAAATGTTAAAATGGGGGAGGGGGGGAGGAAATGCTGCCAGTGTCTTAGAACTTCAGGAAAAGAAGAGGGGTGTTCTTTTGAAATGATCATATTCTGAATTTTTACCTCTTCCCACCCTCACCCCCAGGGTCAAAGTCAGAGTGGTGGTCATGGTCCTGGAGGTGGCAAGAAGGACGACAAGGTAAATATGCAGCCAGATACGTTCATGATGTGAACAACTAGTGGAAACTGTCATAGGTCTTAGCTGCGTTCTTTGGAATTCATGAATTTTAAAAGGCAAAATAAATAATCTTGTAGTTATTTAACCCACCCTGGCCTACAGATACTGGACCCTTTACATGTTATTGACCTAACTGTCACATATGCAGCTATATGAATTAATGACTTTCAAATGTGTAAAAGTAACTTGCACATTAGAGTATTAAAATAAATTGCTTCTAATTTTAGTGTTTAATTTCCTGAGATGTGAAGAATAGTCTCAAGTTATATCAACTCAAACTTTTGGAATATAACTCTGAATTCTAACCTCTATTCCTTATTGAATCATCTATCATTGTGTGTTCTAAAAAGAAAGACCAATTACATTCACATATTAAAACTGCAGAAATATAAAACTTAGTGTTGTTAAAGAACAGTTCTTAATAGCATCCTAAAAGATAAGGAAAATTATATCACCTGGAAATAGACCATGATCCTACAGAAATGTTTGTATTTTAATATGATTTGTGTGATTCTTTCCCCCCCGCTGTTCTGAAAACTCCAGGACAAGAAGAAGAAGTATGAACCTCCCGTACCAACTAGAGTGGGGAAAAAGAAGAAGAAGACAAAGGGACCAGATGCTGCCAGCAAACTGCCCCTGGGTAACGACATGGTTCTTCCTTGCTGTCTTTCCGATCCCTAGGGGGATGGACCGGGTATGTAGCTTAGACAGGAAGTGGGCGTGGCTGAAGCTCCAGCTCTGGGACTGTATTCTAACTCTTACGTGCGGCAAGCATCTAGGTTGGACTAAAAGCTATCTTTTGGGTTTAACAGTTACATGACTATCTCGCTTTAGGAATCTTGAACCGGTTCCTCTAATCTATTAAAAGTAGTTTTAGAGTAGAAAACTCAGGCTGAGCTTGAGTAACTTAGAAACACATTTACTTTGTGAAGCGAAGGAATACCCTGTGCTAGAATTCACATCCTGTGGTGCCTGAACATATAAGTTTTCCAAGGCTTTTCTTCTATACGACATAGAATAAAACTCAGACCTGGCGGCCCAGCACATGTGTCCTTCCTTAACCCCATCACTCTCTTTGCTGGTGACTCATGTAGCCTTGTGCTCTTTGACTCTTCTACACGACCTTGCCTTCTGCTTCAGAATGTTCTTCACCCGTCCTTCCTATGACTGTCTGCTTCTCACCCCTTTAGGCCTGAGCTCTATCTAAACCAGTCCCTTCCTGTTTAGATGACATAATTTTTTAAATATTGCTTGGTTAAGAAAGGAGTCAGACAGTAAAAAATGTGCCATCAGTCTACTGTAATGAATCAATATGGTATTGATAAAGAATAGGTCATCAGAAAAGCATAAAAAGTCAGGTTACATGGATAATTAATACATGGTAAAGGTGACATTTTAGTTCTATGGAAAGATGCTGGGTTATTTATTGGCTATTGAAAGAAATAGACCTCTTGCTTTCTGCCAGATGGATTATAGATATACATATGAAAATAAATGAATAAATGAAAGTTCCAGAAATAAATTAACTTGAGGAGAGACCCTTTGAAGAAGTCAAGAAACCTGACACCACAAAATAAAAGGTTTATTTATATAAATATTAAGAATTAGCAAAGCCAAGAGAAACAGTACACAAGTGTGGGGGGAAATGTTTGGCGCATGTCAATATCACTAGTATTTCACATCCCTGTAATGGGAGGTGTGTTACATTAGTGTGCAATACGGACGGACTGCACAGCATGTGCACCCATGAGCACTGTAAGAAACAGGAAGCCAAAGCAAACTTCCCTTCTGCGTCTGTGACTTTTTACGTACACACACAGTTCACTGAGTGACTTCATTATGCGTTAGCTGATTGGTCACAGTGCTCACCCCCATTTTTACAGGCTGGCCTGTAACTGCCAAAATCCCTGTCCCCTTTGCGCTTAGGCACCTGCTTAATTAGGGTCACCAAACTTAACTTTCCAGAGTCTGTCCAACTAAAGTGAACTTAGTCTTTTCTCCTCTCTCTCTCAAGAATAAACCGGGGTGTTGGGGGGGAGGCTGGGTGGAGGTGATCAAAGGTGGGGAATGAGGACATCTGTAATAGTGTCAACAATTTAAAAAAAAGTAAACAATTGCTAACTTCAAACTTCAAGTATAATAAAACTTTTATTTTTTTAATTACAGTGACACCTCACACTCAGTGCCGGTTAAAATTATTGAAGTTAGAAAGAATTAAAGACTATCTTCTCATGGAGGAAGAATTCATTAGAAATCAGGAACAAATGAAGCCTTTAGAAGAAAAGCAAGAGGTAAATTGAGAAATTACTGTAGCTTTCCTTTTTACAAATTAAATTCTATTTAAATCCTAAAACTGTCCGTGGATAAATGAAATTCAAGTAGTTGAATCTTTTAGGCTTTTATGATGATTCATTATTAGCTGCCTTTTAAAAGCACCAACTGCACCCTAGCTGGTGTGGTTCAGTGGTTAGACTATTGGCTCATCATTAAGGGCCTGTACCAATTGATGTGACTCTATCATATTCATGTTTCTCCATCCTCTCTGCCTCCCCCCCCCCATCAATGGGAAAATATCCTCGAGTGAGGATTAACAGTTATATATATATAAGCCTAAGTGACCGTCCAACTGGTAGCTATGATGCACAATAACCATCAGGGGGCTGACACTCTGAGCAGTAGAGGAGGGAGCCTGATTCCTCATAGAATCGGCTGTGCGTTAGATTGCTGCTGGGACACTGTCAGTCCCCAATCTGCTTCATCCACACCCCAGATCCAGAGAGGAGGGTCCCTCAGCCTGTTCTATGGGGATCAGGCTGACACCAGCCTGGTACACAGGTTTGTGTACCGGTGGGGTCCCTGGGCCTAGCCTATGAGGATCAGGCCAAAACCAGCTCTCAGACATCCCCTGAGGGGTCCCAGATTGTGAGAGGGTACAAATCCGTGCACTGGGCCTTTAGTAAATAAATGTGCCCGCTGCTTTTTAAATCTAGTGGACTCTCAGCTCATCTGCTCTTTAGGCCTAATCTACTTTTCCTTCTTGGCATACTCTTCCGTAGGAGGAAAGATCAAAGGTGGATGACCTGAGGGGGACCCCAATGTCAGTGGGGACCTTGGAAGAGATCATTGATGACAATCATGCCATCGTGTCTACATCTGTGGGCTCAGAACACTACGTCAGCATTCTTTCCTTTGTGGACAAGGACCTGCTGGAACCAGGCTGCTCCGTCCTGCTCAACCACAAGGTGAGTTGAGTCTCAGCAAAAGCTTTCTCCTTCCTCTTGGATCTGCCCAGCCGTCCCATGTAAGTACGTACATCTTCCACAGCCACATCCTGTGATCAGCACTGCTCGGTTGTAATGAATGTGTGAGCCTCACATCTGTATTGAAGCGTGCTGTTCCCTGTTAGGTGCATGCTGTGATAGGGGTGCTGATGGATGACACGGACCCCTTGGTCACAGTGATGAAGGTGGAAAAGGCCCCGCAGGAGACCTATGCCGACATCGGGGGGTTGGACAACCAAATCCAGGAAATTAAGGTATGGTTAGGAGCCAGCGCTGGGCCTTCAGGCTTCTGGTTTCACATTTAGGATACTTTTTGTTTTCTTTATTGATCAGACCAATAACTGACTCAGCTTACCAGCTGTGGTGTTTTGTATTTGTGAATACTGAGTTAGCTAATAGAAGTAACTAATTCTGTGATAGTTACTGCAGCAGCTGCAGCTTAATACTTTTCACATGTAATGTTTAATGATTCTGTGTGTGAGTATATCATGGTCCCATTATATACTTCGGCCAGTGATGTGTGGGGTAGGGTGAGTGGCACACACTTACACAGCGTGGGGTCTGGTCGTGGGGTTGGGGGAGTGACCGTCCGGGATGGCTGTGGGCCAGTCTTTGCAGGTCCTCTCCTCTGTAGAGGAGTCCCTCAGAGCTGTCACGGATCTCACTGGGACCTCTCGACAGCTGGTAACAGCCAGGGTGGTAACAGTCAGAAAGCTTGCCCGTTCCTATCTGAATGTTAAGTTTCCTTTGCTGCGGAAGTTTTCGGTGTTACTCAAGGCTGACTTCTACAACGAAGTGAAGGGGAAATGGGGTGCCATTAGGAAGAAGGGGGATGAGTGCGGGGTGCTCCAGTAGATCAGGTGACTTCAGTGTGTCCTTGCTACTAGTGACGTCAAGCACGTTGTCTCCAACAACTGAAATTTTAGCTTTTTTCTCGTTGAAAGTGAGATATGCTCGCGATGCGAGTTCCTGAACATGGTGGCGATTTCGGTAAGAAAGCCTTTCACTTCTACGCGGTGTTTGTTTCCTATAGGAATCTGTGGAACTTCCTCTCACTCATCCCGAGTATTACGAAGAGATGGGTATAAAGCCCCCTAAAGGGGTCATTCTCTATGGGCCACCTGGCACAGGTATGTGCGCTGTGGGTTTGTCACTTCAGGCTCTCAGCTCAGCTTGAGCAGCAGCGGTTGTTGAGTGGGGATGCCAGTCCTTAGTTTCAAACAGTGTGTTCTAAGCAATATTTTGGAATTTTGGGATAAGCAGCTTCTATGAAAACACCTATTACATAAAGTATATTTATCTATATAATAGATGCACTAAGAAACTGAGGAAATTGTAGTCTACAGAGTCAGTGTGTTAAAAAAAATTTTTATAGGCTGAAACTGGTTTGCTTAGTGGATAGAGCGTCGGCCTGGGGACTGAAAGGTGCCAGGTTCGATTCTGGTCAAGGGCATGTACATTGGTTGTGGGCACATCCCCAGTAGGGGGCTTGCAGGAGGTGGCTGATCAATGTCTCTCTCTCATTGATGTTTCTGGCTTTCTGTCGCTTTCCCTTCCTCTCTCTGAAAAATCAATAAAATATATTTTTAAAAAAATTTATAGGAGCTGCAACAATAAATCAGTAGGCATTCCTTCCAAAAATACCTGCTCAGTGTGATGTATTTACAAAATACATCCCCAAAACTCCTACACTCAACACACTAGATGTAGATGTTATAAAATGTAATGCCTTCAAATATTTATAAAAGTAATGTCTTTTGAAACTAGGTTGTAAGAAAAGGTAAACACAACAGGACAGGGTGCTTCACCTTGGAATCACCTTGGGAGTTTTAAAAACACTGGTTGTCTGGGCCCCTCCCTGAAGATTCCCTTGTGTTGTATGGAGTATGATCATGGACCAGAGCCATGGCAGAGTCATGATTTAAAACCTACCCTGTGCTGTTCAGATTCATTCTCCTGGTCCACTGGCACTAAATATATTGGATGAATAAATGTATGAAGGTAAAAAAAATCCTTTATAATAAAAGCCTAATATGGTGTGCATGATGGCCACCAGGGGCCAGACGTTCTGACCAGTAGGTTAGCTTGCTACTGGGGTCCAGCCAATTGGGATGGGGCGAGATGGGCCAGACCCATCCTGGAGCCCTCCCCGGCCAATCGTGCACTGGTGGGTTCCCTTGGCCTGGCCTGTGCCTTCTTGCAATCCAGGACCTCTCTGGGTATGTCAGAGATCCGGTTTCCGCCCAATCCCAGTAGGCCAGGCGACCCACTGGTGCACGGTTTGTACACTAGGCCTCTAGTCTATATATGTAAAAGGCTAATATGCAAAGTGTCCCCTTGGGAGTTTGATCACTCACTATGACATGTGCTGACCACTAGGGGGCGTGGTACAAAACAAAGAAAAGCCCCAGTGGCAGCCAAAAGGACCCCCTGATCAGTCCTGATTGCCAGCCAGGCCTGGGGACCCTTCCTGTGCAAGTTGTGCAATCCAGGACTTAGCATTTCATTGCTCTGTAAATTACAAAGGAAGAAGGTTATTTGATTGACTTAAAACCATGTACCCAAGAGGGTGGCATGACAGTTTCTGAGGATTTTTTCTTTTTCAATATAAAATAGGTAAAACCTTACTGGCTAAAGCAGTGGCAAACCAGACCTCAGCCACTTTCTTGCGAGTGGTTGGCTCCGAACTTATTCAGAAGTACCTAGGCGACGGGCCCAAGCTCGTTCGGGAACTGTTTCGAGTTGCTGAAGAACATGCACCGTCCATCGTGTTTATTGATGAAATTGATGCCATTGGGACAAAAAGGTAGACTTTCTTTTACCTCTTTTGTCAACTCCAGAGGGAAAAGCCATGTAGCTCTTCTCTGAGTCATCATTGGGCACTCCCCGCGTGGCCTCACAGTTCCTGCTCTGGCTTCCCCCGATGCTGCACGCTCTGCTCTCCCACCTGCTGGTGTGGACCTGAAGATGGCCAGTCAGTAACCACCTCCTGAGCATCTGCTCTGAGCCAGGCTCCATCTAGACTGGGCCACAGCCAGGAACACCAGGCTCTGGCCTCAAGGAGCACTCAGCAGGTTGGGAGACACCAAACTTGGGAGATAAGATGTTGGCAGTGAAAACTACAAAGAAAACAGTGAGATGTGTAAACTGGCTGCTGGGCTGAGACAGTGTTGAGGTGTTTTGCTGTAATTTCCGGTTAGCGGGAGATCAGTTGGGTCTTCATTCCTTCTTCTTTTCCAAAGATATGACTCAAACTCCGGTGGTGAGAGAGAGATTCAGCGAACAATGTTGGAACTGTTGAACCAGTTGGATGGGTTTGACTCAAGGGGAGACGTAAAAGTCATCATGGCCACAAACCGAATAGAAACTCTGGATCCAGCATTAATCAGACCAGGTCACGTTCGCTTTTGCTTCATTATGGAGAATAGCTATCTTTATGTGTGTTTGTGTTTCTTAAGCGTAGTTTGGGCAGCTAATGAGATTATAAAATGACACATGTAAAGGCAACATTGCACTGAAACTTGAATAACCTTGAGGTTATAGATAAGAACATGATACAGTCTGTGCAGCCTGGCTCTTTGAATTCTGATGTTTTCTTTCCCAGATACTCCCTTTTAAGCCTCAAGGACTTTTTTCCTAAAGAAATGAATAATTCATACAATAGTTTAGGTTCGGTTTTTACATTCATTTAACAGCAAAAGCAGTGGTTACTAGTTTGTTTACTCTCTTGGTAACTTTTTTAACTGAACCGATCTGTCCTTTTGCACCATATGTGCCGTTCAGAAACCATTCCTTTGATTTGTTGCTGGAGGTAGCAGAGAAATGAATTCAAATATAGAAACTTGCGAACTAAAATGGTGAGCGTTCACCTTTTAAGACTTATACACGGAAATTGAGAAGCAACAGACAGCGTATGACCGTGTCCTCCTTCCAAAGGACACTGGAACTGCACGAGGAGACAGGCGCGGCTCAGCTGTCACTGAAGCCTCTGTGCTTACAGGCCGCATCGACAGGAAGATCGAGTTCCCCCTGCCGGACGAAAAGACCAAGAAGCGCATCTTCCAGATCCACACAAGCAGGATGACGCTGGCTGATGACGTGACACTGGACGACTTGATCATGGCGAAGGATGACCTCTCTGGTGCTGACATCAAGGTGAGGACTGCGCGGGCTGGAACTGGTTTTATCACACCCGTTTGAGTTAGGATGGTTCTTCCCCGGGACCAGAATTAGAACGAGGCCTGGTGCACTGACCATGCTGCGTCCCGCTTTTTTGTGGTATTTGGCTTCTGTCAAGTTAAGGAGGGGGAGATGGCAGACGAGGCCTTTCCTTGCTGCTGCCTGCTCTGTGTACCCTTGGATCTACAGACTACATTAGTGTCTCCGTTAGAAAGTAAAATCTCCTTAAAACAAATTTGATTTTGCACCAATTTTTTTACTTTGAAATATTATAAGCCTTCATTCATAACAGTTGCAACAATAAACACCCATATATATCCATTACTTCGATTTACTAAATGTTGCCATTTTACCAGTTTGCTTTATCTTTCTATGCACACATTTTTTCTGCTGAACCATAACCAAATAGGAACTTCATTGCTAGGATTATTGATATGATTTCATTATTTATACCTTGTTTTATAAATAATTCTTAAAAAACTAAATACATAGTATTCACTCTACTAAATGTTAGCACCTGAGCCAGTCCTAGACCCGGAGCCTTTACTTCCAGGCCCGTCCTCTTCCCTGGTTACTGCAGTTCAAGCCGCCCAGATCCTTGGAGAAAGCAATTACAATGCTTAACGCATTTTAAAGAATCTAATCTTTTCCCAAGCAAATTTGAGTAATTTGTGTTTAAAACAAGTGTCTCCCACCTTACTTCAAAATAGCGCGCTCTGAATTGTCAAATAAAAAATGAAAAGTATTTCACTTTCCGAACATACCGTTCTTTCTCACAGGCAATCTGTACAGAAGCTGGTCTCATGGCCTTGAGAGAACGCAGGATGAAAGTAACAAATGAAGACTTCAAAAAATCGAAAGAAAATGTTCTGTATAAAAAACAAGAAGGCACCCCTGAGGGGCTCTATCTCTAGGGAACCTCAGTTGCCTTCAAGGAAGTGGTCAGGAATGCCGACCCCGGGGAGGGAGGTGTGGGAAGTTGCCCAGAGGAGCCCATTGCTCTTCCTTAGCAGCCCATCCTGTGCGCCGTGTACCTGTGAGCACGTGCAGGAGCCCGACGTGCAGCGTTCCATTCCCAATAAAGCGAGCTCTTTCTCAAGCACGTTGTCTTGTTTCTGGAGCGTCCACACCCACCGCTCAGCAGGTGGACTGGGTGTCAGGGAAGCTTCTGTTCTGGGCGATCACAGTGCGGCCTCCAATGCCTGGTGCCCTCACATCACACCCCAGAGCGGGTGGTGGCTGCGCCACAGCGGCCACATGCCAGCATCGCTGAGGCTCCAACAACAAAGGCTGCGTTCCTGTGGCTGGGTTCCCAGCGCTTGGGAGGAGTGGGGGGTGCAGGGAAGAAGCACTGGTGCTGATAAGAGAAGTCTGCAAAGGTCAGGGATGACGAATCTCACACCAGACCTGCCTTCCTGTCCCGGGGTTCAGAAGCCTCGTCCGCGAGAGCATCTAAGAGTGTCAAAGCTTCTCCCCTTTCCCCCCTGTAATTCCTGCACTTCCCTTCCTTGCAACCGTTTAGTCTTAGTCTTACAGCCAGTAAGTGGAACAGCAAGTGTCCACCTGGCTGGCCCACCTCTTTGTGGGCTGAGGCACTGCCCTCCCCTTTTCCCAACCTAATGTCCACCTGTTTGTAGCCAAAGTTCTATCCCACATACCGGCTTTCCTGGATGAGTTGCCAAAGAAATGTTTGAGTGATTCTAGAGGTTGTGACTAAGCAGCCCTCACAGGACACCCCACCTCAGCAGCGCTGGTGCCCAGCACGCGTACCTCCTCGGTGAAAGGAGCTGGCGGGCGGTGCTGCCCGGTTCCCCCCAGCAGGACTCTGTCCCCTCGGGCAGTGCTTGCCCCTTTGCACAGGAGTCCCTGGGGGTCCTGTCTGGGCAGATGCTGACTCAGCAGAACCGAGGGGAGTCTGGGCCACATCTCAACAGGCTGCTCCACCTGGAGGCATCACCAAGAAGGCTGAGGGAATCACAGACTTTAAATGCACCTGCTACAGGCCAGACTCCCGAGTTTTAATGACTCCCTCCTGCCCTGAAGATAGGGCCCGAACTGCTCTACTGACCAGTCCAGGGAGGAGGTGCTGGTGTTGAGTAACCAGACCTTTCTAATCACGACTGCGAAACCCGGAAGACTTGGCAAGGCCCGCCATGGGTGCCAGCTGAGCGGGTCATTCACCCGTGGCGCTGGCTAGGCAGAGGAGCGGAACAACGCGCACACACCAACCACAGTAGGTTTGGTTACCACGGCCCCGTTCCTGTCTATGTACATGTAAACACAAGATTCGCCTATATAATATGTGAAACGAGGCCTGTGTTCGTGGCACATCCAAAAAAATGTGCAAGAGACGAGAGATTGATACCCAGACGCAAATTATCTAGAAAACTTTAAAAACGGGTTTGCTGGCACGCATGCTCGCACACCTGATCCCACCTCGCGCTCCCCAGGGCAGGGACAGGGACAAGCCCCGAGGCATGGCCCATCCCGGAACTCTAGTCCTCCAGCAGCAGCTCCAGCTCCTCCAGGGGCAGGCGCACTCGGAGCTCCTTCTCGGTCATCAGGTCCAGGATCTCCTGCATCTCATCGGGGAAGTACTCCACGGCGTCCATGTACAAGGCCTAGGGCAGAGCCACCGCCTGGTCACCAGCCACTCCCTGTCCCAGCAGGCCTGCCCTCCGCAAGCCCCTCACTGTCCTGAGTCCTCGGCACACATCCGGAGGACACTGACCTCAGGGCAGAGCGAAAGGAGGTCAACTCCAGGTGGGACCAGTCGGCAGACGGGTTTCTCAGGGTCTGGCTGGACTCTGCAGGGCAGAGGGGCCATCGATCCCAAAGCCTGCAGCCTCTGGACAAACGCCGGGAAACAAACCCACAGCAACACTCCTGAACCCCAGGTCCATGCAGACAGGAAACGTGCCCATCGGCTCAGGCTGCACTGGGCAGTTCCCCCAGAGGGACCTGGGTGGGCCCCGTCTCCCCGACAGGGACAGGCAGGCGCACAAGGGGACTGACTGGGCAGGCAGGTTCTCGGGTGTCGGAGACACCGTGGCCTTCAGAACTTACCTTTGCCCAAGGACAACTCTGAAGCGCTTTGTAGAACACACCCTTGCTTCTGTCCTTATTTCCTAACGAAACCTGAGCGGGGAGGAGGGGACACAAAGTGATGAGTTGAAGCAGGTAGGCTAGGCTGAGGCTACAGAGACCCCCCTGCGCTCACCCACGCAGGGTCCGCAGCTGCAGCCCGCTGTGGGGACATCCGCCCCAGGGGACGCTAGCTATCGGGGCCTCGCTGTGTGGGGTCCATTCCTCCAGCAGCGGTCCACGTGCTGACTGTCACACTTCGGCTGGCCTTCATCTCCTTCTGTGGGCCCGCAGCCTGTCATTCCTAACAGGGCCCGGGACCCCGAGGCCGTGTGTATGGTGAGGCAGGTGGCTTTACCCAGAGAAGACCTCTGCTTTAACACGTGCCATTTCTGAAAACTACAGCAGCGGTTCTCAACTTGTGGGTCGCGCGACCCACAGTTTGAAAACTGCTAGCAAGGTCGCCTAAGACCATCGGAAAACAGATATTTACATAATGATTCATTAACAGTAGCAAAATTACAGTTATGAAGTAGCAACGAAAATAATTTTAAGATTGGGGTCACCACAATATGAAGAACTGTATTAAAAGGTCACAGCATTAAAAAAGGTTGAGAACCACTGCCTAGTACAACATCCTTAGTCTCAATCCCGACACGCCCTCTCTCCACAGGCACTGTGGGAGCCAGAGCTGCAGGTGGCACCCCCGGGGCCTCCCCCACATCCCAGGAAGGGACCTGTCGCTTGGCGGCTCCTCCATGCACTCAGCCCTCCAGGCAGCTCCCCAGGCTGCCAGGTGCCTGCAGCTGTCAGTGGGCACAAGCCAAGCACACAGAGCTGAAGTCTGTTTCTGGACTTTGCACCCACCCACTCACCCACCTCCTCCAGACTCATTCCCAGAACCTTCTAGGGGACGCCGGGTCTCTGCCAGATGGCTGGTGCTTGGCATCCGGCCTGGCTCCAGTGAGGGTTGCTGACCAACCTCCCGGAAACCTGGCAGTGGCATCTGGACACTCCAATCTGTGCCTCGGGAGCTCTGCCCACCAAGGCCAGCTCACTGCCTGTTCCGTGTTTTCAGGTTAACGCCCACCATCACCAGACTGTAACCCTGGGCTGTACCCAGCATCTGTGATAAAAGGTTCAAGCCTCCCCATGTCCGCCTCCCCCCCACATACACCTCCCCTACACCCCCAGAGCCTCCGGCTGAACACTCCTGCTTCCCTCCCTGGCGTGAGCCTCGGCCGTTCCGAGGCTAGACCTCTGCGTCGCACCCCAGGAGCCAGTGCGAGCCTCCCTCCTTCGCTCACAAAGTCCTTCGATGTCCTCTCCAGAAATACTGACCGAACGTCAGAGGTCCTTCCCTCGTGTTTGGAAGAAGATTGCAAGCCCTCACCCACCGTGTCTGCGACCCCGAGGTCCCGGGCGCAGCAAGGCCAGGTGCTCCTGTGAGCTGGCTAGCCTCAGAGGAGGCCCTCTCTCTGCGATGATCACCGGCCACCAGCCACTTCCGCTGGGCTGTACAGGAGGGTCTCGGCCAGGGGAAGCCAGGGAGACCACTGGTTTCTCTGTTCGGACTCCCCATTCTACGAGGGCCCGGGGTGTAGCTGCTCCTCACTAAGCGCCCACCTTCTAAATGTCCCCATCTTAAGCCCGGCCCTCGCACAGTTCCAAAGTCAGGCTGAAATCTAACAGTGGGGGACACCCAGGCACCCTGTGACCCCATGGGGCTGTGACGGGAAAGTGTGTCTCCCCGGGCACCTGGGAACGTCTCGGGGCACTAACCGGGACCAGGCACGGGACTGAAGTCACAGCTACCGCAGGGGCAGAGCTGCGGGTCTGGCCTCCGAGGCCAACAGCAGTCTCTAAATACTGACTAAGCCTCATACTCCAACGCCCAGCAACTCCTCCTCTTGTCATTCCACCAAGCACCCCAAAACTGCCGCATGCAACCCCGAGCGCCCTGACACTCTCTCCCTCCGGGGGCGAGGGACACGGAGGCGCCTCCCAGCCTTCCCGCACAGGGCCCTGCACACCTGCACTTTCCACGTAAAAAACACACAAAAACTCCCAAGTGTTTTCTTACCAGAAAACTCAAGTACATCCTCCACAGCAAGGGGCACTGGCTGCCGTGCTCACTCCGGATGGCGTTTTCAAACAGGGCTCTGATCCGGTGCGTCAAGCCCGTCTCAGGAATCGTGGCGTAGACCTCTCTGCCATCTACCCTGCAAGACAAAGGCTCGTGAAACCCGGGACCAGTTCTCACACCGACGGCACAACACGGAGGGTGCACGTGTTCGTGATAACTGCTTGTCAGAAGCAGGGCTGTCCCTCAGGTCTGGGGGTGCTGGGGTGTGGAGCACAGATGTGACGCCCTCCTCCAAAGCCAGAGGAAGGCGGTGTCCGGGTTCTGTGGTTTCTCGCACACCAGATCCTTGCTTCTCGGGAACCTGTCTGAGAGGCGAAGTGGCTTGTCCATGGTCACACAGCTGGAAAACGGAGGAGCTGGGATACGCACCCACCTCCAGGGCCTGGCTCTCACCCACATGCTCTCACCACAGCGTCTCCGATACCGAAGGCCTGACCATTCCCACCCACAAACCACAAGCAAGGTGCAGGATCCCAGAAGGCATGGCCTCGGAAGATGGCCACAGAAGCCTCTGCTGCAAGATGCTGCTCTTTGCTCTTCTATAAACCTGCACACCCACACCGGTGTGCCACGCACTGGCCGTGTTCATTTCTGTACCCCCGAGGCTCAGAGGCTGGGGGACACGCACACATTCCATACAGGTGTGGACACATGAACAAGAGGAACGTAATTACCTCTGGACGGTCTCCACCAGTCTTTTCCTCATTTTCTCAGCTTCGATGGCAAACAGCCACGGCTCCAAGGGTTTCGCAGACCTGGTGATGGCGTCGAAGAATCTCCTGGTCTTGCTGGCACTGTGGGACTTGTTCTGGATCTGCACATAGGACCTCCAAAGAACCTGGTTGCCTGGATACAACTTTAAAGCCTCCGAGAGCGCCTGCCGCAGAGGAGCCAGCGGGTAGACGCTGACTTTCATGTGGAACCGGAGCAGGCTTGTGTGCATCAGTGTGAGCGCCTCGAGGACGCTGCTCACACTCGGGGGGCAGGCACTGGCCTCCGGGCCCGAGCCTTCTGGGGAGAGAGAGCCCTTCAGTTTCGCAAACACCTGCTCGTGTATCTGCACAGCGGCATCGATCCCTATGGTCAAATACTGGAAGAGCATAAAGCACTGAACCACGCTAACCAGGCGGTTCAGGGAGGTGGTGGCAGCTGGGTCGGAGACACAGCTCTCACCCAAACAGCCCTGCAGTGCACGTTCGTAAGCCTTCCGAGCTTTCAGAATGTGGACGGCCGGGACCTGCCCAGTGTAGGGCCCGTAGGGGCCACTCTCGGCCAGCCTGGTTAATACGTGAACCGCTCGGGCCGCGGTGGCCACGCTGGTGTCTGGCGCCAGCTCCAGTTCCAGCTCAGCGTACAGCAGACTGAGCTCACAGACCTCAGGGTCCTTCAGCTCCCTGCTCCCCGCCGAGCTGAGCGCCGTATCGAAAACTTTTCTGGCGTCCTCTGTGTTGCCAAGCAACCATTCCAGATGTGCATATTGCTTCCAGAGGCAAACGTTGTTGCGGTTTTCTGGCTCCTTGAGGAGATTCTTGGCTAGTTTTTTGCAGTTCTTTCCTCGTGATTTTAACCTCTTCTTGTTTTTAGTGTGCAGACACCAAATGACCTAGAGGTAAAAAGGAAAGATGACTCCATGTGCTCTAGGATGTGAAAGCAAACCCGGGGTAATGTCAGCTAGAAAAGCCACACGAGGCGTCTACACTTTCCCTCCTCACCACATGCTTGGTAAACACTTTGGCCCTCTGAGCTGGGAAACAAATCAGGATTTCTTTTTCCTCTACTGATTTTTTAGAGGGAGTGGAAGGGAAAGAGGGAGGGGGGAGAAAGAGAGAGAAAGAGAGAGAGAGAGAGAGAGAGAGAGAGAGAGACATCAATTGGTTGCCTACTGCACATGTCAGAAAGAACCTGTAAACCAGGTATATGCTATTAACTGGAAATCAAACCCAGGACTTTTCGGAGCATGACCTGATGCTCTAACCACTGAGCACACTAGCCAGACACAAATCAGGATTTTTTACCAAAGCCCCAGGAACCCCAAAATGAGACATCCAGGTTTCTATCTGAAACCTCTATAAACAAGGCTGACATATTCTAAATGTTCTTTTCCAAAGAGTCAGCCTCCCAATTTTATATTTTAACTAGAGTTCCAGTGCATGGGTTTGTGCACATTAAAAGGACATTAGTTAGAAGTAATACTTTAATATTGCTATTCGCCCTTTCTCTATAATAGAAATGTCAACCAAATTTACAATCGACAATGACAGACTGAAACACATGCGTGAGATTGGCGCTAGCGAGAGCTTTATATGTATCATGTATGTGCAAGTCAACTTAGACTTTTATCCTATACTAGAGGCCCGCTGAATGAAATTCGTGCACTGGAAGGGGTGTCCCTCAGCCCAGACTGCACCCTCTCCAATCTGGGACCCCTGGAGGGATGTCCGACTGCTGGCAGATGGACATCCCTCTCACAATCCAGGACCACTGGCTCCCAACCACTTGCCTGCCTGCCTCTAACTGCTTTTGTCTGCCAGCCTGATCACCCCCTAACCACTCTCCTGCCAGCCTGATCAATGCCTAACTGCTCCCCTGCCGGCCCGATGGCCCCCAACTGCCCTCCTGGTCACCCCTAACTGCCCTCCCCTGCCAGCCAGGTCGCCCACAACTGCCCTCCCCTGCTGGCCATCGTGTGACCACATGGGGGTAGCCATCAGCAGAACTACTGGGAATGACTGGTCGCTATGACATGCATTGACCACCAGGGGCAGTCACTCAACAAAGGAGCTGCCCCCTAGTGGTCAGTGCACTCCCACAGGGTGAGCTGTGCCCAGCTATAAGCCGGACTGACAGCTGTGAGTGCAGCAATAGTGGGGGGAGCCTCTCCTGCCTCCTTGGCAGCACTAAGGATGTCTTACTGTGGCTTAGGCCTGCTTCCCCTGCGGAGCGGCCTAAGCCATCAGTTGGACATCCCCAGAAGGCTGCCAGGCCGTCTGACTGCCAGCGTAGGTCTGATGCCCCAGGGAGTGGGCCTATGCTGGCAGGTGGGCATCCTCGAGGGCTCCAGGACTGCAAGAGGGTGCAGGCCGGGCTGAGGGACCCCCCTCTCCCCAAACTTGCTTAATTAGACCTGCTTTCTGATTTAGCTAAACTTTTTCCAGTCCAGTGAAACACCCCAACTTCTCTTTTAGGTAATTGTCAGCAACACAGCAATAATTATCAAAATGAAGCATATTATTATTGTAGATCATGCAGGCAGAACAAGGGGTAAAATATTAAACTGTAGCAATGTTTGACTATATGCTACACAGTGAGAAAACCTTAAGTCATTTTCAGGTTCTACCATTTCTTACTTCTTTTCAGCCAGGTCAAGTTTCTAAGCTTTCTAAATCTGTTTTCTGGCTAATGAAAAGAAAATAGAATTCTACTGAGTCTCCTATCTACCTATTCTAGGACTTCTGTGAGGATCAAATGAGATAAGACACATGAAAAAAACTTGACACACATTTGGTTAAACTGTAAAATGTTTGCACCTGGTTATAAAGCAAGTCAGGTTCCTGCCTGAAGAAACTCCAAGGGGGCTAGTTGCTTGGCAGAAGAAGTCGGGCATTACTATGTGATGTCATTACCCGGCGCCCACAGTTACTATGCTGGGCTGGGCTAGGCTGTGGGCCGCATTTTGTGCCATGAGGTCTTGGCACCATTGGCTGTGATTTGGTGGGGTGTCACTCCGAGGTGGTGGCGGGGCCTGTGTCCCACTTGGGGGAAGCCGACTGTTGCTTTGTGGGCGCTAGGTCTGTGGTGCCATTTATTTTTTAAATGGCCAGTGCGCATCATGGCAGCTCCTGTGATGAGTGTCTGCCCCCTGGTGGTCAGTGCATGTCACAGCAACCGGCCGGCCAGACACTTAGCCTTTTATATATATATAGAAGATAATACAACCTGGTGTGTGCAATCGTAGTTAAAATGTTCAAATTTTGGGGTTTAAGATTATATACTAACTTTGGCCAGCAGAGGGCGAAAGAGTCTATTCTAGACAAATTTCTAGCAGATACATGGATAAAAGAGTGGGGTAAGTAGCTTATTTTATCTATTTTAATAAGCCCCTAAACCCTCTTACTCTGCTTAAGCTTAAGCTTGGTTCTTAACACTAAGAGCTCACATAATCACAGGCATCTGGTGAGACAGGAATCAACCCAAATAGCCCTGTCACTCCTGCATTCCTCTTGGCTGTGGCCCCTCTGAAAGGGCAGCCACAAACCAGGTGCCTTTACAGTCCCCGAAGAACGAGGTGCTGTGTCCAGGACCCTGAAGGACACCGAGAGCCTTTACAAATACGGACACAAAAGGAAATCCCCTGGCAGGGGTGGAGGGGGCCGGCGTTACCTTTGCGATCTCGTACCGTAGCCAGGAGGAGCAGAGCTGGGACCTCTCTGCGCCTGAAAACAAAGGCATCACCAGGTGGAAGATGTTGCGGATGAACTCCTCGCCCTCTCGGCTGTGACCCCTCGTCCAGCGCCGACAGCCCAACTGGTCCATGCGACCGACACAGCTGACGCCAGAAAATGAGAGGTTGAGAAAAGTCAATGGCTGTTCGTCATAAAGTCCGCTATCGAAGACGCTGTTCTCATCCATGGCCAGGTAGAGGCAGGAGGCTGGGGGGGTGAAGCCAGCAGGCACACCCAAGAACTGCAGGAAGGCCACGACCAGCTGGAACTGAAGAGCGGGGCTGGAAAGCCGGATGAGAGATTGTCCAATGTCATCAAACAGCACCTGCAATGAAGACAAAGGAACTGTTCAGGGGCTCGGTTTACTTATTTATTGTAATAAACAAACAAAAACCTTCACAATTCTCCCACAACTCTCTTCACATGAATGTGTAATGATTCAACATTATACAATTTTAAACAGATAGGAGCTAGGTTTTCTGCAAGATGCAAAAAAGCTAGAGGCCTCTCCAGAGAACCGAGAGTGCTGCAGGAAAGTTTGCAATGCTGGTAGGATTCCCACACTCCTGGCGTTCTCAGAGGGAGGGAGGCCCATGGGCAGGCTGGAGCCAAAAATTTCCAGAGTATCCAGCTGGATTCACAGAAAATCTAGAATCACTCACTCCTGAAAGGATACACAATTGCTTTCTGGTTACAAATGTAAATTTTTTTTTAAGATAGAAGAGTAACTTTATTATCCTGTGGGTTTTTGGTACAAAACTGCTTTAGGAAATGAAAAATATGCTAAAAAATAGATAAACAGCAGAAAGGGAAGGGAAAGGGAAGGAAGGAAAGGGAAGGGAAGGAAAAGGAAGGGAAGGGGAGGGGGAAACTACAGGAGCAAGGACCATGTTAAGAGCAATTTTAAGAGCCTAAAACCAACTGTGAGTGTTTGTAGCTGACTTCAGGTAAAACTTTACAATGCAAGGCTTTGTTCCAAGGTCCTGTGCATCTGATTAGTCTTTGTGGTTCTGAGCAAAGGACTATCTGAAGTCACTTAATCAAAACCATCAGTCAATCAGAAATCTCCAGGCTTGGCGCAGAGGACAAGCTAAGTGACAGGAAACTGCTTGCAGCAGTGGTGTGCTCCAGAAATGAGCTTCCAGAAAACCGCCCAGATTTTGAGCCTTGAGAACCGACTTCTGGAAGGGTAATGAACTCTGCCAAACCCTCAACCACCACGGAATCTTCCAGCTACAGCCAGGAGGGGGAGCTCATGTGCACACTCCTCACTCCAGTCCCCGCATGGAGCAGTGAAGAAAACAGGCAAATGTCTTCACCCTCGAGGCAGGTAACAGGTAGGGAGGATCACAGACTACAAACCATTCCAAAGCTGACAAGCCTCCCTACTCAGTCATACTGTACCATGTTACATAACACATACTTATATTTTATTCCAGCAACATAAAATGTATCTTGTGAAACTGGGTCAATCCCAGCTATCAAAAGAGAAGCTCTTCCTTTACTTTAAAGGAAAGCTCCCAGAGCCGTGGCCACAGACAGAGCAGCATGTACCGAGCCCACGGCACCGGCGGTAACAGAGCTAACGTGAGTCCGATGCCTGGCACCAGCAGGCTGCAACTGCTCGTCCCCTCTCCAGCAAGACTGCGGTACTGAGTGTCCCAGAGGCCCACTGTCCCCAGTCCCCCTTGTCTTTTGGAGTCAAGCCTCTGCTGTCTCTGAGGACATAAGGAGGGCAGGGGAGTGGACACAGTTAAAGACTCTAGGACAGGGATTCTGTGTTTAAACCGGAGCCCTCCAGCTGCCATGGGAAGAAGTAACTGAACAACCTGGAAGACCATCGCTCCTCCTCAGGGGCAGGAACTACCTGGTCCAGTGCCTCTCAGCTCCTCCATCCCCAGCAGCCAATGGAATTCCACCCTGGTTTTCAATGAGGGAAGTTTCCAGGCAGGAACAAGAGCCAGGATAGTTTGTCCTAAGCCAGGCAAGTGCTCTGGGAGCCCAACACCCTCTTTGGGTGCCCACACCCAATGGGCATGGGAAGAAGGCGAGGATCCCGTGGCTGAGGTCCCTCCTGGGGGGTGGGGGGGGGTACTTGCCTGTCTCTCTGGATCCTCACAGTCTTCCTCGGTTTGCTTCTTGGTCTTATCAGGGCGCCACGGCCGCCAGTGCCTCTGGTCTCGGGACCGCTCGGCAGTAAGCCAGATCTGCCACCGAGGCAGAGTCTTATCTCTGATGTCCTGGTCATCCTCTTCCGGCTCATCATCATCGTCATCTAGGCAAGAACAAAACTTCTAGCTCACCGAACCAGCAAATACAACCATCACCATCAACACTCAAATCCACTGGACGCCAGCCCCTGTGGTGGCACCTGGAATGCCAAGATGAGTAAGAGCTACCTAGGCCCAGCCTTCCGGAAGGTTCGGTGGCCTTTACCGATGGCCTCTCCTATAATCACAATCAAGATTCCCCCCAAAAACGGTAGGTCAGCTGATGAAATCTAATGATTTTTAATGCTATCACAACAGTGAAAATGAGGACACATATTCTAGAACAGCACTGGCCAACACAACTTTTGGTGGTGATCCAACATTCTACATCTGTGCGGTCTGACAGAGTAGCCACCACCACAGAAGACTGGCACTTGAAATGTAGCTGGTAGAAGAAATGAGTTTTTAATTTTATTCCACTTTCATTAACTTTAATTAAAATAGCCATATGTGGCCAGTAGCTACTACTGGACAACACCATTCTAGAATGCTAAATGACGTTTAATGACAACATTGGTTTAGATTTTCTTAAGCCATCAGAATTTTTAGCCAGTGACCTTACGATTATGACCTATGTTCACTTCTTTTAAAAAATGTCAATTCACAATATCCTTCAGTTGCCAAAACCGGTTTGGCTCAGTGGATAGAGCATTGGCCTGTGGACTGAAAGGTCCCAGGTTCGATTCAGGTCAAGGGCATGTACCTTGGTTGCAGGCACATCCCCAGTAGGGGGTGTGCAGGAGGCAGCTGATCGATGTTTCTAGCTATCTGTCCCTCTCCCTTCCTCTTAGTGAAAAATCAATATATTAAAAAAAAAAGATATCCTTCAGTGATATCCTTTATCTTTCCGTGATACCCTTCATCCTTCAGTGGTATCCTTTATTTCTGTTTCCTGACTGAGCATGCAGAATGGAAAAGGAGAGTCTGAATCACCTGTCAAGTTCCACATTTAACAGAAACAAACAGGACAGGTAAAATGGTACTGCCACTTGGAAAAGTTGGGCAGTTTCTTATAAAACTAAATATGCCCTCCCTATAAGGCCCAGCAATTGCACTTTTAGGTGCTGATGCCAGAGAAATGGAAACCTCTGTTCACACAAAACCCTATCCACTCATGCCCCCAGCAAAGCTTTATTCACAACAGCCCAAAACTGGGAACGACATACACAAACGGGTACAGCGATGTCATGGAACACTGCTGGGCAATAAATATGAACAAACTATTGACACACACAAGTTGGCTGAATCTCAGGGGAACTATGCTAAGTGAAAAAAAAGAAAATCTTCAAAGTTACACAGAAAACAAGAGCTGGCAAAGTTACCCCAACACCTGCAGGGCCGCCTGAGAGGTGACAGACATGCCACCTGGCCTGCAGCTCTGCTCTGCCAGGGGATCACAGCCTATCCAAAGTTTCCATTTCTCAGGTGGGAACTGGAAGGTGATGCCTGTGAGAAGAGGTGGCCGAGCCTGGGGAGGCCCCTCCATCACTCTGTCCCTCACACGTGCAATGACACCAGGCAAGGAAGCACTTCCTGACCAGCCAATAGCTGCACTGACAAACGGCAGCGTTCATATGTGGCTATCAAGCCCTTGAACGTGGCTGGTCTGAGCTGAGATGTGCCACACATGGAAAACACATGCAGGTTTCAGAGTTCGTGTGGGGAAGCATGCGAAACACCTCATTAGTTTCTTACTAACGATTAAATGTCGAAATGTTAATGTTTTTACATACGGGGTTCAACAACACACCTTATCAGAATTAATTTCCCTCTTTTTGCTGGTTTTAGGTGGCTCCTAGACAATGTGAAGCTACAAATGTGCTTGAGTTCCATTGGCCAGGGCTGTTTCAGAGGAAAGCACTTTGGGTCATTTAGAATGACATTTACAGAATCGCTAGTTAATAATTTTATAGTTTTCCTTAAAAGGCACGTATTTTCAAATGATCGGGACACTGCCAAGAAAACAAAAAGACTGCCTTAAATACACCCGAAAATGGGGTGGGGACACGACCAGACAGTTCTCCAGGCCCTGGAAAGGGAAAGGAAGCATGTCCTCAGGGAGACTCAGCCTCCAAGCACGATGCAGAGAGGGGACGGCCGCCTCGAAGGCTGTGAGATGTCTCCCCGGACACCTACTTAAGGTACTTTAGACATTTGTACCATGTTCTTAAGCTACTGCTAACGGCTCATAGAGATAGACAAATAACCCTGGCGACGAGAAGCCAGTCCCAGAAGAAGAGCTCCCACGCGCGCTGCGAGGGCCTTACCTGGGGTGATGACCACCCAGCCGCCCCGCTCCTGCTGGTGCACCCACGCTCTCCAGCCTCGGGCGCCCTTCTCCCCAGCGCGGGGCTCTCCACTGTCCCAGAACGGCTCAAAGAACTCCACCTGCTCAGGGTACGACATGGAGTTAGCCCACTGGCACCAAACTGCCGAGTCTCCAGGCAGATTAAGTACGGGCTGGCCTAGGAGGGGCTATGCTTCGTGAAACCTCGCCCATCACCCGTCTCTGAGGGAGATATAACACACACCCCAACACAGAAAATGTAATTATCTAGTGGGGGGGCAGGGGGTAGCATCCACGGTAGCCCTCAGAGCTATGGGATTCACACCCCGGAGTCTGGGCTGGACCAAGAATATGGCAAAGTGATGGGATGACCCGTCCGAGATGGAGTTTTAAGGACTGGCCCAGGCTGTTGCGAAGGGTAGGAGCAGAATGGTTTCCAGTTCTGACCTGGTCGGCCATTCTAACAGGAAGCGCTGCCAGGCCCCTAACTGATACCCGAAGTCACGCTGCTTTCGAGACCTTCTGAGGGGAAGGGAGGCCAAGGTTTCATCAGGACAGACCTGCGGTCTGGAGGACATGGCCACATCTCACCTCTCTGCTCCTAACACTGGCACAGCGCCCGGCACCCAGGAGGGACTCGTTAACACTTGTTGGCGCAGAGCTCAACATGGCAGGCACCCAATGAATGAAAAGGTCTGCGAGCCTGGCCCCTCCCTCTCTCATCCGGACGTTAGGTCTTCGGCCTGTGGCAACCAGCTCAGTGGCAACAGTTCCACATGGAACACAATGTGAACACAGCGAGAACAGGACAGCGATCACGCTGTCCACCGATAGGAAGGACTTGAAAAGAGAGCCAGTAACTGGCTCAATGGCAGCTTTTGTAAGAAACCTTTGAAGAGGATACCAGGCTCGGAGCGGGCACACCGTGGGCCGGGAGCCGCGGGATTATCCAGCCTGAGCCAGGAAGTGCCTCGCCCGCCAGGAGGCGGCGGTGTCCAGGAGAGCCACGAAGGGCAGGGCGGACATCGTGACCCGGGCCCTGGATGCTGAGCACACGTCAGCCATCTCAGGGAGGGAGCTGGGAAGACGACTCCCTCTCTTTCTATTTGTAATTGACTTCAGAGAGGAAGGGAGAGAAAGAACCATTAATGAGAGAGAATATTGATTGACTGCCTCCTGCATGCCCTCTAATGGGGATTGAGCCTGTAATAGAGACATGTGCCCTGACCAGGAATCGAACTGTGACCTCCTGGTTCATAGGCTGATGCTCAACCACTGAGGCACAACAGCCTCGCTACACTCCCTCTTTACAGGTTTTATTTACTCAAAAAAAGGTGTGCTTTTTTAAAGTGTGATAAAGGTTATAACCAATGTATTTATTCCACAGAAACAGAGACCAGTACAGTAATACCAGACTCTGCTCGCTTATGGTGACGATTGACTCATACATACAGAAAGTCAGTAAGTAAAAAGCTCTATTTCAAGGGTGTCATGTAAATACTTTGTAATTACCTGTGCTGTTAACCCCAAGAGCTTGGATTAGGCTCTGCTGACACATCAGAGGAGAGGCTGCCAATGCCCACGGTCCTGGGCAGAGCCCTCCCCTCAGCCCCGTAAGGAACTGCTCCCATCAGACTGCGAGTGTCAGCAAAGGGGTGGGCATGACCCTGACGCTGACCCTGACCTTGAGTCCCAACCACACACCCATCCTCTGCAGAGCTGGCTAAGAATCACTGCTGTAGCACAGCATACTCAAAGTAGCAAAGTATGTCTTAAAATTACTGTTATCTGGCTTACTATATGAATAATCAGTTATCCCAATATTCACCAATATTCTTTAACCCAACTTTGGGGAAGAAAAATAGATAAAAAGAATAATGGTATTTCTCTTCCGAGGCTGACGCAATATGGAAGATGGGAGCGTTTTGAGAGCGCAATCACCACCACCATGAGCCTTCTCCGCGGCCCGAGGGAGATGACCCGGAGGAGCTGCAGAAGCGAACCCATCTGAGAAACAATCCTCAGCAGGTCTCATACAAAGGAAGATATGGTATTTTAAAAATATACCACCACCGCCAGAGCTGGTTTGGCTGAGTGGATAGAGCGTCAACCTGCGGACTGAAGGGTCCCAGGTTCGATTCCAGTCAAGGGCATGTACCTCGGTTACAGGGTCCTAGCCCTGGTAATGGGCATGCAGGAGGCAACCAGTCAGTGTGTCTCTCTCACATTGGTGTTTCTCTGTCTCTCCCTCTCCCTTCCACTCTTTCTAAAAATCAATGGAAAAATATCAAGTAAGGATTAAAAAAAAAAATACCACCACCATCTCCCATGATCCATCCCTCCCCCCAAACGGAAGAGGAGCAGGGAAGGAAAGGGGGGGGGGAGGAGAAAAAGGCCGAGAGAGAGGAAATCGAAGTTCCTACCTGTCCCCTGGTGGGCAGCTCTTTGACGCTGTCCGGCTTGAAGAAGGTGAAGTCGACCATGGCCTGGAACAGGGAGACGGCCTTCTCCGCGTGCCCGGCCTGGCGCAGGAAGTGGCACTGCTGGAGAAAGAGCGCTGGAGGCAGGCAGAGAACTCTGGTTAGCACCATGGAGGAAAAATAACCTGGTTTCTAAGATACAGTAAAACCCAAGAACAGCTCCCTGAAATCAGTTACTGCTGTATTCCCAAAGCTGTGACACCTACATGTCCTGCTTTAAAAGGACTCACAACAGCTCTGTAATCAAAGTGTATTCATTTAATTTTTACATAGAACCACCACAGAATACAAATATTAACAATAAAAACTACATATACATAAATGAAAGAGGTTGGTCTGAATATTGACTATCAAAAACTCAAAGGATTGTTTCTCAGATAGATGCTAGCAATCCAAGGAAGCTTCCACGATGAAGGTGGTGAAACATGGAGAGATTAAATGAGAGTACCCTCCCCAATATAAAAACTCACTTATGCCCACAAGAAAATTTCTAGAAAAGGATGGCATGGTACATATTTTTTTTTTTTACCAGAATGCCAAGATCTGTATTCAGTGGAGCACTAGATGGCAATATTCACCGGCAATTTTCATTATATGCTCATAGTCGGCTATAACCAAATCAAGGTTCCATGCCTGAACATTTCAGTGTGCCTTAAGTGTGGTGCAATTCCATTTACTAAATAACGACTTGAGCATATCACAAATGACAGCGAACACAAGGCTCGTTATGCCAGTGTGGTAAATGCTTGTTATCTCTAGAGCAATATATCTAGATCTTCAGAAGTTCACTGTAACAGTAGGATTTTGACCCAGTAACTGCCCGTGGTGTGCTAGACACTGAGCTAGACTCACCATATATTTTCACCATATTTAACACTGTAAAGCAAGTAGCATACTCTTGTTGCTGGGGGAGAAACAGGAGCTTAAACGGGTTAAGGAACTTATCCAAGGTCATACCAGAACCACTGAAGGGCAAACCCAGGATTCAAGTCAAGAGCGACACTCTCTAGCTCTTGCATAGCATGCTGCCTCTGATATCTCACTCCTGGACAAATTTATATTCTAGGCTCCTTTGGGACACCCCGAAAATGCTAACCATAGATTATCAGTAACCTCTATCCCTATGCAAAAAATTCCAGCAGTGAGGGCATCCCACAAGCATTACTGTCCGAAACCCTAGGCCTGGAGGAATGAGCAGCCCGGGTACCTCAACAGACCAGGCCGCTGGCAGCCAAAGTAGTGATGAGAGTGGACTGTGCCTCCCTGGTTAGTAACCAGAGAAGCTGGAACTTGTAGGCCAGGATACTTTCCTAACTCCATTGTCTCCAATGCCCTCCCACCCCCCCACCCCCCACTTAGAAGCTGAAGGGGAAGAACCCATCATGGTCAAAAGGAATCATAACAGTTTTTTTCTTGATTAATCAATTTTATCAAATTTTCAATAAGGTTTATCAACTTAGACTCTTCTAAAATAAATCAAAATAAATTTTCATTTTTCAATTAAACTCAAAAGCATTATTCCCTGCCCAGCAGGTGTGGCTCAGTGGTTGAGCACTGACCATGAACCAGGAGGTCACAGTTCCAATTCCCAGTCAGGGCACCTGCTCAGGTTGGGGGCTCAATCCTTAGGAGGGGGCATGCAGGAGGCAGCCGATCAATGATTCTCTCATCAATGATGTTTCTCTCTCTCTTGCTCTCTCTCTCAATTAAAAAACGGAAAGAAAAAGGCAGCATCATTCCTCCCACACAAATGGACCTGGTCACCACCTCCTTACCAAACATGGCCTCTTCGGTGCCAGGCAGCTCAGGGTGAGATAGGATGCTGCCATCCTTCACAGCAGACAAGGTACTCAGGCATTTCCCATAGAGGCTGTGGATTTTTGATATGGAAAAGGTGCTGAACTGGCTCTGGCAAAACAAAAGGTACTTCTGCCAGAGTGCTGTGTTGTTGGGGTGCAGGAATATCAGTTTCTGCCACTCCTTGACCAGCGTGGAGGGCTCCCAGAACTCCGTGCAGAGCTTCAGCTTGGCGAGCTTCAGGTCCACGCTGCTCGGGTTGCTGTCGATGGCCCGCTCCAGGATGGCCAGCTTCTTCTCCAGGATGAGCTTCAATGACCTCTTCCGCTTCTCCTGTTCGCCTTCCTCGATGGCATACAGGCCAGGGCTTCTCATCACCTCGTCCTCGACAACAAAAACACCCACTTACACGTGCATGGGGAACCGCATCCTCCGGATCCCAGCTGCTCAGGCAGCTCCTTACAAGCCCCCTCTAGAGGGTTCCTCATCTCTCAAAAGGATCTGCTATTTGGACTTTGTTGATAACCACTAAGTTTATCACAATTTCTTCTAATGGCGGCTCAGTTCCTTGGGTATTGTGCCACCTGGTATACTGATCTTGTATTTATTTCACCTGACTAACCTGCCTGCTGTCATTTAAACTTAGATTTATGTATCATAATTAGCCCTAAAAACCTTTTCTGGAATCAACCTGACCATTAAAACAGTCAAGTGAGGGACAAAATATAATTGTATAAGTTGTTCAAACAAACGTAAGTGAAACTAAGACAACCGGGTATTTTAGAAAGGGCGCACGTAGCCCTAACAAGGTAACTCAACACGCAGCCCTTCCCTTCCACAGTCTGCGCTCTCCCTCCGCCCAGTCTGTCTGGATTTCCCCAAGGTCCCCCCCTCCTGGTGAGCACCCCCTCTTCTTTCAAGGTTCTGCTCAGACTCCACCATCTCCTGGAAACCCTTTCTTCCTCTCCACGGCAAGTCCCTCCCTCACTCCATCCCAAACCACACATTCAGGCGTTCACCTCCCCAGACGCACAGCTCTTTACACGTCGGTCTCCCCCTGCACTCTGCTCTTCACACATCAGTCTCCCCCTGCACTCTGGGCAAGCTCAGGGCCAGAGCTGCCGTCCCCCATCTTTACATGCCCAGCGCCTGGGTTCCCACTGGGAGCTCACCCAGCACCTCGCTCTGCCAAAATGAGAACCGCCATCCTAGGTGAGGTGGGACGGGGATGCTTACCTGAAAAGCAACGAACGCCATCCACAACTGAGTATCACGAGGATTCTCCCGCACCCTCCTGTTGAACTCCTCCACCCTGGCCTTGAGAAGCGCGTTCTCACGGTCTGGCTGGGCGTCTGGCTGCTTGGGTTCCTGCTCGGCAGGACCTTGTCCGTGTAACCACTGGGTGGTGGACTGATCGTAAATCCCCAGAGGGTTCAGCCAGGTTGTCACAGGAGGAGCCACATCGTCCGAGTCCTTCACTGGGATGAAGGAGATGGGCGCAGACGAGGGAGGGTCAGCTGTACTGCTAACTGCAACCCCGTCGGTGTTCATCAACCCCACGTTCTTCTTGGTAAAATAGCGCTCGACGTGCTTGTGCGCCCGCTTCTTTTCCGTGGGAGCCCCCTCCCAGGAGATGCACTGCTTCTTAGGGTTAATGCCAAGGCAGGAGTCTCCTTTCCTCTTGTATCTTAAGTTTGGAAAAGAGAAGAAGTGATTGAGGAAATATGTGCACCAGCTCTGGATGGGTGAAGGGTCGGCACACTTAAAACTTGCTCTGCAAGTTGAATGCATGTATTTAAATCCACCTTACCTTCAAACTGCCTCTACTGAGGAAACAGGTTCAGCAATGAACTTTTTCTGTCCCTTACTCCTCTAACACTTCAAGTCTTCGTTAAGGTCTCATGAGTTTAAGATCACGCCTGCCTCCCGGGTATCTATCGGTAATTTACACTTTCCTGGAGCTTTGTAGTTCCCGTCCTGTCACCTACATGATGTCGTTTGATCACAATCACAGGCGACAGGCAAGGCAGGAGCCATCATCCCCTCCTCTACACTCTTCCTAAATAAGGGCACTGAGACCTCAGGTGACACCAAGTCATCTGTCTCCTTTCCCTCACCATGGTCCTGTGTCCCTACTTAAAAAGACAACATATAGGTCTACGATTCTTTTTTCATCCTGAAACTAAGTGTGTCAAATAAAATTACATCTGGCTATTTTCTACCCGAGAGGAAAAGAGGCTGGGTTCTAAAGCGCTTTTATGGAACGTGTAGGCGTCCCCAGAGTTAGGAACACATGACTACCGACTAGCTGCACAAAAGCTCGGGAAAACTGTGCAGTTCTCTGTACACATGTTACATAAACAACCCAGTTTAAAAACAGGCAAAAGATCTGGACAGAAGTCATAAAAGAAGACATGAACAGCCGATAAGCACATGAAAAAAGTATTGGACATCATGAGTCATCAAGGAAATGCAAATTAAAACCACAGAGATCTGCCACCTACCCATCAAAACAGCCAAAATTAAAAAGTCTGACAAATGTTGGTGAGCAATCAGCAGGGTAACCAGGACCCCCATATGCCGTCGATGGGAATATACACTGGTACAAGCACACTTTGGGAAAAGGTCTGGTGGTTTCTTTAGAAAACTAAGTATAGACCTACCCTACGACCCAGTAATTCTATTCCTAGGTACTGACCCAAGAAAAAGGAAACCACGTGTCTACACAAATACTTGGGCACAAATCTTCTCGTAAGCTTTATTCACGACAGCCAAATACTGGAGGGAGTCCAGGTGTCTGCCCACTGAAGAATGAAGAAACCAGGGGTGGTAAATGCCACAACACGGATGAAGCTCCAAACCATTTCGCTGAGTGAAAGGTGCCAGGCACTAAAGAGCACACACTATCTGATTCCATTGAATATGAAATTCTAGACGAGACCGAGCTGACTGACGAGAAAAATTAGAACAGTGACGGCCTCGGGGGAGGTGGGGTGTGGACTGACTGGGAAGGAGGATGAGGAAACTCGGTGGGGTCACAGTGTATTCCATTTTCACAGAGGTCTGGGTTACCCAGGTGCATCCCTCTGTCACACGCAGCCAGTGAAGATCTGTGTATTACAATATGTGTAAATTTTAAGTCAAAAGAAAGAAAAGGAAACAAAGCTTGCACTGTAGTTAATGATATCCATGCTGAAGTATTTAGGGGGTAGTATATTGATGTTGGCCATTTACTTTGAACTGCACCAAAAACTAATATGGGTTGATGGATGAATGGACAGATATATGATAAGACAAATATAAAACTAGAGGCCTGGTGCATGAAATCTGTGCTTGGGAAGGGTTCCTAGGCCTGCCTGGTGATCAGGGCTGATCAGGTTCCCCACCTCCCTACCTCCTTCCCTGGTAGGCCATGCAGCTCCCTGGTGGTCAGCTCACATCATAGCAAGTGATCGAACTCCTGGTCTCCCGGTCAAACTCCCAAGGGGACAAGCTGCATATTAGTCTTTTATTATATAGAATGGTAGAATGTAGGGGGCAGGTGTATGAGTGTTCATTGTAAAATCCTTCCGACTTACGCTGTATTTGTTTACATTTTCATAATAAAGTGCCAAGAGGAGAAAAGGCAGGAGAGACCCCCAGCTCCCGGGAGCTGTGCCCCCACCCCCTGTGGCTGAGCCGGCACCTCGCTGGCTTCCCACTGCCAAAGGGTACGCGAGCAGCTCTCTGCGTGCCTGTGCTCCCTCGCTGCCCAGGTGCAGTGAGGCCACTTGGGGGAAGCCTGTCTCACACACACGAATGAGCTGTTTCTCACACCCTTCTCTTCATCCTCTCCCCCAGCTTCTCCTAGATGATCTCCAGATAACCTCTCTCCCTTCCACTTATGATTAAAAACAACGTTAACAACAGGGTGAGGAGATAAAATAATGCTACAATTGCTCTAAATAAGCCTATCATTCCCCAAGGAACAAATTTTAAGTGAAAAACTAGTTTCTCCTTCGTTACTATTTTATTTTCCCTAAAAATGAATATTTTAGAAATTCATATATCTAAATCAGGTTTACTGAGTTTTCTGAATTTAAAACTGCATTTTGTAAAACTGATTTTAATAGCTGCATTTCATAACAAATTAGGTGAAAATGATGAAGAAGAAAAAATATTACCGGTCCATATTTTTAAGCATCTTCTTTCAGATATGTGGGTATGTATAGATTTACATGTATATACACACAACCCATATTAAAATAGTTACACAGCTTCAGACTTTTCTTCCTATTTTTTAAGTATTTTCCCATTAGTCTTAAAATATGTAATTTTTATTGGCTTCAAACTGGTCCCTTAGAGGGATATGCCATAGTGTATTTAACCATTTCGGTTGTAGCCAGTTTATCATTTATCACAGAATCTCAGTAACTGGACAGGACCTCTTGGCCTTATATCCCATGATTCTCTACCTTCACTTTTGATTACCTGTGAGCTGTCTGGGAACAGAGATTGTATATTATTGTTCTTTATGTTCCCAACAGTGTCTCACAAAGCACTAAGTACCTAGAGCGTTTAATAAGTATTCAAATATTTTTTATTAATAGATCAGAGGAGAAAAGCTTAAACTCATTACTGAAGCAAATACCATCACCTAGTTTTATGATTATCTAGTGATGTATGCTGAAAACATTTTGAAAGTCATTACCATTTAAAAATTACCAACATGTTTTAAATAGGGGAGGGATAAATAAAAGGCTTTTGCAACTTTTTAAAATGGCATATAGATGAGATCAGATGGTTTCCAGACAGAATGTCCTAATTATTTCACGGTATTTTTAGATCCATTCATGCAACAAATACTTACTGAACACCTATTATGCCAGACACTGTTCCCCAAGCACCATGGATAAATAAGATTAATCCGACTTGGATCCTGAACTCAAGGTTTAAGTTTTCATTTTGGAATCTAAGATAAGATACGCCTAAAGAATTTAGCAGTAGATAAAAAACCAACAGAATCTACAAGAGGATGGGTGTGGCCAGCCAGAGACAGCGCTGAGAGTTCCTGAGAGATGTTACCTCCCACCAGAGAAAATCAGGGAAAGACAGGAAGGGTACCTCGCTATATCTCCTCGGTAGAGAGACTTGTACTCCCAGTTCGCAGGATCCGGTTTCTTATCTGTTCGGAAGGTTTCTCCTGTCAGAGCCTGGACGTCCTCAAGCCAGACACAGCGGGGTCCAGCAGCACCAGCATTTTCTTGGCTGTGGGACAAGGGAAGGTGAAGAAGAGAAAGGGAGAGGCACTTAACAACCTTCCGGTTAACAGTTCACATTTGCAGCAACCTGGAAGTTACACGTTTCAAACTCCGCGCAGCATCAAGGGAACGGGATACCCAAAATGCATACATCCCATACAGACGAGAAGAGGACGTTTGCTGCAAAAACGAGTTTAAAATAGAAAGCAAAACCTGTCCACACCACATGGCACTTTACCAGGAAACAACTCGGCTCAGAAATTAACCTGAGGGATGTGGGGGTGCTCTTTTCCGAGTATTCCATTTAAACTACTGTAACCTGAATGTCAAGTATATTCGCAAACAAGCGATTTCCTTTTAAAAACGAAAAAAAGGTGGGCTGCTCTTACTTCACCCTATTTGAAAGTGCTCAGGTTATTTATTCCAACCCCAAACTCAACAGTGACAACAACGAAGGCCACAGTTGGGAATAGTTCCGCCTCAGGTGTCACTTGGGATAAGTCTAAGTCTCGCTGTCTGGTCTGGGCTCTGTACATGGCTTTGCCTGCAAGCACGGACCTCCTGCGTGAAGAACAGAGCGGCCCGCAGTAAGCGAAGGTCCTGATTTACCCCTGGAACCAGTCTGTGAGCTGCAGACTTTCAGCTCAGATACGAATGGAACCCCTTCCCTAGGAGTCAAGTGAGAGGGAAGGAAGGATGTCCTGGCACCTAACACCTTTCCTCCTGTAGAGAAAATCAGTTCATGATGCTGCTGACAGATGCTGCCAAAGGTCACCACAGCCATTAACTGTTGTCCCATCTGCTTTTTTAGCTCTCCCCAATAGAAATGAGGATTCTGGAGGCTTCTAAATCATTCTTGGCTGGGAATACAAGAGAATGGTATTTCAGGGACACAAAGTAGCGATTCAATAAATATCTGATAAAGGACATGTCTACACTTTAACAGGGTGATGGATGGTGACACATCCCCCTTTAGAAACGGGGTGGAGGGGTTTCTGTCAATGAAAACCGTAAGGGTTAGGGAAAGGGAGGGGAAGAGGCTGGTGCAGTCCAGCAAGAAAGAGAAAGCCAACTGGGGGTAAAGCAAAAAGTGAAAAGGAAGGGCCAGCCACAGCCCATCCCTGGGGAGTAAACAAGGCCTCATCCCTCCCCCGTTGAGAATCCAGGTCAGGAAGCAGGATGTGGTCGGGGCCGTGCAGAGAGAGGCATCTGCCTCCCCCTGAAGGTGAAGGGGAAGTCATTCTAGGAAACAAAGGTCAATCCAAAGCTACAGCCTCTGGGAAATCAGCCCTTGATATGGAGATCCACACGGTGTATTCCCCGCCATGCGTCCACTTTACTGACATCACTCGCTAATCAAAACGGAGACAAACAATTCGTCCAGGTCACCGTCCCGCAGAGAGACTACAGACATTCATACTAAGGAAGCAAAACAGGAGGACAAAAACATTTTATTTTTATCTTATTGAGGATAGTCTGCAAAACACCAACAAATTTAAAATGCTGTCTGGGTCATAAAACTGTCAGGAGGCGGCAGAGATCTCCGCTGTGGTGGTTAAGTACAGGCTGAAAACAACCATCTTTCAAGTTCGAGTGGTGGTTCCCGTGTGTGTTTGGAAAGCCTCTGAAGCTTTTTTGCCTCGGCTACAAAAAGGGACAAGGAGCTAAGAGTGAATTTTCAGAAGCTACAATGATTAATATATTTGTCTTTGAAGACATGCCCAAACAGCAAGAATATCCATAATAGACTCACTCATTCACATAACAAAAATGTATTCGATGTGTGTATTACTATGTATCAAGCCCTGTGCCAAGGCCGGGAGGTACAATGGTCAGCGGGGGCGGGGGGGGGGGAGCATGGCTCCTGCCCACAGAAATTCAGACCTTTTTGCTTGACCCCTTTATTTATCCTCCTACAGTAAGTTTGGGCTCCAGGTAGAGCACCTGAAACATACGGAGGGCTAAACACACCTGGATCCTCTGAGCCAGAGGCCAGAGGTCCTACAACACTGATCAGACAGCAGAGGGATCCTGGAAGACCGGGGCATCCACCTCTCCCGTGGAAACTCTACCGGCCACGTCCCAAACCTGCTCCATGCAGGGTTCTCCCTGGCATCAATGGGATGTCCGACCACACATCAAAAGCAAATAACTCTTCCAGAAGCCAAAAATCTTACAGCCCTAGACTTGTAGTATGTTGTGGACAGGGGCTGAGCTTTTCTCTCTTCTCAACCGTATGAACAAAGAAAACAAAAGTTAAATAGGGAATAATTAAGTATTTTCACCACATGCTCACTGTCCCACCTCTGGGCGGGCAAAGACCCTCCTCTGAAGGGGCATGTTGGACTAAGCAGTGAGGACCTAGCTGTGACCGTTCTGCAGAAGGACTTGGGACAACGCCCTCGAGGTAGACAGCAGCCCAGTACGCGCAGCAATGAAGCCCTAAGAGAGGAAATACGGTGGTCATGAGCTAGCTTATACCTCCAACTCAGTGGTTCTAAAAACTGTGAAAGAGCAAAAGCGAGTCCGAGTGGAGCGAGCGAGCTGCCTGGTTGTGTAGTTGCATCTCGGAGACCGGTAGCGCTTGCAGCATGGCTGACCAACTGACTGAAGAGCAGATTGCAGAATTCAAAGAAGCTTTTTCACTATTTGACAAGGATGGTGATGGAACTATAACAACAAAGGAACGGGGAACTGTAATGAGGTCTCTTGGGCAGAATCCCACAGAAGCAGAGTTACAGGACATGATAAATGAAGTGGATGCTGATGATAAGGCACAATCGACTTCCCAGCATTTCTGACAATGAGGGCAAGAAAAATGAAAGACACAGACAGTGAAGAAGAAATTCGAGAAGCATTCCGTGTGTTTGATAGGGATGGCGATGGCTACATGAGTGCAGCTGAGCTTCGCCATGTGATGCCAAACCTTGGAGAGACGTTAACAGATCAAGAGGTTGATGAAATGATCAGGGAAGCAGATACTGATGGTGATGGTCAAGTAAACTATGAAGAGTTTGTACAAATGGTGACAGCAAAGTGAAGATATTGTACAGAATGTGTTAAATTTCTTGTACAAAATTGTTTGTTTGCCTTTTCTTTGTAACTTATCTATAAAAGGTTCCCCTTACTGTCAAAAAAAATATGCATGTAGAGTAATTAGGACTTCATTCCTCCATGTTTTCTTCCCTTATCTTACTGTTATTGTCCTGAAACCTTATTTTAGAAAATTGATCAAGTAACATGTGGCTTACTCTGGATATATCTAAGCCCTTCTGCACATCTAAACTTAGATGGAGTTGGTCAAATGAGGGAACATCTGGTTATGCCTTTTTTTAAGTAGTTTTCTTTAGGAACTGTCAGCATGTTGTTGTTGAAGTGTGGAGTTGTAACTCTGCTCCGACTATGGACAGTCAACAATATGTACTTAAAAGTTGCACTATTGCAAAACGGGTGTATTATCCAGGTACTCGTACACTATTTTTTTATACTGCTGGTCCTGTACCAGAAACATTTTCTTTTATTGTTACTTGCTTTTTAAACTTTGTTTAGCCACTAGTTGTATATATATTTTTTCCAATAAAAAAATTTTTTTTACCCCCCCCCACCAAATAAAATAAATAAATAAATAAGAGCAAAAGCAACTATTATTTTATGGGCTATAATGAACCCTAACCAAAGGTGTGAGAGCAGGGTGCACAGCAGGGTGAAAGTGAGAAAAAGGAAGATACATCACAATGAGAAGACGTTTCTCTGATTCTTGATAAACGTGGAGGCCAACAGCCCCTCCACCTGAACTAGCCCAGACACCCACTGGGTGCACATTTATCTTTCAAAACTCCCAAAAGGATTTTTTTGTCTAAATCAGGTTTTTACATAATCATTACTGTGCCTAACATTTCTCAAATAAAACCATGGCCCTAATTTGTTACAAAATTTTCTTTAGGTTGACAAGGTGGTAGAACTCTATTTTCCCCCCAGCTTTGTTGAGATATTTATTGACTTTGACTGAGTCGAGTTAAATAAACATTTAACTGCTTCAGTTATGGCGGCAATCGGGGGAGAAAAATTAAAGATTTAGAGGATCACAGGTGCTGAGAGCAGGACACCTACCTCAGTGTCTCGGGTCCTCTGTTACCGCCGCTGAGGCCTCTGGGGGATTTGTCCTTTTCAGAGTCAGTGTCTGACTCGGACTCACTGCTACCCGACTGCCCGCGTTTCCTCTTGGTTTTCTTGTGGCGCTGATGCTTCCTTTTCTTCCTCTTCTCTTTCTTCCTTTTCCTGCTTGCTTGTCGGAGGTTTCTGTTCGAGTCACTTTCATCTGACGGCTCTGACTTCAGAGGACTCCTGTTTGGGAAAATCCACATTAGACTTTTTTGAAGAGGCTGAGGGAAAATAATATGTAAATAAGAAGTCAAACAAATATATAAAAGGATATTCTAAAAGTGCTCACACAGACTTACTATTTGCCCATATATTATAAAATTATCTTTCTGGATCACAACTCACCCTAAAATAAAAGCTGGATCTACAATAAAATCAGATAAAGCCTCTGAAGCTATACTTTGATATCTATACATTTTTAAATGAAAGTAATCTACCAGTTATTTTATCAAATACAGTATTTTTAAAAGCACCATTAGAAAAGGTTTATTTTCTGCATCATTACTGAAATATCTACAAACAACTCCTTCTCATGTGTCAACTACTCTCAAAGGCTTCTTCCGCTTTGGGAGAACATGGCTTCTGGGGTTCATCATATTAATGGACCATAGTCCATGTTGGCGGGCGAGTGAGTTCATTTCTCAATTCAATGATCTACAACAATATTCTTTCAAAGCTGGGTAGAGATATTTACCATTTTGCTTTCCCCAAAGTTTTCATGAGATTTTTCCTATGCTATTGTGGAGTCTAGAAGGAGCTACCCCCAAGAAGTGTCTCAGTATATGCAGATTGCTTTGAGCTAAAGGCAATTTTAGCTTCAGGCTCAAGAGAAACTTCTTCCTCCCTCCTTCCTTAACTACCTAGAAGAACTTGAATTAGAGACCCTTGCCCATTAGAGATTGGCATAGCTTCTTCTGAGCCACCCATAGGGCAGGAAACTTCCATTTTACTAAAGGTCTGCTCTTATCATCCTGCAATGACCTTCTGAAGGCCCCCCCCCCCCAACCCCTAATTCAGGACGTCTTATACACTCAATCTCCCTTTCTCTCTCTGAACCTCGCATGCATGTGGGGTCTCTTCTTCCTTCCTGTATGTGGGGTTCCCATGCACACGATATTAAATTCTATTTTCTCTTGTCAACCTACCTCCTGTTGAAATATTATTTTGCCAGCCAAAAAGAACCAGAGGAGAGAAAGGAAAAATTCCCTCCTTCCCCACATTATATTACGCAAGCTCCTTCTATTTTTACAAAAATGTTGAAATGCAACTAAAGAAACAGCTGAATTCTATGTTTATCAATACTCTAAAGGTTACTAACGAGGTGAGTAAATAAGAATCCCAGTGATGCCATTTCCCTCATGGGCTAATTACTGGCAGTAACTGTGTCACACAGGTGCCACTGCCATGCAAAGGAGGGGAAGGAATAGGAGTGAGGTAAGGGAAAACAGTCAGAGGCCACCTCATTACTGTAAGTATGAGTTTTACTTAGCTCGTCTACCACAGGGTTTCCTAAGGAGGCTCCTTCAGGCTAAGCCACCGTGTCCCCGACAAAGACTCAAACTCCATCGACCAAAAGTTCTACCTCGTCAGTGGCGACCGTTCAGACACAAGAGCTGCGGCCTCTTCAGTTTGCTGGCTCAGAGTTGTGACGGTTTCAACACAGAAGCTTGGGTTGCTCAGCCAGTCTAATTCTGCACATGCAACAGAGAGAAAAACACCAGTGAAATGGGCTCAGGACGGCTTCTAACGCAGGAAATCCATCTGCCCGGCTGGCATCCTCACTCACAGCCAATGTCAGCCAGACATTCAGAAGAGTCCACAGAGGCGGGAGGTAATCCATGGAATTTTTATTTCACGGGGCATGGGGCTTTGACACACTCTAAAATATTTCAGACCGAAATCCTCTGTGATACGAGCTGTGGCTTGAGCCAAAGCCATGTAACAAGTATGGCCTGCAAGGCAACCGGGCTTTATGCATTCCATCCACCCTCCTGAGCACGAAGACTTCGTAAACAGTCGTTTTTAATGACCTCACATTTGACCTAGGCAATTCCAAAACGTTAAAAAATCAAGTCATGGATAAAAGCTTGCCAAGCTTACCGTTATCACGAAAGAGTAAGGTATTTTCTTTAAAAGAATATTCTAATGCTCTATCTCAGTTAACATAAACCTGTCCTTATAACAAACACTCCTCTGAAAACAAAAACACAAGGTGGCTCAGCTGGTTGGAGTATCATCCATCCCATACACCAAAAAGTTGTGGGTTCGATCCCCAGTCAGGGTACATGAGAGGCAACTGATCAGGTGACAATTTAAACACACACACACACACACACACACACATAAACGGTTGTCAATTTTTCTAACTAAAGTTAAAATTATGTAAGATACTGCTGAAACTGGTTTGGCTCAGTGGAGAGAGCGTCAGCCTGCGGACTGAAAGGTCCCAGGTCAGATTCTGGGCATGTACCTTGGTTTCGGGCACATCCCCAGTAGGGGGTGTGCAGGAGGCAGCTGATCGATGTCTCTCTCTCATCGATGTTCCTGACTCTCTGTCCCTCTCCCTTCCTCTCTGTAAAAAATCAGTATAATACATATTTTTTTAAAATGATGTAAGATACTAACAATGACTGCCCTGGCCAGGCTGGCTTGGTTGGTTGGAGTGTCATCCCATGCACCAACAAGTGGCGAGTTCAATTCCCAGTAGGGCCTACATTGTAGGAGGCAACCAACCAATTGATACTTCTCTCCCTCCTTCTCTCCCTTTCTTTCTGTAAAATCAATAAATGAAAATAAATAGTAACAATGATTATTTATTAATAATAGATTAAATGTCTGAAACAATTTTTCTTCTTAGCCATTAATTTCTACCTCTTCTACAATTAACTATTTATAAATTACTTATTTTCTAACGTTTAGGTGTGTCAGCTATGAAGGAAAGTAAAAAAAAATCATAGGTCAAGAGAAGGATGGGGTCCAAGGAGGAGTTTATATTTGTCCTACTTTGTTTTAGGATGGGTGGGCAGGGAATATTCAGATGCTGAGAAGATGGGTGCAGTTAGACTAGAAAAGGGTAATTAGATTTTTTTAACAGTTGTTCTGGCATATTATTTATATACCATAAGGTTTAGCCATATAAAGTGTACAATTCAGTGGGATTTATTTTTTTAATATGTTTTACTGATTTTTTAAAGAGAGAAAAGGAGAAGGATAGAGTGTTAGAAACATCGATGAGAGAGAGAGAGAGACATCGATCAGTTGCCTTCCTGCACGACCCTACTGGGGATGTGCCTGCAACCAAGATACATGCCCTTGACTGGAATCGAACCTGGGACCTTTCAGTCCGCAGGCCAACGCTCTATCCACTGAGCCAAACCGGTTTCGGCTTCAGTGGGATTTAGAATATGGTGTAAAATTATTCAGGATATTTTCATCATCCCAAAAGAAACCCCATACCTGTTAATAGTCACTCTCCACCAACCACCTCCTACTCTCCCCAACTCCAGTCCTAGGTAACCACTTACTGGTTTTCTCTACATACTTGCCTATTTTGGACATTTAATATAAACAAGATCAGACAACACATGGTCTTTTGTAACTGGCTTCTCTAACTTAACATGTTTTCAAGATTCATCTATGCTATAGCGTGTATCACTACTTTGCTCCTTTTTATTGCCAAATAATACTTTATGGATTATACCACAGTTTACCTATTCATCAGTGAATGGACACTTGGATTGTTTCCACTCTGGGGCTATGATGAATAACGCCGCCATAAACATTCATGTGCAGGTTTTTATATGAACCTATGTTTTCATTTCTCCTGGGTTGGTGTCTAGGAGCAGAATTGCTAGGTAACTCATGCTTGGCATTATGGGGAACTGCCAGGCTGTTTTCCAAACTGGCTGCACCATTTTACATTCCCATGAACAGTGTGTGAGGGTTCCAATTTCTCCACATCCTTGCCAACCTGCTATTGTCTACCTTTTATAGCACAGTCGTCTGAGTGGAGTGATGGGTTTTCTCACTCTAGCTTTGATTTCCATTTCCCTGATGATTACTGATACTGAGCAACTTTTCAGGTGTTCAATGCCTTTCAGACTGGACTAGAAATAGCTATTTGAACCCTTTGCCCATTTCTTAGTTATTTTTATTATTGAGTTATAAGAGTTCTTTATATATTTTGTATTCTAGTCCCTGGTGACAGGGACTTCGTTTTCTTCTCTGCTATACCTCAGCACTGGACCCAGTGCCTGGCATACCTAGTAGGCGTTTAATAGATGTTTGTGAAAATAGGGAAAGGGAGGAAGGAAAGTTCCTGAGGAGGAGAGGGACATTAAAAAGCACAGAGAGCCGAGACCAGTTTGGCTCAGTGGATAGAGCATAGGCTTACGGACTGAAAGGTACCAGGTTCGATTCCGGTTGGGGGCATGTACCTTGCTAGCAGGCACATCTCCACTCTGGGGCGTGCAGGAGGCGGCTGATCGATGTCTCTCTCTCATCGATGTTTCTGACTTTCTATCTCTCTCCCTTCCTCTCTGTAAAATATCAATAAAATATATTAAAAAAAAAAAAAGCACAGGGAAAGGGGACAGAAGAGAAGATTCTAAGTAAGTGCCTACAGTAGGCCCACACCAGAGTGAGCACTTCACATCCTGAGCTGTTAATCCTCTGCGGGATTATGGTCTCTATTATATAGCAACGGAAACGAAGGCTCAAAGGGAGTAAGTACTTTGTAAAGTCGTACCCAGTAAGTGCTAAACAACCCTTCACACCATCTTTTTTCTGCTGTCTCCTTTTTCCTTCTGAGGTTGGTTCCCTTCCCTTGGGCCTACTTCCTGGCAAGAGGCACGTGAAAACAGTTCCTGCTGCTCGCCGAGGTGACAATTATTTCCACAACTGGGTTCTATAGTGAACAGAGGAAAAGAAGAGCAGGAGAGACGGAGTAAACAACATGCAGGGAGAGGTGCTCTCGAACAATTCCACTGTGTTTTTACATAAAGATTCTAGATGGTGACAATAACTGGAGGAAGGTGAATAAATACAAGGTCAAAACACAGTGTGTGCCTCTCCAAAGTCCTTCACAAGGTACAAGAGGAGTTTTTAAAGGTGTAATTAAGGCCTATGGGATCATGGGGGCTGGGGGAGAGTGGGGAGAGAGAGAGCATAAAGAACCAAATACTCTTAGGTTTTGAACTCAAAAATCACTGGCCCTCTGTGTGACCTTCCTTTCAAATGATCTTTTGTCTGCAAACCAAGCATGTCAAACTTGCGGCGCATGTGGCCCACAACAAATATTTTTGTAGCCCAGCCAATATAACGGTATGTAAGAAACATTTTAATAAAAATTTCGTAACTTAATTTTTACAACATCCTATTATACATAATTATTAATAATGAACTACAAAGTTTGCTAATGCCTGATGACTAGAATCGTGTTGTATTCATTTCCCTTCTGCGCCTTCCACACAGGCGCACCATTTCTCTCCACTAATACCAGCAGCGAATATTTTAGCAAACGATGGCCACATCATTGGTCTTTGACTGACTGGTTTGGTGTACGCAACAGGAAGTATTTTGCTTTTGGAGAACAAGAAAAATAGGTTTATTTGCATTACATTTATTAATTTGTGCAGTTATTCAGTGTCTGGTAAGTTAATGTTCAAGAAAAAAATATTAATTTTTATTAAAATGTTCTATTACTTTATTTTAACTATTCATTTATTTCAGCCCTTTGTACTCAGCATATCTCTATCGAAATAAACCTACGTTCCATGAAAATGGAAGCTTTTGTTTTTTTTGTGGCCCACATACACTTAAACCTTGTTTATCTGGCCCATGTTAGCCTTTGAGTTTGACATGCTTGTTCTAAACTAAAGGTCAACAACTCAAATCCCTACAGGGACCAGGTTAGTAACAATTTTTGTGACACTACAGGGAATGACAATAGAAAGAAGAAAAAGACAAAACAAAAAGTATTTTGCCAGCCAAACAAATACACCAACTGCTTTCCAGCTTTTCCCTCTTCTTCCTCCAAGTCCTTTCTTCCCAAACTATAAGCAACATGAGGGCAGAAGCCATGACCACTCGCTCCTGTAGTCCCAACTCCTAGCACAAAGTAAATGGACTCATAAATATTTGTCCTGTAATTGAATGGATGAAGATCTGAACCATATTTTTGCATCGCAGCACCTAATTTACTGAACAAATGGAAGAGATTTTCAAAAGTGTGCCATTAGGTCAGTATAAAGTACAACTATTATAATTCTTCTAAACCTCACTGTAAATAGAGATTTAATAATTTAAAGAATAGAGTCTTGAATACTTACTATGTGCAGGCACCGTTCTGGGCTTTGGGGGGTACAGTGGTGAACAAGATAGACCAGGCCTCTGCTCCCATAGTGCTTATACTTAATCATAACCTTATACTCATCATAAATTCTGAATCACCGTTGGAAGTATCCAATTCTATACCCATTCCCCATTCTAGTATAACCAAATAGCACTGATGACTACTTTGTTTAAGTGAACTCTGGTGAAAGCCACACCTCCAGGGATGGTAATTCAAAAGACATTTCTAGAGCTCACGGCATTAATAAATTAGCATACGTATTAAGGATGGGAGAAACCCAGGATCTGTGTAGGGCGGGGCTGACTGGAAGCCAAGGCTGTCTTTGCTCAGCCCTGAGACTCCACCCCACCCAATCTGAACAGAGAGGCTTTTGCAGTTTTGCAAGTCTTGCATCATAAGGCTGATTCCAGCACAGAAGTTCTCCCGGCATAGTGAAAATGTGAAGACAAAGAAACAGACCACAAACGGAAGAAATGGAGGAAAATAAATGACTGGATATAAAGTTCAAAACCACGCTTATAAGGTTTTACAAGAATTTCCTAGAAAAGATGGATAAATTTAGTGAGACCCAAGAGGAGATGAAAAAGGACCAACTAGAAATTAAACATACACTGACTGAAATAAAAAATATTATACAGAGACCTAACAGCAGACTAGAGGAAGGCAAGAATCAAGTCAAAAATATGAAATACAAAGAAGCAGAAAACACTCAACTGAAAAAGAAAAAAGAAAAAAGAATCCAAAAATGTGAAGATAATGTAAGGAGCCTCTGGGACAACTTCAAGCATATCAACATCAGAATTGTGGGGGTGCCAGAAAAAGAGAGAGAGCGAGATACTGAAAACCTGTTTGAAGAAATAATGACTGGTAACTTCCCACATCTAGTGAAAGAAATAGATTTACAAGTCCAGGAAGCACACTGAACCCCAAATAAAAGAAATCCAAAGAGGGCCACACCAAGACACATCATAATTAAAATACCAAGAGTAAAAGACAAAGAGAGAATATTAAAAGCAACAAGAGAAAAACAGTTAATTACCTACAAGGGAGCACCCATACAGTGCTCATACGACTGTCAGCTGATTTCTCCACAGAAACTATGCAGGCCAGACGGGAGTGGCAAGAAATATTCAACATGCCGAATAGCAAGAAACTACAACCAAGAATACTCTACCCAGCAAAGCTATCATTCAGAATTGAAGGTCAGATATAAAGAGCTTCACAGATAAGAAAAAGCTAAAGGAGGTCATCAACATCAAACCAGTATTATATGAAATGCTGAAAGGTACTCTTTTAGAAGAGGAAGAAGAAAAAGGTAAAGATAAAAATCATGAACAACAAATACATATCTATCAACAAGTGAATCTAAAAAGTGAATTAAAAATCTGATGAACAGAATAAACTGGTGAATATAATATAATCGGGAAAGGGGTGAGGGGGGTGCAGGGAGAGACTGGACAATAATCATACACCTATGGATGAGGACAATGTGGGGGAGGTAAGGTAGAGGGAGGGGTGGGAGCGGGTGGAGGGAGCTATGGGGGGGGGGGAAAGAGAAACAAATGTAATAATCTGAACAAAGATTTATTAAATTAAAAAATAAATAAATAGAAGACTTGGGACCCTCCCCTCCAAAAAAAAAAAAAGGGATGGGGTTGTTCCTTTTAAAAAAATGAGCCAACCTCTTCATTTTGATCAAAACCCTTACTTTGTGACAAAGAACCTGACAGCACAAACATTCCTACAAAAAAAAACACCAGAAAACATGGCTCAAACATGGTGAGCCCTGACAGGTTTGGCTAGAGCGTCAGCCTCTGGACTGATGGGTCCCAGGTTCGATTCCAGTCAGGGGCACATGCCCAGGTTGTGGGCTCGATCCTAGGTAGGGTGTGTGCAGGAGGCAGCCAATCAGTGATTTTCTCACATCACTGATGTTTCTCTCTCTCTTTCTCTCTTCCTCTCCCTTCCTCTCTGAAATCAATAAAGAAATATTTTTTTAAATGGTGATTAAAGAGAACTTAGGCAAAGTCAGCTCTTGCACAAAGTACTAGTAAACCTACAATTTGAAAGCACCCAGACCCCAAAGATAATGTATAAACAACCAAAACAGAGCATTCTAATAGCATAGTGTGGTTTCTAACACAAGTTCTCCAGTCAGAAGAACCTGTGTTCAAATACTGGCTTTATTAGTTGAACAACACTTTGTCTTTCTTTCATTCAGCACTTTTTTTTTTTTTTTTTACTGAGAGCCAGGCACTGTTATAGGTGCTAGAAATGCAAAATCAGTCAGACAAACCCAACATGACCCTCGGGGAGCTGACACACTGGCAGTCATTGCATGCAATGGGACAAATGCCAAAACAGAGAACATTCTCAGCATATAATCAGAGCACATAATTAGCCCTCATCCAAACTAGACATGGATCAGAGAAGGCTGCCTGGAAGAGCGTCTCAGTTAAGACCTAAAGCATTGGTTCTCAACCTTCCTAAGGCCGAGACTCTTGCATACAGTTCCTCATGTGGTGGTGACCCCCAACCATGAAATTTTGCTACTGTTATGCATCGTGATGCAAATATCTGTATTTTCCGATGGTCTTAGGCGACCCCTGTGAAAGGGTCGTTCGACCCCCAAAGGGGTCACGACCCACAGGTTGAGAACCGCTGACCTAAAGGATGAGAAGGACTTAGACAAATATGCCCCCGAGAAACATTTAGGCAGAGGAAGCGGCTTATGCTATATACTTCAGGGTGTCCCAAGAGTGTTGAGGAAAGTTCTTTATAAAATAACTGAGCTAATAAATATGGGAGGAAGCTAAACTTAGAAAATAACCATTTTGTGACCCCAACAAAATAACAGATCTAAGCAATAATCATAAATGACTGCAGACATTATTAGGTGAAGGCTGACAGTGGAAAGTTTATAAGGGGAGTGTTGCTCTTGTCATTTTTCTTAGCCAGTATTTATGGGACCTCTCGGTATCCTGCATGGATAGTGGCTGTAATGTTTGTACAGTGCTGTTTGTAAAATACTGTGTTTTAAAAATATAGTGGATGAACCTGGTTGTGCAAGAACCCACTGATGGCTCTTCCCATCACTGAAGAAAACAAAACTAGACAGCACATCTTGATCTGATTCAATACCAAGTGCACCTCCAATGAGCTATTTTCAACTAAAAAAATTATGCCTGAATCTAATTAAATCTCTAGATCTAATTACCAGTTTACAGGAAACACTGGGAGAAGCATATTAAATGACACCAGGAGGATTTGGTGGGAAATATGTCTGGGACAAACCATCCAGTTTCCACAATAAACCACAGTGGAAAACGAAGGGCAGGAAGAAACCTTTATATTGAAAGGGCACCTTTTACATTTAAAAGAAACATACCCACAAAATGCAATGCTGCATCTTTTTTAGATCCCGACTTAAACCAACTATAAAAGGCCACTTTTGAGACAAGCTGGGAAGTCTGGACATGGACTGACAATGAGACGACATTAAAGAATGATAATCAACTTCACTGAGTAATGACGTTGTTTAAATCTTTAAAAATACAGTACTTTACAAACAATACTTTTACAAACATTATTGAAGCAGGATACCCAGATGTCCAGTAAGTACTGGTTAAGCTAAAAGACAAGAGCAACACTCCCCTTATGAACCTTCCACGTCACCCTTCCAAAATAAAAGAATAAGCCCTTGGCCTGTTACTCAGGTCACTACCTTCCCTCATCACCAGTCCCAACCATATTTCCCAAGACTCCTATATTCCCTCTATATTTCCAGGCAAACTGGACTATCTGCAGTTCTCTGCACAGGTCTCACACTCCCCCTTCCTGCATGCCTTTGAAGGCCCTGGAAGGTCCTTCCACTAACTCTACTTGTCTAAACCCCAACCTCTTGAAGACCCGCCTCTAAAGTTAGCTCCTACATAAAGCCGGGTATGAACCTCCCTTGAGAAGTCATTATTCCTACAGTTCATCTAGCCTATATAATCCTATATCATCAAACCCTAACATGCAAATCGACCGAACTGAGGAAAGACCGGTCACTATGACAGGCACTGACCACCAGGGGGCAGACGCTCGATGCAGGAGCTGCCCCTTGGTGGTCAGTGCGATCCACAGGGGGAAGCTCCAGGCTGGAGAGCACAGCAGCGGCGGCAGGAGCCTCTGGGGTCCACTGCAGGCTGGTGGTAAGGAGCCAGGCAGGGGGCCCCGACTGTGAGAGGGCGCAGGCCAGGATGAGGGACCCCCCAAGTGCACAAATTTCGTGCATCAGGCCTCTAGTGCCGTCTATAACACCCTGCCTTGTACCGCTATTTCTTCGTTAAGCACCTACTATTGTTCTCTACATTCAGCAAATTATTCAGTGGACATCTACTTTTGACCTAGGCTAGGGGCTAAGTGTGCTACAGTGAACAGACACTGTCCTGGCCACATGGAGATAGATGACAGTCGGTCAAGGATGACCAGAACTGCACCCATTATATAAGCAGTTACAGTTATTGTAAGCATTGCCAGAATACAGATGTCAGAGCCATGGATATGCATATGAAGGTGTCAGATCCAACGAGACTCCGCCACATTGACGTGCACGACTTAGAATTACTGTGTTACCACTCACTCCTGTGACTGAGCTTCCCTTTACTGTGCTCCCCAGGCGTTGGATTTTATTTACCAGTGGAAGACCCTGCACCAACAAGAGTACAGCTCGCTTCACGGCGGGGCTCGTCTGGAACCAAAACTCAACATCACGAAGGTGCACCTGCCCCGGTGCCTCAGTGTTAACAATGCGGACCCCCTGGGGGCGATTGCGGCTCCCATAAAACATGTAAGGCCGCCGGCACCGGGCACGCGGGAGGCTCTCAGAAAATGCATGTCAGGCCGAGACCGGTTTGGCACAGCGGATAGAGCGTCGGCCTGCGGACTGAAAGGTCCCGGGTTCGATTCTGGTCGGGGGCATGTACCTTGCTTGCGGGCACATCTCCACTGTGGGGCGTGCAGGAGGCGGCTGATCAATGTGTCTCTCATCGATGTTTCTGACTTTCTATCTCTCTCCCTTCCTCTCTGTACAACATCAATAAAATATATTTTTTAAAAAATGCATGTCAGTTCGAGCCCCAGCAGCTGCGCCTGCAGAGCAGCGGTTCTCAACCTGTGGGTCGCGACCCCTTTGGGGGGGGCGGTCCATCGACCCCAGCGCCGGGGTCGCCTAAGACCGTCAGAACACACAGATATTTGCATCACGATTCACAGCAGGAGCAAAATCACTGTGAGGAAGTAGCAAAGAGAATAACTTTATGGGTGGGGGTCCCCACCACACGGGGAGCTGCGTTAAAGGGTCCCGGCCTTAGGAAGTTTGAGAACCGCTGATGACCGGGCGTGGGGTCCTCACCCCCCAGCTCCCGGCCTGACGACAGGAACCAAGAAGCAGGTCAGAGGAGTTTCCCTGAGACGCGCAGCGCCATTCTCCCCGCTTTACAGGCGAAGGAACTGAGGCTCGGGGACAGAATGGCTTCATCAGAGTCCCGGCTGCGGGGTCGCTCCTCGGTCTCTCTCCTGCCGCAACTCGACGGCTCGCGCCCCCGAAGGAGCCGGGACCCGGCCCGCGGCCCTTCCCAGCAGGCTTTGCAGCGCCGCGGGGAACTCTGGGACACAGGTGGATCAACAAATCCAAAGCCGGGGGGGGGGAGGGCGGGGAAACTCCGCCTGAAGCCCGCCGCGGTGTCTTCTTCCTCCCTTCGGTGCGCTTACCTTTCCTGGCGCTCCCGCTCTCGGGAGCCTCACTAACGCCCGCAAAGGCCGGGAACAGCGCCATGGTCACAGGCCGCACCGCCGTTCCCGGCTACGTAAATGGCGCCCGGGGAGCGGACGCCGGTAGTGAGGCCATCGTGGTCGCGGTGCACTCTGGGAAGTGTAGTTTTCCTGGCGCTCGGGCGAGGCGGGGCGGGGCGGGGCGGGGCTGGCGGGGCGGGGCCCCTGCCAGTAGCTTTGATACCTGCAAGTTTCCAGGAGAAACGTGAAAAAGGTGGAGATTGAGAGGTGGAATTGTTCAGAGCGGGGAAATGCTAGGAAGTTGGGACTACAATCCACCCCTGAACTCACGCCATCACTTACTAACTGGGTTAAGTTAAACTCTCTGGCTCTAGTTTCCTTCTCTGCAAAAAAGTTTAGAAAATTGAATGAGCATATAAGTAAGGTACTTAATTAGCCTTGTGCCTGGTTCCTGGAAAGCACTTAAAAATTAGCTATTGGGTGAGTTGTGACTGCAAGTCCCAGGGAAAGCCGTGTGGGATATCCAAATTTCAATAACTCTATCATGTTAAATATCCAGAAATAGCAAATAAATAAATAAATAAATAAATAAATAAATAAATAAATGCAAGGTCCTATCAAGTTCAAGACTTTGCTAGTTAGAAAATATATTTACACACCTAAGAAGGATTCTTGACAAAAAAAAAAAACCAAAAACACACAAAAAACAAAAACTAATCAAGACTACTAGAAATATAGGGGATTTAAAAAATACTATATACAATTTAAAGACATTCTACCACCTAGACTCAATCAACCGAATCCAGAATATGGGAAATAATAGAAAATCCAGTTTCTTCAACAAATCAGTGGCACAAGGGGATGGAAGATTGTAATAGATGAAAAGACTCTGGAGACTAAATGCAGTAGAGTGTAGAGCCTCATTACAATTCTGATTGGACAAATTGTAAAAAGACCTCTTTTAGGCAAGTGGAGAAATAAGAAGTGAATCAGAGGAGTAGTAGATGACATCAAGTAATTCTTAATTCTAGATGAACTATTGGCACTACGGTTAATTTGAAAAGTTTCAATATATTAGAGATGCATACTTTATGATTTGCAGATGAAAATATATTTTTTTGGATCCCTGAGAGTTCGAAGATCTTTAGAGTTAGACAGGAAATGAATTAGGAACCAAAAGATGCAAATCTAATCGAGGAATGGGTAGACTCTTGCTGCCACCAAATGAGCACTGCGTGATCCCAAAATGAGCACCCATCAAGCCTCGAGGGTCTCTACACAGTGTTTACTAAAAGGGACTTCGTCTGGCAGTAGTGGTGGTAAACCCCTGCATGTCTGCACCTATAAAACTCAGGTCCTACCAAAATCTCTGCTGTTACCTCAATTAATTGGGACAGCATATTTCTCCCTTAGCAGATCAGCTCTGGTTGCTGGGATGGTGGCAGTCTTCCCAAGGACTTCATATCTTTCCACTCCAGCAACATAATTAACAAGCAAGGTTTAGGAGAATCAAAACCATCGTTTCTGTAGTAAGAAGAAATCTGGATACATTAGATATTTTCTGTATTACGAATGTGTATAAGAATTTAGCTTAAGATACTCCCTTATGAGAACAATTCAAAGTGTACAGCAGAGTAACTGATATAGATTCCTGACTTTAAGTTGAAAGATTATGAAGCCTAAGCAGAGTTTTAGAACATCTAAAAGAATGTAAAGCTTACCAAATTTAGCCCTGGCTTGTACGGCTCAGTTGATTAGGCATCATCCCATGAACCAAAAAGTTGTGGGTTCAATTCCCAGTCAGGGCACACGCCCAGGCTGTGGGTTCGATCCCCAGTAAGGGATGTGCAGGAGGCAACCAATTGATGTTCTGCTCTCACAACAATGTTTCTCTTTCTTCCTTTCTCTAAAAACATCAATAAAATTACTTTTATGAAAATTACTTTTAAAAAATAATAGTTTACCTAATTTGTAAGTATAATTGGGAATTTATAAAAATTACTACTTGAAAAAGATTGATGTATTGTCAGGTGAGAAGAAAAGAAAATGTATCCAATATATAGCTTTATATGAAATATATAAATTCCAGCAGAGGTCAGCAAATATATTCTTAAAGAGTCAGATAGTAAATATGTTAAGCTTTGTGAGCCAGAGGCTCTCTATCACAACTATCCAATTGTGCCATTTATTGGGAAAGCAGCCATCCTATATAATAAAGGCCTAATATGTTAAATGTCTGGTCATTTGGTCAGCCATTCAACCAATCAAAGCATAATATGCTAATTATATGCTAAGGCCACTCAACCACTTGTTATGATGTGCACTGACAACCACAGGGGAAGATAGTTGACCAGTGAACCAGTCACTATGATGTGCACTGACCTCCAGGGAGCAGACACTCTAACAAGTAGGTTAGCTTGCTGCTGGGATCTGGCCAATGAGTTCTGAGTGGATGGACTGAACACACCCTGGAGCCTTCCTGTGGTCCCTTCCCAGCTGGTCAACCACCTAAGTCCCTCCCTGGCCTGATCATGCACCAGTGGGGTCCCTCAGACTGGCCTGTACCCTCTCGCAATCCGAGCTGAGGGATCCACCCCCTCCCCCACAAGTGTACAAATTTCGTGCTCTGGGCCTCTAGTAGATAATTGACATATAAATGAGTGGACAAGGCTGTATTCTAATAAAAATTTATTTATTAAAACAAATAGCAAGCCCTTGGCTATAGTTTGCCAACCCCAAAGGGCCTTCCATTAAACTGGACAGCCTTTATAAATTGAAACAAACAGTATTCAAGATCCCTTGAAATTACTGCTAAAATTTATAGACTTCAAATTTTAAGCTGAACTTGATCATTTAAGGACATTGTTCTTCAATTGAAACATTTATTATTATATATCCAATTAGTTTTTCTGTTAAAAATTTTATTTTTTATTCTTAAAAAACTTTATAGGCACTATAGTGGTGGTGTGATTATATGTTCCTTAATGAGTCCATACTTTTTAGAAGTACATACTAAAATACTTGCAGGGAAAATGGTATGATGTCTAGGATTTGCTTCAGATACTGGAGGGAGTTCATGGATAGAGGTATGGTTGAAACAAGGTTGACCCAAAGTTGGTAATTGTTGAAGCTAGATAATGTGTGTATGGGGGTTCATACACTATTTGGAACTTTTTCCTTAGGTATGTTTAAATGTTCCATAATACAGAAATTTTAAAGTTTAAATTTTTTTAAAGCATAACAATAAATAGGAATAAACTACTGATATAACAACATGAAAGAATCTCAAAATCTGTATAATCTGGACCAAGAAAAACCGAAACCGGTTTGGCTCAGTGGATAGAGCATCAGCCTGCGGACTGAAAGGCCCCAGGTTTGATTCCAGTCAAGGGCATGTATCCTGGTTGTGGGCACATCCCCAGTAGTAGGAAATGTGCAGGAGACGGCTGATCCATGTCTCTCTCTCATTGATGTTTCTAACTCTCTATCCCTCCTCCCCCTTCCTCTCTGTAAAAAATCAATAAAATATATTTATAAATAAATAAATAAATAAATAAATAAATAAATAAAATTTTAAAAAGCCAGACACAAAAGACTGCTTACTGTATGAATCTATTTCTATAAAATTCTAGAAAATGCAAATAAAAATGTAGTGACAGGAAGCAGATCGGTGGTTTCCTGGCTCCGGGAGCAGAGGCGGGGAGCCGCTCTTTGAAGTGATGGAAATGTTTGTTATCTTGATTGTGGTGGTTGTGGTTTCATGGCTGAGTAACCACCTGGCTTTCTAAACGCTTAAAAACACACAAAGGTTTTGAATTTGTTGTTTTAATAAACTGAACAGCAATCTTTTAAACCAGGGGTCTGGAAAGGCTGACAGTAAATATTTTAGACTTAGCAGGACATAAGGTCTCTGTGGCAACCACACTGATATTTGAATTTCATACAGTTTTCACATCTTATAATATTACTCTCTTGCTTCATTTTTTTTTCAACATTTATAAATGTAAAAACGATTTTTAAATCATGGGCCATACAAATCGGAGTGGGCAGATTTGACCCAGGCCATAGTTTGCTGGACTTCTGCAAACTTTTTGCCATTAGACAAAACTAAAAGTAAACTTTTGAATAGTCTTTTTTTGTATAGGAAAAACCACCGCAGAGGGCACAAAACAGCTCACTTTATTATTATTATTATTATTATTATTATTATTATTATTATTATTATTACTAGAGGCCTGGTCATTAAATTCTTGCTTGGGTAGGGTCCTTAGACCTGGCCGGCGATCAGGACTGATCTGAGGCAATTGGGGGACTCTCCTTGGCCAGCCTGGGGCCTGCGGGCTGGGGGCAACCCTACCCTCCTGCTCTCTCCAGCTCCATGGCTGCTGCTATTTTTATTGGGATTTATTTATCTTCTATAATTGAAACTTTGTAACCTTGAGTAGAGGCCTGGGCACACCAGGGTGTGTGGAAAAGTTGGCTTCCTCCATTGCCAGGGAAACAAGCTTCCCAGCTGCTCGCTCCAAGGCCACAGCCAGCTTGGTTGGGGTTAATTTGCATACTTTCTCCTAATTGGCTGGGGTCATGGCTGGTGGGCATGGCTGGTGGGCATCACAGAGTGATGGTTAATTTGCATATCACTCTTTCATTAGATAGGATTATTATTATTTTACCACACAGACACCTTGGTATTTTCAGTGGCTGTGGCATGGATTTCGTAGAATAAACCCAAAAATGATTTCAAATTATGACTTGGCTTTGTACATGGCTTAACTAAAGGAAGAGAATGCCCTACTCAACCACTTTTAAGTTTTCTATTCTTTGTGGCAGAGTTTACTCATCTAAGTTGGTAAGTTGTTATTCTAGCATCTACTTCACTTTCTAGTGTATTCTCATTTAGCTTGCATCTCTCTCACAGATCTTTATTGAGGAAAGAGAGAGATTTGTTGTTCTGTTTATTTATGCATTCATGAGTTGTTTCTTATATGTGCTCTGACTGGGGATTGAACCCACAACTTTGGCATATCAGAATGATGCTCTAATCCAGTGGTTGGCAAAGTGCAGCTCTCAAGCCACATACAGCTTGCAAGCCGCGGTTTGCCACTCTGTTGACTAATGAGTTTGCCGACCACTGCTCTAACTAATTGAGCTACCAGGCCAGGACCCTGTCTCAAAGGTCTTGATTACCTCTAGAAACTCACAACAGTGATTATTTTCCCTAAAGCTGAGGGAGAAAACCTGTGTGAAGGAAAGTGGGAAATGAGAAATCATGCAGGAGAGATGTGTGACAAGGACCTTTATTTTAGTAGCAAAGGAGTTGGCTGAGAGATGGTGAGGTATGGTTTTGATCTCAGTAAAGTAGACAGCCAGTCTGACCATGGAGAATGCAAAAGAGGTAGCATGATTAGGGGCTGAAAACTATAGGAAAAGACCTTTAAGCAATGTCATGGAGAGCACAATTTGAACAAAAGGATTGCCAAAAGGCAGTTAGACCAAGATAGTTAGGTGCTCAGTACATGTTTGTTGGCAAAATAGCCCCTACATAATTCCCATTCACTTTTGCAGGCTATAGAAAAAATAATAGGTAGTGAACACTTTCTTCGGTTTGGTTCATTAGCATAGTTTTTGCTTCATTAGCACCGTTTTCTGAATTTACAATGTGGTCATGTTAGTACAGTGTGACCTCACTCTCCTGGCCCATTCTGATTGGTTGGTCAGAGTAACTACGTGACTCAACTCAGCCAGGTTTTCAGGGTGTAGGTGCTCAGTCTTGGCTGTGAGCCAAGCCAAGCTACGAAAATTGCTCTTCCAGGAACTTTGGAACCAGAACTGAGAAAGAGAAGCTACACGGTGTCTCTCATTGTGTCTGGACTACAAGATGTAATAGCCCAGGAGGTAGTGGAGGAGCAGAGGAAACCTGCCTGTGGAGGGGGAAGGACGAAAGCCGATGTCAGTTGGAAAGAGGGTCCCAGAAATCCTGGAACACTAATTCTAATTGTCCCTGGGGCCTCATTCCTATGCTTGGATTCTGAGAAATGTCCCAATATCCCTGTGATACATTCCCCGTTTCAGTGGAACAGGTTCAAGTTGACTTTCGGTCGTTTACCACCAGGAGTCCCAAATAATACAGAATGACAAGGTGCGTGAGTAAATGACACCATGTCCACACTCAGAGGTCTGGATCCCAGTGTCTGGAGGTGTTCCAGGGTGATTTCAGGGATGAGTGAGACTCTTAAAACTGGTCTCCCCAGAACATGTAAAAGCAAACTCCTTTCATCTTAAGAAGGAAAGAATCCTCACCCACCAACTGAGGCAACCTAGAGAAACTGGTCTATCAACTCATTCCATCTTAAGGAACTTTCTGGTAACCCCTATAAAGTACAAGAAAATGTGCTTTTGGAGACAGGAGATACCACAAGAAAGTAAAAGAACCTGAATCACTTCACTGGTATGATCTGCATTCCTTTTTGTGTTAGTTTTATTTTTTTGAGGGGGGAGGTGAGGAGGCTAGAAATGTCTTAGGTTGGAAATGCCTTACTATCCCAAGTGATAGGTCTTCAGCCATAGCTAAACTAGCCTATTGGTGCCTAATCACAATTCACACGCTCAAGAATCCATCTGAAATATGTAAGGATTTGAGATATTGTATAGAAAGCATTGTCAGCAACAACACCTGATAATGAGGTTACCATTTAGAATCTTTAAAATCTTCAGGTGGTGCCCTGGCTGGCGAGCACCGTGGTTAGAGTGTTGGCTTCCACACCAAAGAGTCTCGGGTTTGAATCCCAGTTGAGGGCACATATCTGGGTTGCAGGTTCAATCCCCACCTGGTTGGGGTACGTACAAGAGGCAACCAATCAATGTGTCTCTCTTCAGATCAATGTTTCTCTCTCTCTCTCCCACTCTTTCCCTCCCTTCCAATCTCTCTAAGAATCCATGGAAAAATATCCTCGGGTAAGGATTAACCAAAAAATAACATTTTTAGGAGGAAGCTACTCAGGTTTGCTAAGGAGGGTTGTGTGGCCAGGCTGAGGTCATTTTTAAATGGTTTGGATCGAAGGAATTTTAACCAGAGATTTAAAAGGTTAAATGCAATTTCTTGGGTAGCTTACTCTGAAACTAACACTTCTTTCCAAAATGGCCAGCTTTTGTTGTGATTGGAGTTCTTCCAGAAAGGGATACATGTTTTATGAGTTATCTTGATAATGAAAGAGATCAACGAAACAACATAAATCCTTTATTTTAAAAAATATTTTTTAATAAGTAAATAGTTAAATCCTCCCTATTCAAGCTGCCTTTCTTGGACGGGAAAGTGACAATTTAAGAACTGATCTGATTTTAGTCTCCATTTAAAAAACGCTTTTATCTGGTTGACTTTTGTCTTTCTGGCAGTCCTCCTCAGTGTGGGGCGGGAGTGGCTGCTTTATTTCCTCCCCCTTCATTCCCATCTGCACCTCACTTCTCGCTGCCTCCTCTCATTGCCAAAAAAAGCAAACGTGTGAAGCTTTTCACCTGTAAACTCCCAGTTGCAGGTGGAAGTGCCTAAGTTAAACCGATTTCACCTTTTGCCTACCTCTTTAGGAACACAGAGAGGAACTATCCTCTCCTTATTTTAAGCATGCAATACATGCTTGATACAGAAAAAGTTTTAAAAGCAGGAACGTATAAAGATGGACAATAATCACCCAATTTCCATTACTCAAAGACGAATACTATTTTGGATTATTTCTACACAGGCCTTTTCTTTCTTTCCTTCTTTCTTTCTTCTTTCTTTCTGTTGTTTCATTGATCTCTTTCATTATCAAGATAACCCTTCCTTCCTTCCTTCCTTCCTTCTTTCCTTCCTTTCTTTCTTTCTTTCTTTCTTTCTTTCTTTTCTGCTTATCAGGTGTCTTAGTTTATATTTTTTTTCATCATGATTGTGATTACTTTTCTTCCAAGTATAATAAATACACAAGCATCTCTCTGTTTTAGTCCAAATCTCATAAACATGTTTTATATGTAAAATACTTCATCTAAGGGATGGGATCATGACCAACTGGCTATGAATTAGGAGGTTCCCTTAATAAGGTCTGATCCTTTGCTAGAACATTTGATAAACAGAACCCTCAGGAAAGTGGTATACTCACCATTATAGGTTAATGAAAAGGATACACATCAGGACCAGCCACATGACAAGACACCCCGCCTTCCTGTCTCATCCATTCTTTATACTTCCACAGAGTGATTTTTTCCAAGGCACACATTCCTTATTTCTAGATATTTAACAAACCTTACTTGTGCCATTTCACCAATGTTCTCCACGAGTTCATCAAAACAGGAATGGCTAGGCGGGACAGTCAGCTACCAGATCTCGATGGTCGCTTTGCTCATCCATCAGAAGCTAAGGGGGAGGTCTGTAATGACAAACTGACCCTGTGCAGAGCATGAGGAGTGCAGTGCCGGAAAAGACAGCGAAGGAGCCAGAGGACACGTTCTAAAGAGCCAAGGATAACTTCCCATCAGAAAGGCAAAGCCCACAAAATACTTGGTCAGGAAAGTCACTCCACCATGTACCAGCAGTACATCCAGACATCTCAACACACAATCCTGGCCCGAAGATGTAAGTGCAAAGATCACCTGTAAATGAACCAGGAGTTCAGGCAGCACTGGGAGGTGGGGGTTAAGTGCCTGGGAGGGCTCCCAGAGGTGGAGCTGCTTACCTGTGCCCCAACAGATAAGGAGGAATTCACTGGACAGACCCAGGAGCAAACAAATGGAGGCAGAGGGAATAGCATGTGCCGGGTCTACAACAGCCAGGTGTGTTCAGAGATGCTCAGCCCATGCACTGAAATGAGAGAGGATGGGTGAGCTGGGAAGAGTGGTTGGGGTAGGACCTAAATGCCATGTGTTGTACAAGAGAGAATTTGTCTGGTCCTTGTCCTTGGTTCTTCAGAGGGAAACACCAAATCCTTGGAATTTCCTGAGTGATTCTCTGCTATTTGTAGTGGGTCCATGACCTGTGCACCTGGGTTTATGCTAACAATACCACTCAGGATGTGGTCTCCCCACGGACCCTGTGCTTAGAAGGTTGGGGCTTTGAACCAGCTGACCTCTAGGCAGTGGACGGGGCCTGGAGGTGGCGTTCAATCATGCCCACCTAATGAAACTCCCGTAAAACTCGAGACACCCAGGCTCTGCTGAGCTTCCTGGTTGGTGAGCGCATCCGTGTGCGGGAGGGTAGTGCATCCGGATTCCACTGAAGCCTGCCATCCAGGACGCTCCCCGACCTCACCCTATGTGTACCCTTTCTCATTAAACTATAATCGTGAGTGTACCACTTTTCTAAGAGTTCTGTTTATCAAATGTTCTAGCAAAGGATCAGACCTTATGAAGGGAACCTCCAAATTTGTAGCCAGTTGGTCAGAGTGTGTGTAGCCTGGGGACCTCCGAACTTGTGCCTGGCGTCTGAAGTGAGAGCAGTTTTCTGAGGGACAGTGAACCTGTGAGTCTATGCCAACTCCAGGTGACCTTCAGAGGAATCCCACAGCAATTATCGCACCATTCTAAGGTGTTTGGATCTCATTTTGAAGGAGTTTAAATATGGGAATATCAACTATGTGTGTCTTAGAAAAATCACTCTGTGGAAGTATAAAGAATGGATGAGACAGGAAGGCGGGGGTGTCTTGGAGAGCAGGTGGGAACAGTAAACTGGGCCAACATGCAGCATTGGGAGCGAGGATGCGTTGCCATCATCTCTGAGAGAAGCGTGAGAAGTGGCAGATCAGGGAGCTGCATCCCCGTGGGGTGGTTCTGCCAGGGTGTGTCCAGCCTTTATTCGCTGTGGGAGGAAGACAGCAGTTTATTGGAAACACCACTTTCAATTATCCACAAGCTAAAAGATTTAGATCTATAAAAAGGACTAACAGGATACATTTTCCTTGTGAGTCTTTGGGGAGAGTTTAAAGATATAGAGTAATGCAACATATTATTGTGTGCTCACCCCGTCCCCACTTTAGCACGTATTAACATTCTCTTCTTTTTCCTTCATTTATTCTATTGGTGCTTGGTTTTTTGTTTTTATTATAAATCAATAGTTCTCATTGGGGTGAGGGGAGTGGCAATTTTTCTGACCAGGGGACATTTGGCAATGTGTAGAAATATTTTTTTTAAATATATTTTATTGATTTTTTTACAGAGAGGAAGGGAGAGGGATAGAGAGTTAGAAAAATCAATCAGCTGCCTTCTGTACACCCCGTACTGAGGATGTGCCTGCAACCTAGGTACATGCCCTTGACTGTAATTGAACCTGGGACCCTTTAGTCTGCAGGCTGACGCTCTATCCATTGAGCCAAACGGGTTAGGGCTGGAAATATTTTTGGTTGTCATAACTGGGGAGTGCTACTGAAGCTAGTGGACAGAGTCCAGGGATGCTGCTAACCATTCTACAATGTACAGGACAGCCCAAGAAAGAATTATCTGGCCCCAAATGTAAAGTGCCGAGCTTGAAAATCCCTGATTTAAAAAAAATATATATAGTATAGAAAAAATGGAAATCCTTGTCTTACCCACTGAGAAAGGGGGAGGAGATTCAACTTTCCTCTCTTTACTCTCCTTTATTCACTGTGATAGAAAATAAGATCAGGAAAAAACATTTCCAGAAATAAAATTAGATACAGGGCTAGACATGTTTCAGCCCTGACCAAAAGACAATGTAACAAACACTCCCTCCTTCATTCAGTCCCTTTAGACATCCTTCCTCAGAATATAGTATGCGTTTAACATTTGTTGGAATAGAGTCACCAAAGGTAGGCTTATCAAACAAAGATGACCTCTTTCAAATCATCTATATATATAAAAGCCCAGCAGCTGGAACCGTGGAATGACCCAAACAACTGGAATGACTGGTGGCTATGATGCACACTGCGGCACCCAATCTGCCTAATCCGGCTTCCGATTGGCCCCCAATATCCTGATCGTGGGCGGGGCCAGGTATCCAACCCCCTCACTGTCCTGACCCTATGGGCCCCATCATGGCTGGCGGCCAGACCCCACCTATGCATGAATTCATGCACTAGGCCTCTAGTAGTTTTATAAACAACTTAAAAGAATTTTAGGTTAATTAACCCAAGAATTTGAGGTACTGATATGATGCTTCAATGCAAAAAGAAATTTAACCAAGGGAAATAAGGGAAAGTTACCAAAACAGATGGAAATTTTTTTAAAAAGCTCATTTTTTAATTTAAAAAATTTTTTAAAACACTAATATTTTTCAGCTACATGCTAAGTACTATCCTCCACACTGGTGATAAAATATCCTCTCAGTTGAGAGAAACATCATTTAAGATGCCTTCAAGGATCTCATAATCCAGAATGAGAAGCACACACATTAGCAGATAATGTTCATGAGATGATGTGGTAGGACATTTTTTCAGTATAATTGCAGCAGTGATGAAATAAAAGACATTTTTTTTCCAGTATAATTACTGCAGCAATGAAATAAAAGACTCAACTGGTAATAGCAACACTCTTTTCATCACACCCGAACTATGGTTTATAACTGTACAATATGAGCTGAGAATGCCATTTAAATAGTCAAGTAAACTTGCCCTACCAGATTGAAAATATATTGCTGAAATAGTCCACAGTAATTTGAATGATATGGAATTGGTTTAAAACAAGGTAGACATAATAGCACAGAATACGGAGTACAGAGTACAGAAACAGAATGTTTGTATCTATTATATGTATGGCATTTCAAATCATCGAAGAGATCATTATTTCAAAATAAATTTTAATTCAGAGGAAAAATGTTATTATAGTTCTAGTTTTCCTTAATACCAAATAAATTCTAGTAGGGTCAAAGATTAAATTTTTTAAAAACACATTCAAAAAACAAGAAAAAAATATAGGTATTTTTTACATCTTGGGGCAAATAAGGTCTTTCTAAACATGAACCAAAGCTAAAAATTCTGAAAAGAAAATGTTGATATATTTTCCTAAATTAAGATTTTAAACTTCCAAACTACAAAAAAAAAAACTGTCAAAAACAAATACAAGAAGTGAAGCAACAAAAAAATGTTTAAAAACCACATAGTCTGAGTTAATATCTGAAAGCATATAAAGATCTTATAAATAAGAAAAATATGACTCTCCCCCATAAAAATGGGAACATGAAATGAAAATGCAATTCACAAATCAAGATATGCAAATAATAATATGGAAAGATGTTCTTCTTAATGTCAAAGAAATGCAAATTTCATCACAATAAACAATAGTGAAGATTTAAAAAACTGAAAATTCCAATATATACAGAAGACAGACATATACCGAGAGTGGGAAGATACCTGGGTAGAAACTTTCTGGATGGGAATTTGGTAATATGTGTAAGAAAGTCAAAGGAGAAAGTAATAAAGGCAGGTGGAAGAGGAAAGGAGAAGCTACAGGGAATACTTTTGAACTAACAAGTCATTTTCTAGGAATTTACCTCAAATATGTTTCTATTGTGTTTATAATGGTGTGTTAGTCTGCTATGGATGCCATAACTAAAAAATACAAATTGTGATTTAAACAACAGACATTTATTTTTTTGGAGGCTGGAAGTCCAAGATCAAGGTGTTGGCAGGGTTAGTTTCTGGTGGGACCTCTTCCTGGCTTGCAGACATCCAGGTCTTTTCCCTGTGTCCTCACATGGCCTTTGCTCTGGCATCGCCCCCTCTTCATATAAAGATGCCAGTCATATTGGATTAAGGCCTCACCCTTATGACCTCATTTAACCTTACAGTCACACTAAGGTCTTCAATATATGAATTCTGGAGGAACATAATTCGGTCCATAACAAACAGTAAAAATTAAAAACAAACTAAAGGTCTATACAGTAAAATGTCATACAGCCTTAAAAGTGATGAAATCACCCTGGCTAGTATGACTTAGTTGGTTGGATGTTGTTCCATGTATCAAAAGGTGGCTGGTTCGATTCCTGATCAGGGCATATACCCAAGTTGCTGGCTTAATCCCCAGTAGGAGGTATGGAGGCAACTATCGATACCTATCAATGTTTCTCTCTCTCCCTCTATTTTCCTCTCTCTAAAATCAATAAAAAAACATACATTTTTTTAAAAAGTGATTAAATCGATTTATACTTATTAATATGGAAAGCTGCTATGATATGACATGTTTCTTAAAGATTTAAAACAATAGGCTTAGTATGACCACACTTGTGGGGAAAATATATGTATATTTGAAAATAAAGTTTATGCATCCCAAAGTAAACAAGATGCCATCTGGGAGGTAGGGTTGTGGAAAATATATGCATTTAACTTTATATTATAGTGCATAATATATAATGAATATTCTTCCCTTTATAAAAAAGGAGGAAGAAATTATTTACAAAAGGATAGTTCAGTCCCAAATTTATTTCTTCCAGGATTATTTAGGTAAAGTTCAATTTCTGCCCTGGCCGGTTTGGCTCAATGGATAGAGAGTCGGCCTGTGGACTGAAAGGTCCCAGGTTCGATTCTGGTCAAGGGCATGTACATTGGTTGCGGGCACATCCCCAGTAGGGGGCATGCGAGAGGCAGCTGATCAATGTCTCTCTCATCGATGTTTCTGACTCTCTATCCCTCTCCCTTCTTCTCTGTAAAAAAATCAATAAATATATATATATATTTTTTTTTAAAAAGTTCAATTTCTGATTACTAATTTTTTTGCATAAATAATTGCAAACTATGAGCTAAAGTGGCCTTACAGGGTGCACCAGTAAAGAGGCTATTAACATAGGCAGATTATAAGCTTGAGTGCAAGTGATTCATTTGGGGGGAAATTATGAGCTTAAATAAATATTAATTAACTAATAGAATTTATGGGTGTATTTAGTAGATACTTGGCAATCATTTTACTAATTTGATCATGCTAGCCTGTCAAAGTAGATAATTTAAGTCAAAAGGCTCTATTAGAGTAGACAAATACAAAATAATACACTGACGAATTTCAGAGACAATTCATTCTTTTTTTAGCAGCTCAGAATCCAGAGCTCACATTCAACCTCAACCACAGGGAATTCTGTGAGTGAATGCACTTTACAACTAGGAAAAAACCAACACAACAGTCTATGTTTGTTTAGCCCTGATGGGTTTACCAACTAATCCAGTCCCCATAGTGACAACTTTTTCCTTTTAGTGAAAAATCATCCCAATTTGCTCCTTATTTTGAGTTAGATTTTGTATTTAGAAGATAAAAATTCAGCCCTGGCGGGTAGCTCAATTGATTAGAGCGTCGTTCCCATACACTGAGGTTGTAGGTTTGATCCCTGGTCAGGGCACATACAAGAAGCAACCAATGAATGCATAAACATAAGTGTTTCTCTCTCTTTCTCTCTCTCTCATCAATAAATGTAGGGAGTGGTTACAGGGTTAAGCCTCAGACTGACCTGCTGGCAAAGCCGCAAACAAGTCCCCGCTTAGAGGACACAACTCTCTTAGCTTAATTAAGCTGATCTTGTGACTCAGGGGTTCTCAACCTGTGGGTCGAGACCCTTTTGGGGGTCGAATGACCCTTTCACAGGGGTCGCCTAAGACTATTGGAAAACTCCTACTATTTCCCATGGTCTTAGGAACCAACACACCGCTCCTCAGTGTAGCAAAATGTAGCAATGTAGTTTACTGTTGTCATATGAAGACTGTTGCCCATGCTACACCACGATTCCAGACAAAATTTCATTTATTTGTAATTAGAAATAAATATTTCACAATATATAATTACATATTGTTTTTGTGATTAATCACTATGCTTTAATGATGTTCAATTTGTAACAATGAAAATACATCCTGCATAGCAGATATTTACATTACAGTTCATAACAGTAGCAAAATTACAGTGATGAAGTAGCAACGGAAATCATTTTATGGTTGGGGGTCATCACCACATGAGGAGCTGTCTTAAAGGGCTGCTGGCATTAGGAAGGTTGAGAACCACAATGTCACTGCTCCCTAGCTCTTTCCTGGGGAGCTAATGGGCTGTGAGAGGGGCAGCAAGTGCTGCCAAAACAAGCGAAACTCACAAGAACGTTGTAAATTACCTTGTTTACCTCTGACTGTAAAATAAAGCATCAGCTGCAGTCTGGATCTGCTCTGGGGTCTCAGTCAGGCACAGAAGATCCACTAGACCCAGCTTATTCTCTGTGTCTGTCTTTTCTTCATCCTTCGCGGCCCTTCCTCAGGCTCGCCGAACCCTTGGCTGTGCTGGCGCGGCACAAATAAATTTTAAAAATTATTTAAAAATTAAAATACATTTTTAAACCTAACTTCAAGTCAGGTCCCTCAAATCTGAAGAGCTCAGCAATGAACTGTCACAGAGTGGTGACAGTCATTCAGACTAAGCAGCACTCCCAGTGTAGACTGCCATTCTGCATCATTCGTGATGCCTCTGTTGTAGGCAGAACTCCATACACACAACTTGATTTGTCTAAACTCGAGAAACACATCTCTCCCTGTTAGATGGGAAGGTGGCATCCAGGGTGGACTGCATCTCCTGATTTGCCACTGTCTTCAGAAGTCTGGCTCACGGATTCATCCGAACAAGTGAAGGCATGATGTCTTCCAGCCTCTCTCCAGCTGATCAGGCAGCTGATGGCAGCCTTGCACGGTCCTTCAGCATGCGGGCTGCATAATCTACGGGGGATTCTGCAGAATATGCTGATAATGACTTTCCTCTGACATTCCAATTAATTATCACTATTGATTCTTTTAATACTTAAAAAATACATGATGCTTAATTTGTTCATGAATCAGTGGTTTAATAAATGCCAGCGTATACATTAAATTATGTTAATGTTTAATATCTTTTATGAGCAGTCAAGAGTACATTAAAAATTAAAATAAAATTAATTCCCACTTTCCCATTCTTACACACTGTAGGTAATGTTAGATTACACTGTACAAATTGACGTTTGGTACTTGGAATTAATGAACTTAATGATTTGTTTACTGCCTGGGGTGTTATTCATTACTTTTTCAATTACTGCAAAACTTTATACATCGCAGCATGAGACCCTAAGCAATCAGATAAACAGGGCTAGGGAGCTTTGTCTTTTAAATAGGATCCTGTAATAAAGGCAGAAGGCTAAATTAACATCTCTGATATGCCAGCCAGGGACACTGGGCTTCACATGGGTGGGCTTGTGAAGAGCCTTCCAGAAGTGAACCTCTCAATCAGGATGCTCAAGAAAACCTGGAGCAACTGAAAAGTCCCGGTGGGCCACCGTCACCCACAGCGCTCCAAAGCCAGATTCCCCAGGACCCAGGGTGACAGCTAGAGGCAGCCGAGATTCTGAAAGTACTGCCATGTCATACCATCCTACAAACGCTCGGGACTGCCAGGCCCTCAGTGTGTCCACGTGTTTGATTTCTTTTTCTATTTTTTCTTAGCAAGCCCGGACAAGATTCCTTCCACTGCCCTGGGCTCTAAGTGCTGAGGGAACACACAGAGATGACCACCCCCTCACCACCCCCTCCAGGGTTTTTGTGTGTGTGTTTTTCATCTCCTGGAAACCCTGTGTCATTCCCAGGAGGGGCACCCCCTGTAGAACATGGCCCCTGCTGGAAAACGCCCAGGGAGGCAAGGAGAGGTGAGAGGAGGCCTCACTGAGCTGCTCCCACAATCACAGGAGAGGGAGGAGAGCCGTGGGGAGCGAGGAGAAGCCGTTGGCAAGGTGACAGAAGCAGCAAATGGGCTCCATGGAGTCCAGCCAGCCAGCGGGAGGCGGTAAACACCCAGCTTCCTCCAGCAGCTCAGCCCACTCTGCCTGTTGACCCTCCATGTGCCAAGAGGAAGGGGAGCTTTGTGCGTGGTACAAGGAGGGATCACTATTCAGTGGCAAGAAGGCAGGCCGGAAGGAGAGACTTCTCATCTCCACAAAAAACTGACCTGATGACAAGTCGCTGCATTACTAACGCCCCAGAAGCTGGGGAGCCTGCTGGCGGTGACTGGAGCCGGGACCAGGCCTCAAAAACACCAGAAGGAAGCTGGTGGGAGCTGCGTAGCTAATGAGCATCTATTAGTCCTTTGCAAAATTATACACAATGCCCATCGCACAAGGAAATGTCAAACTCTAATTTTAGGCATTTTATTCCCGGGTCCAAAATAGAACAGAATCTCCATTTTCAAGAATTTTCCCAATCAGTCTGTTCTGGCCTATCTTAGTTAGCCATTCTGTGCTCACCCTTTGGCCATCCTCAATTGGAACAGGTCCCCCCTCAGTCACAGGGAGGTTCCCAGTTCACTCATCTGTCGTACGAGCATCGATGTGGGCTGAGCCCTCGCTTCTTACCCCCCATCCTGCTCCTTGCTGGGAGCCTTTTTGAGACCCTTGGACCTCAGATGGTCTCTGTAGGTCAGTGGTTCTCAACCTGTGGGTCTCGACCCCTTTGGGGGTCGAACGACCCTTTCACAGGGGTCGCCTAAGACTATTGGAAAACACCTATTTTCCATGGTCTTAGGAACCAACACACCCCTCCTCGGTGTAGCAAAATGTAGCAATGTAGTTTACTGTTGTCATATGAAGACTATTACCCATGCTACACCACGATTCCAGACAAAATTTCATTTATTTGTAATTAGAAATAAATATTTCACAATATACAATTACATATTGTTTTTGTGATTAATTCCTATGCTTTAACTATGCTCAATTTGTAACAACGAAAATACATCCTGCATATCAGATATTTACATTACAGTTCATAACAGTAGCAAAATTACAGTGATGAAGTAGCAACGGAAATAATTTTATGGTTGGGGGTCACCACCATATGAGGAGCTGTCTTAAAGGGTCGCGGCATTAGGAAGGTTGAGAACCACTGCTCTAGGTCTTAACACTTCGACCTGCTTCCTCCCTGACTTAAACCCATTCTGTGTATGAGGCCTGCGAAGGCCCCTCTAGGAGCCCCTTACCCAGGACAGGTCCCCACAAGCCAGCCACTGAGCTGATCAAGGCAGTGGTGGGGAATTTGCTTTTTGGAGCCAAGGAAACAATGCTCTTTTGCTTCAATCCTTCCAAAGACCCCTGGTTCTTCCTGGATGGTGAGGAAAGATAGGGACCTCAGGATCTTCGTTCCAAATACCAGTGAAGGCTCCAGGGTTGTGGTTCACCCCAAAAATGTGGCTCATCAGATAACAGGACTAGAGACTGGACTCCTTGGCTTGTGTCACCTCTCTGGTCATTTGATGCTTTCTGATAAGAGACAATCCTATAAGATTAAACAGTGTTCCAGTAGTTGCAAGTTCTGGGGGAGTGGGGTTCTTTTAGGCCTGTTTAGGACTCTCTGAATGGGTCCCAAAAGCTAGGTAGCCCATGGGAAGTCAAGACGACTTAGGGCCTCTGAAACTGCCACAAGTATTTTGTTAAACAAATCCTGGTCTCCACTAGTACCTGTGTTTGGCTACAATAATTCAGGGATAATCTTTAAAACCTGGCTGTGGTGACCTCATTGTAGGGAAGAGGATGTGGGTTCTGAGAAGTCAGGAATACGGTTCAGTTCCTGGATAATTTGTGGCTTATCATGTCTTCAGTCCCAGCTGGACCTACACAGTCCAGTGACCACCAGACCCTGTGGGAAAGAGGCAACAAGCTGGGAAAGTGACCGAGGGTCAGGACTATGCCCTACCTCAGCCTCTGGAATAGGTGTGCCACTTGCCCCGGTTGAAGAATCGGTGAATTCCCAAAGCTGAATGTCAAGAGTGCTGATTTCTCAAATATAGTGGGCAGCAGCCTGGATATTTCGGGAACCACCCATAGAAGACCAGGCTATTCTTACAACTGGCGTTTGATTTTTAAGCTTTAAATATGAATGAAATGATTTACTTAGGAATTCACCTCGTGTCTATTTTTTTTGGTATGGTTTTTGCAACAGCAATCCCAAACTCTTGTAGGACTGTTATCCATATACTTATGCTTCCATTATTTTTATTTGTAAAAAGTATAATTTTTTAATAATCTATTTTTATTGATTTCAGAGAGGGAGAGATAGAAACATCAATGATGAGAATCCTTGATCGGCTGTCTCCTGCGTGCCCCCTACTGGGGATCGAGCCCACAACCCAGGCATGTGTCCTTGACTGGAATCGAACCCCCACCTTTCAGTCCACAGGCCAACAAAACAAACCAGCTAGGGCTACACCTCCATTATTTATTGACTGCTTTCTGCTTTTTTGTTAACCCCGGGAGCTCCTTCATTCTCAAAATGTAAACTCTTGCAATTGAATCGAATGACTCCGATCTCCCCATCCAGCCCTGGGGCCAGGTCCCTCCTCAGAGCTCCAGACACCTGTACCGCTGCCAGGAGCACAGCTCCACGGGTCTACATGTTCTGTTCTAGAAAACAAAACCTTTCCCTTCTTTCCCAAATCTCCCATCGACTTCTCTGTTTCCCAAGTCTCCTGTTGACTTCTATCAGCTACACTGGGCAAATATTCCCGTTTCCTTTGGGGACCCCAAATCTACTTATTTCATCACCCACCGGCTCCCATGAAGTATACACAGCGTCATCACCTACTGGGTGCGTGAGTGCATATTTTTCTGGGGAGAAGACCTCCAAGCTTTCATTCTATCCTCAAAGGGTTTATGATCTTCTCTTCCTTCAAAAGGATCAAAATGGTCTGTCATTTAATCAATGCTATCATTATGTTCCCCTTTATATTAAAACAGCCCCTGAGCTGAACCTCTTGCCTGGTCTCCTTTCAATCCATCTGTACACGGACACACCCACCGTGTCTTCAGTCAAACACTAATGCTAACGGCTTCAGTTCTCTCTCCCTCCTCCCAGACTGAAGCATCCTCAGAAGCTGGGCAGTGACACCCCTTCCCCCCCCCCACCACATACACACACACTTTTATTCCTAATTCTCTGTTGGCTGCTCTCCTTCCTAGAACACCCCTCAACCCCTCTCCCCACACTCATCCACACCCCACATTTTAAGTCAAAGAAGCCTTCCAGACGAAGAACGGCCCAGAGATAAGAGTTTGGTTTCTGATGGAATATCCACGTGAGTGGGGGTGTGGGCCTAGAGGGCTACAGGGCTGAAATCCTTGACCTGAGAGTTGTCTGCATAGAGTTTAACATCTTGAAAACAGAAAAGACGAGCTCTCGAAAGCTTCAACCTTGAGGATGAAAAGAGCTCTTCAAAGAAGATGAGAGCAGAAAGCACTCAAGCGCTTATTCTCAATTCTACAGTCCCCGGCCCTGTGCTCGGCAACTCCAACGCTTACAGGATGAAGGTGGATGTTCCATGGAAAACATGTCTGATGGGCGGTACCGGGAGTTGCCTGCAAAATATTGTTGCGGGACAGGAGACCTGGCCCTAAGAGGGCCTGCCCAGGGCCGGCCGGTAGCGTGTGGTTCCTTGATTTCGTGCAGGAAAGATTTCCCAAGGCCAGGTGATGTGGAGGGTACACTTATGAAGCGAGGGACAGTGAGACAAGTGCTTAGCGCAGAGGAAGTAACAGCAGGGGACGAGGCAGGCTTTGGCTTGCTGGGAAGTCAGAGAGAAGGCGGCCTTGGAGACAGGTGCAGGGGGTGATTGCTTCCCTGGCTCCAAGTCTTGTGGGGACCCTGAGAGCCTGTGGGAGAAGGGGAAGGGGAAGAGAAAGAAAGGGGGGCTCCTAGGAAGGAGAGCACATGCGGGGTCCTGGGTGTTGAGGGTTTTGACCTCTCTCCTACAGGCGGGGATCTTAGGGGAGGTCTCAGGGAGGGTTTCAGCAGAATACTCACCAGTTTTCCAGGTGTGCCCTTTCAGGGTCATGGTCTCTCCTGATTGGTCAGCACCTCAGTCATTGCAACTGGTTCTGGCGTGGCCCACCCGGCTTCTGCAGCTTTTCTGGGCCTGGATCTGAAATACACAGAGGCCTGGATGTTATCTCTAGGGTGGTGACCTTCTCTTAGCTGGCTGCAAGTGGCTTGGCCAGTTTGTTCAGCTATCTCAGCTTCTCCATTCCACTTGCCAAGGAATGTTTCTAGCTTTTTACTGTCCTGACTCAGTATTTTGAACAACGTGATTTGTAAAAAATAGGTGAATTATTTCCCTTGTCCTTGCATCCAAAATTGTTATGTATTTATAAAAGCATTACAGTTGCTAAATTGTTTAAAGTAGTGCATTAAGTCAAACGACATCCTTTCTTAATAGGTGTTCATTAAATATACATCTTTTATTAACATTTTTCATTGATATGATAATAAAGTACATCTAAAGCGGAGAGAAAGAAAATAGACTTTGAATTAACAATTGGTAAATCACTGTTATTTATGCAACTACCCCAGGCATAATTTTTCAAGGAAATTATTCATGCAACACATTCAAACCAATATTATTGGTCTCTAAGTAGTAAATGCCTCCACAGTGAAGTTAGGTATTTAATATCATGGGTAAGTATTACTATTAAACTTGGAGCTGGTGCACGGACAGATACATAAGGTCTGTTATTTTTGCAGGCGACCGAGTTGCCAAATTAGCTGTTACTGGGATGGAAGACCAAATAGGAAGTCTGTGGCTCCGGGGGCTGACTCTCTTCTCTGCATTAGCAATGCTTACCAGTATGACATTCCTGCAATGCTTCATCTTCCTCATCTGCAGAGGGTAATGGATAACAGCAAGGCCAAGCGAGTTTGGTTCCGTGCATGAGCCTGTAGGCACACAGTTACCATGGAGCCAGTCCTCTACCTGGCAACCTGCCCCCTCCCAAATCTGCAGCCATTTTTGTGTAAGTTTCTTACCCTTTGGACCTCCATGCACAAGGGCCCTTTAAAAACCTTTCAACTAGGCTTCCTGAGAGCTGAAACGTTCATCCCCAAAGCCGCTGCCCACAGCTTTCCGCCAGCGTTCGGATCACACAGCCCAATTGTGCCCCAAAGCTAGCAGAGAATTTCCAGTTAGGAGAACCCTCAACGATAACTGCTCCTTGCATTTTACACGTGACAAAACAGAGGCCTGGGAAATCTAAGAGCTGGCCCCAAACTGTGCACTTGGCTGTGATGTGGCTGGGCCTGAATGCTAATCTCTCCTCAGAGTTGGGGCCACTGTATCCCAATTCTCCCAGTTGTTAGTGACGTTAGCTAAATAGGGTTGGCTTTTCAGCAGGTGAAAGCGGGTCCCTTAAGAGCCCTGAGAAGCATCTGAGACTTTTGTTATTTATTAGAAAGGCATTGCTCCAATTTACTGGAATTTTTTTCCTTTTACAAATTGACTCCTGTTGCCAAACCCTTCCCAATGATTTCCTTTGGAAATGACCTACTTTGATACCCTTGACCTTGTTGCCCAGCTGTGGGCATGGGGATTGCTGCTCTCTAGACCCTCTAGTAAATATAGTGAGCACTGGCAAAGAATGGGAGGGAAAGGCCGGAGATTCGGAGGTCTTATGATGCAGCCAGTAGCCAACTCCTTGACCTGCAAGCACCCTTATGCTATCAGGAAAGGCTTGAAGGTGGCTCTATGCTAGCGTGGCTTAGCAATGCCCTTCAAAGGAAAAAGAAAAAGAAAAAAAAAGCTCTTCAGCTGGATAAACTTTGGGCAGTCCTTGTCCTGCCTTGTTTCCTCACTGGTTTAGGCAGTTGGCCCAATTTGTCAGCAACCAAAGCAAAGAGGATGGGCTGAGCTGAGTCATTTAGGAACAGTAATTCCTTTCAGAGAAGAGTCCCCATTCAGTTAGGCACCAGAGCAATTATTTGCTGGCTGACCGTTCTAATTACTTTTTACTGCAGGTAGCTAACTGTTCCAGAAGCCATCCTAATAGGATTACTGGTTTCTGAAGGGCTTTTGGAACAGGTAATTTTCAAGTAGTCAGCTCAGCTTATTCAGTGAACTTTCCACTCGGGGTAAATTCCTTCCTCTGTGGCTCCTCACGAAAGGCAGGGTGTGGGTTCTTGGATGGGGCAGTTTGAAAGGCAGAGGTGTTTTGCTTTCATGCACCTGTGTTTGAAAAGGGGACCAGAGCAAATCATGCTTGGAGATTTTTCAGGAGCTTGCACCAAATCATTCTTCTAATTTTCAGCTGCTCTAGCAGTTGGTATTAAATTGAATCAGCCAGCCCACCTTTTTAGCAGTAAAAGCACCTTCCCGGTCATGGTATCCCATGGAAACTTCTCCCTCCATGCTACCCATTTCTGAAAGGAAGTTAAGGAAACAATAAACCTAGAAGGCCTTTGAGTCAAGGTTGCTGCCAAGATTACCAACTGTTGGACTGCAGATGATTTTGCAACACAGTTCTCTATTTGATAAGAAATAACCCTTCTGAATGCCTACCAACATTTGACTCTATCAGTCGGTTTGACATTTAACGGAGTTTAAAAAGCACACCCATGATCTGCTGGGGCCACAGCATCTTACTGAGAAGTCATTCAAGGTGTGTTTGCTGTTGTTGTTATGACTACTTGAACATTCCCACCCTCTGCATTGCCATCCCCTAGTTAACTGAACTAGGGTTTTGAGAGGGTCCTAATTGTTCTGTGCCCCTGAGTTGGCCTATCCTGGCTACCTGGCCAGAAGCAGAAAATACAAAGTTATATTATTGGGAAAAGACTGGGCCTAATTTGAATCTTAACAGCTCAAGAAGATGCAGTTCTGCTTTTAAGTAGATGACAGCACTGAGTTCTAGAGAATCAAGAGAGGATGAACTATATAGACTATTTCTTTTTCTGCTTCATTGAAAGATAATTGACATGTAACAGTGTAAGTTTGAGGCATACAATGTGATAACTTGATATTGTGAAATGTATACCACAGTAAAGTTAGCTAACACCTCCAGTTCCTCACATAATTACCATTTGTGTGTGTGGTAAGCAAATTCCAGGAATCTTATCTATTAGAAGAGCAATATGCAAATTAACTGTACCTCAGCTACACCCACCAGCCACACCCACCAGCCAATCAGGAGCAAGTATGCAAATTAACCCAACCAAGATGGCTGTGGCCAGAGAGAGAGCAGGAGGGAGGATTTAGGTTGCCCCTGGCAATGGAGGAAGCCAAACTTTCCACACACCCTGGCTGGCCCAGGCCTCTGCTTAAAGCAACAAAGTTTCAATGGCTGCCCCACTAAGCCAGCAGAAGGCTTGGCTCTGCTCCAGACTACAAAGTTTCAATTGTAGAAGATAAATAAATCCCAGATAACAGGGCCTCTGCTTGGGTCACCAGGGGCTGTGGCTGGCCTGCAAACCACCACAGGCTCCTTGCCCAGGCAATCCCACACCCCAAGGGAACCCCTACCCTGATCTGGGACACCTTTTAGGGCAAACCAGCTGGTCCCCACTCGTGCACCAGGCCTCTCTATCCTATCTAATAAAAGAGTACAGTGGTACCTCGAGATACGAGTTTAATTCATTCTGTAACCTTGAAGCGTGGGAAACTATGAGATACTAGAGTCACAGTAAACTGGTGGGTCGTGTGCAGCCGGCCGATCCGAGCGATTACTCCTATCTCAACTGTTGCTCGTATTTCAAAGCAAAAATCGCTCACTTGATGGCTCGTATCTCAAAAATCTCGTATGTTAGGGCACTCGTATCTCGAGGTACCACTGTAATATACAGATTCACCATCACTCCAACTCACAAGATGACTTCCCCATGTGGTCAAAAGATCCTGCCCCCATGTGGACACAAGATGGCCACCACAAGATGGATAGCAGGGGAGGGCAGTTAACAGGGACCAGGTTTGCAAGGGAGGGCAGTTGTTGGTGATCAGGCCCACAGGGAAGAGTGGTTGGGAGGGACCAGGCCTGCAAGGGAGGACATTTGGGGATGATCAAGCCTGCAGGGAGGGTAGTTAGGGGTGAGCAGGCCTGCAGGGGAGAGCAGTTAGGGGTGACCAGGCCCACAGGGGAAGGCAGTTAGGGGCAAACAGGCTGGCAGGGGAGCAGTTAGGCATCAATCAGGCTGGCAGGGGAATGGTTAGGGGGTGATCAGGCTGGCAGGCAGAGGCAGTTAGGAGGCAATCAGGAAGACAGGCAGGTGAGCAGTTGGGAGCTAGCAGTCCTGTATTGTGAGAGGGATGTCCAATTGCCTGTTTAGGCCCGATCAGACATCCCTCTCAGGGTCCTAGATTTGAGAGGGAGCAGGCTGGGCTGAAGGACTCCTCCCCCCCCCCCGTGCATGAATTTCATGCACCAGGCCTCTATTCCTATATAATAAAAGACTAATATGCAAATCAACCAAACGGCAGAACAACTAGTCAGTCACTATGATGTGCACTGATCACCAGGGTGCAGATGCTCGATGCAAGAGCTGCCCCCTGGTGGTCAGTGCACTCTTACAGGGGGAGTGTCACTCAGCCAGAAGCCACGCTCATGGCTGGCGAGTGCAGTGGTGGTGGCGGGAGCCTCTCCTGCCTCTGCAGCATCGCTATGGAATTCTGACTGCTGATGGCTTAGGCCCATGGACCTAAGTCATCAGTCGGACATCCCCTGAGGGCTCCTGGACTGAGAGAGGGTGCAGGCTGGGCTGAGGGATCCCCCTCCCCACCCCACCCGCTGCCACAAGAGCACTATTTTGTTTACCAGGCCTCTAGTCTATATATATAAAAGGCTAAGCAACTGTCTGATATGATGCACACTGACCACCAGGGGGAAGATACTCAATGCAGGAACTGCCGAGCTGCAGTGACGTGGCAGAGGCAATTCTTGGGTGACACACCCCAGAAACAAAGAGGAGGGAGTCCAATTCTGGGGTGCATCACCCAAGAACCGCCCTCTCGCAATCCAGGGATGTTGGAGAGTCGTTTTTGAACAGATCCCCGCAGGCCAGGCCAAGGAATCACCTGCCAGAGGGACCCTGCTTACTCCACAGATGTCCTTCCAGCCATGGCACTGCCCCAGGTGCGGCCGGCCAGGGAGGGACCCCAGAAGGTTGGCTCCAGGGCATGTCCAGCCCATCCTGCCCAGTCCTGCCCTGCCGGCCTCCTTCTAATTAATTTCCTTTCAATGTGTATGAATCCATACAATATAGTCACTGTTCTGTACATTAGCTACAGAAATATACTACTTTACACTTAAATATTTGTGACCCTTTGTATTTCCTCTTTGATAAATTGCTTAATCATGACTTCTACCCATTTTCTTATTGGAGACTTTGTCATTTTCTTTATTTATAAGAATTCTTCATTAGATATGTATATACGATGTTACACAAGTTGAGCATTAACCCATAAACCAAAAGGTCCTTGATTCAATTCCCATTCAAGGCATGTGCCTAGGTTATGGACTCGATCCCTAGCAGGGGGCGTGCAGGAGGCAGCCAATTAATGTTTCTCTCTCATGGATGTTTCCATTTCTCTATCCTTCTCCCTTCCTCTCTCTCTAGAAAAATCAATAAAAACATTTTTTTTTAAAAGAAAGGTTTGAAATGTGCATATCCCTGAGAGAGATAAGACATTAACCTAAATTTCACTTTAGCATATTAATAACTCATCTTTTCCAAAAAGTGAGCTTTAGGAGAAGGTGTATTGTGAAGGACACCAAATCAAGACCCTGCATGTCCGAGAATGGAAGCCATGACTTCAAGACCAGGGAGGAGAAAGTGGAAACCAGGGTGATTGGTGTAAACCATGTCATAGGTTTACTAAGGGTCAGTTAACCACCAGTCAGAAACCTCCCGTTACCTTTTTTGTGTAATATATTTTATTGATTTTTTACAAAGAGGAAGGGAGAGAGATAGAGAGCTAGAAACCTTGATGAGAGAGAAACAACGGTCAGCTGCCTCCTCCACACGCCCCACTGGGGATGTGCCTGCAACCAAAGCACCTGCCCCCAACCGGAATCGAACCCGGGACCCTTCAGTCTGCAGGCCGACGCTCTATCCACTGAGCCAAACCGGTTTCGGTCCCATTACTTCTTATCTGGGTCCATGAGACCCTCCCTGGGGAATTCTCACAGTGCTTCACCGACACTTCACAGGCACGGGCAGACAAGAAACTGTTTCCCCCTCAGCTAGATGTATCTTGGGGAACCGTGAGAGGATGTAGAGCTGGTACTCACCTAAAAGGGGAGAATCAAAGACCCATTTTCTTGATCCAAAGAAAATATTTAGGTCTGGTCACAACGTTTTTCCACTGGAAAGAGAATGGAAAATTCTCCACCATCAGTCAACACCCAGACCATACAGTGTCTGTGCCGCCACACATGGCCCGTTATCAAAGGAGGGTTATCTTTGGGAGAAGATCAAACTCTAGAACCCAATAATGACAGAAAATTATCCATATGTTCCATTAGAAATGACTTGCTGAAGATCAGCAGAAATAGAAACTTAAAATGGATTTTTCTCTACCGCCCCAACTTAGGATGTATTTCCAGAATAATTATTAAACACCCTCCCAAATGCCTCCCATTCATAGTCTCCAAAACTATTAAGGTGAATTGCATACAGGATTTTTGAATTAGAAAGTTTCTCTGAGTATATCTGGCCCAACCTCCCTTCTAGTAAAAAAATATAACCTACAAAATCCCCAGCAGTGACCCCAACTTATGCGTGAGTTTTCACAGAAATAATGACCCAGTTTACTTTTTTCCTCTCCAACTTATTCCATTATTAGGCATAACAAGCTTTTTAATTCTCTGTGTGTTTGATGCTATTTCACATTTGCTTTTACTTTTATTTCACCCCTTATATCAGCCGATGAGAGAGTTGATACTATTTCATCTGTTTCACAGATGAGGAAAAATAGGTCAGAGGGGTTAAGTAATTTGCTCAAATTCACAGAAGCTGTGAGTGACAGAATTTGAATCCAAGTCTATGAGACTTTAAAGCCCTAATTCTTTATTTCTGTTTTGCAGTTTCTTACCAGGCTTTGAAGAATAAATGTTGACTTTGCTTTGAACAGTAGCTTCAATTAAAATGTTCACTGGCACCTTCTTTTTCCAAAGTAATTGCCTAAAGAAAAATATTGTGATTGCATATTTAAGTGAAAACCACAGAATAGGCAATTATTTTATTTTTGGATTTATGTTCACTGGAATAGTCCACTGGCAGAACTCAAACTTTGAAATTTAATAGATAGCTATACACTAACTTCTTTGCAAGTAAATTACACATTTACATTCCTTCCCCCCAAATCAGGTTTCAGCATTAGGATTATCTCAAACTTTACTTTTTTTCCTTGAAATTTGAACCTCAAAAAACACTTAGGAGATATTTTTCCTGTAGTGATTTATTTTTGTGAACAATTTCATTTCTATAAAACATATTGTTGGCACTTGATAGTCATTTAATTTTCTAATGAGAGCATATTTTAAGAGTAAAAGCAAATGTAGATGAATTATAGACACTGAAACATGAATTGAACTGGAAGTAAAAACCAAAAGCTTTCTCAAATATGTTTTAAGTAAACTATGAGAGCCAGACTACAAAGGAATACTTTTAAGTTTTGACCAGAATTTTAAATATTTGAAAAATATTAAAATATATGACCAACATAAACAGAAAACCATGGAGGTCACCATCTTCTGGATTGGTTCAATGTGGAAATAATACTTTACACTGTTGCCTAAAGTCAATAATAACAACAGTCAAACTGAGATAAGATTCTAAAGAAAGGGGATCTGATCATTAAATCATGAGATGCATTAACCTTCCACCAGGCAGCAGGAAGAAGGTAATCTCAGCCAACATTTCTATTCAGCAAGAAAGGGAGCCCTGAGAAGTTAAATGATTTGGATGCAAGTCCCCCGTAGTCCTCTATGATTGATAAGGTGATGTTTTTGGTTCAGTTGTAAGTATCCGCACAGATGAAAATCAATTATAGCAAATGCTTGCACTGTCAGCTATGTCCAAATGCTACCTTCTGTACTATAATAATCACGGTTCCTCTTGGAAGGGATTAAAACCTCCACAAATACTGATGCAAATTGAAAACCAGTGGGAAATAGACTGCAGTTTACAAGGCTTCATGAAATCAACAACCTTAAACAGAATTACCATTTTTGTCCTAGATAAAATTTCAGGACGCCCATCAAAAGCAATCCCTAGAATACTTCATTGTCTCCAATTGTATTAGTGGAAAAGGGAGGCAAAACAATTCTATTTGGATCTGTTTTGAACAAAACAAAGTTTAACTAGAGACAAATTCCATAATTCACTTTAGAACCAGTCTTTGTTCTTCATCTTTTATGTGTAATATTTTAGTTGTAATTTTGAAATAGTTGAAAAATGTTTCCTATTATCTAACCTCCCCATATTCACTCTGAACCAAAATGCTGTGGTTTGGATCCTTTATGTGACAAAAGGTAAACACTAAGGTACATGAGCAGGGGAAGGAAAGAGTGAATTCCACATAACCTAGTTGCAATGGGAAACCATCTAGCCTCATCACTTTCCAGCCATATAGAAAGAAAAAAGGAAGACTGTTGTATGTCACAGTCATGTGTGAGCAGCTGAACACAGCTTTCATAAAATATGCTTGCCAGTATCTGCACCCAATTACTCCAAAGACCCATTCTCTTGATCCAAATAATTTCAAAAGCAAAAAAATAAAATTGTGCCTAGAAAATATTTATTGGGATCAACAAACAATGAAAATTGGGGTGAGGGCCTTGTAAAATTTCTGTGGATTCTTTCCTAGAGAGCTAAAATTAAGAAAATAATTTTCAAAATGCTGTATAAACTCCTTTGGAAATAAGCTACATATACATAAACAGGTATTCTCTTAGTCTGTGCAAAAATCATGTCCTGACATTAACAGATATACTACTTGTGTTTTGGTAATACCATTTAGGATCCATAAGATGGCATACCCATTTTGACCGTGGGAAGTACATAAGTATTTTCCACAAAATTGGTGATTTTCTAATTATTTGAATAGATGGTGGGTTCACTTTAATATTTTGCTTAATAATTTACACTTACCATATGATTTTATAGGTCTAAATATTACACAATAACGGTGTTTTAAAAGAATATAATAGCCTTGGCTGGGTGGCTCAGTTACTTGGAATGTCATACCGCACACCAAAAAGGTTGTGGGTTTGATTTCTTTTTTTATGTTGTAATCAGCTCGTTTTACCATTTTTAAATAGACTTCATCCAGCAACAAGGAAATCTGTCATACAGGATTCCTAAAGCCACTTGGAATCGTATCCTTTGGGACTGTCAATAACCTTGCTCAACTGAAATGATAATCATTGCAACAAGTTTCCAGGTAGAGGTAAGGAGTTGTAGAAGTCTACAAATCTTGTTTTGTGTTCAGTTATCTCGTCATTAACTATTCATACATAGAGGAAATTCTCAAATGACAGCTTTCCCCCACCCTCTGTGCCTTTTCACAGACAAATTTCACACAAATTCAGAGATCACAGGTTCCAGATAACAGGGTTCCATCTTATCAGTTTTTCTGCCATAACATTTAGCAAATGCTGGTGTTAATTAGGAAGAGCAGCACAAGGGAAGGAATACAAAGAAACCCATGATACACTGCTATGAAAATTTCTCATGAAATCACTATGCATTCACTCGTGAAAATGTTTTCAAGATAATAAACAAACATTTATTGAAATGTCAATTGTACTAAATCTCGTGGGAAAATCTCATGAAAAATCTCATTTATGTACTCCAGATCAGAGTTGAATTTAATTATATGTTTCAGGTAGCACAAAATTTAAAACAAGAGACTAAAACTTCAAAATGTCAAAGACTAGGTTTGCCAATATGGCATATTATAATTTGAAAAATGCTGTTATCAGTGTTTTCTTTAAGAATCTTAAAGAAAAAACAATGCTAAAATGTGTTTTTTCTTCCAAATTCTAGTAGCAGAAAGATAGCCAGTTTTTGCCTTAGAGTCTTATTAGATAAAATAAAAAACCAAACAGTTCAAGGATTGAAATAGTTCCCTTAATATTAGATGATCAATTACATACATATGAATGACGAAATATACACTTAACAATATAGAGATAATTTGTGTTCACAGTGGTAAACACTAACCACATCACACTGAAGAGGATCTTCCGGATTTAAAATTTTTTTGTTTTGGCCCTAGCCAGTTTTTCAGTGGCTAGAGCACCGGCCTGCAGACCGAAGGGTCCCAGGTTCTACTCCAGTAAACAGGCCCCTCCCCAGCCACCAATCATGTGTTTCTCTCACATCAGTATTTCTATCTTTCCCTCTCTTTTCCACGCTCTAAAAATCAATGGAAAAATATCCTCGGGTGAGGATTAAAAAAAATAATTTTTTGTTTTGTTTTGGTTTTGAGAAAGTCAGAAAGTCTAGATTCTATGATGGGGTTCACATAATTAATTGATGTATATATGTTTTTCTGCGAGGTGTCTGTGATTTTTATCAGACCCACAAAGGTGTTGACCTTATTTCCCCCCTCCCCCGGAAAAAAACCCGCTAAGAAGTATGACTCCAGGAGAGATTAATCAGTACTCACATTCTAAGGTACCTGCTATATAGAATTAATAAAATTGTTGCATGAATAAATGTTTTTTAGAATAGCACTGAACTGCTGTCATCAAAGATAAATGTTGAGTAGGAAAGACCAATCGGAAAATCAAGACTGACTACTATATGAAGGACAGATGTTCCTCTTTGTTTGTTGTTGTTAATTTGTTTTTAAGAAGCTACTCAGAATGATAAGATACACAGAATGATGTAAGAATATTAGCAAAGAAAAATACAGGAGTCAATGTGTTATAAAAGGTATATAGAATTTTTGAAGGTGAAAGCTTTTCCTGGGTTTGAAGGAGTTTGGACATACAGTTCTTAATTTTCCATTTACAATCAGAAGACTGAAAGTATAAATGGTAGGGAGGAGCGGAATAGAAGGAAGCTTTTTCAGTCTTCAGTTATTGGGAGGAGAGCAGCAAGGGGAATGCAAAGCGATCCGGAGGTTTCTGAGGAGCACACTCCTAGCTCCTCTGTATGGCTGCCTTTGGGGGCAGGGGGAGAAAGGGAGAATGTAGAGGTAACTGACCTGACCAGAACATAGAACATAGAAAAATCACTCCTCCAGTGCCCTGAAACTATTAAGTCCTCCTCTAAGGACATATGTGTGTGTGTTTATTTATTTATTTATTTATTTTTTCATTGATTCTACAGAGAGAGGAAGGGAGAGGGAAAGAAAAAGAGAAACATCTGCTGAAACCGGTTTGGCTCAGTGGATAGAGTGTCAGCCTGCGGACTGCAAGGTCCCAGGTTCAATTCTGGTCAAAGGCACGTACCTTGGTTGTGGGCACATCCCCAGTAGGGGGCCTGCAGGAGGCAGCTGATTGATGTTTCTCTCTCATCGATGTTTCTGACTCTCTATCCCTTTCCCTTCCTCTCTGTAAAAAATCAATAAAATATATTTTTAAAAAGAGAGAGAGAGAAACATCAATCCATTGCTCAAGCAATCCGACAGGGATGGAATGCATATGTGCCCTCACCTGGAATTGAACCTATGACCCTTTGGTGCATGGGAGGACACTCTAACTACTGATCCACACGACCAAGGTTTGGAGTCACAATTAAAAATTTTTTTACAGATCTGCCCTGGCCAGGTGGTGCAATTGGTTGGAGTCTCAACCTGTACACCAAAGGATTTCCTGTTGGATTCTAGGTTAGAGCACACACTTAGGTTTAGGTTAGATCCCGGTGGGTCAGCAGGTGCAGAGGTAGCCTACCAGTATTTCTCTCTCTAAAAATCAATTTTAAAAACATCCTCAGGTGAGAATTAAAAATAGATATATATTAAAATATTTTCGCCAAAACTGGTTTGGCTCGTGCATAGAGCATTGGTCTGCGGACTGAAAGGTCCCAGGTTCGATTCCGGTTAAGGGCATGTACCTTGGTTGCGGGCACATCCCCAGTGGGAGGTGTGCAGGAGGCAATTGATCGATGTTTCTCTCTCATGGATGTTTCTCTCTATCCCTCTCCCTTCCTCTCTGTAAAAAAATCGATAAAATACATTTTTTAAAAATTTTTTTCAGATCACCCTAACTGGTTTGGCTCAGTAGATAAGAGTGTCGGCCTGTGGACTGAAGGTCCCAGGTTCTATTCTGGTCAAGGGCACATACCTTGGTTTTGAGCCCATACCCAGTAGGGAGTGTGTAGGAGGTAGTTGATCAATATTTCTAACTCTCTATCCTTCTCCCTGCCTCTCTGTAAAAAAATCAATAAAATATATTTTAAAAATATTTTCAGATCTAAAATTTTATTTGGTTTTTAAATTTTATTTTTCATTTACAGTTCAAATTCAATATCCTAACCTATATAATAAAACCCTAATATGTAAGTAGACCAAATGGTGGAATGACTGGTCACTATGAAATGACCACCAGGGGGCAGACACTCAATGCAGGAACTGCCCCCTCGTGATCAGTGTGTTCCCACCGGGGGAGCGCCCCTAAGCCAGAAGCCAGGCCCATGTCTGGCAAGTGCAGTGGTGGTGGCAGGAGCCTCTGTGGCAGCCCTAAGGAGCAGCAAGCAGGCAGATGGTAAGGAGCAAGGGGTCCTGAACTGTGAGAAGGATGTCCGTCGGGGAGCGGGCCTAAGCCGGCAGGCAGAAATCCCCTGAGGGGTCCCGGATTGCAAGAGGACCTGGGCCAGGCTGAGGAACCACCCCACTGCACGAATTTCATGCACTTGGCCTCCAGTCCTGTATAATAAAAGGCTAATGCACAAACAGACCAAAAAGCGAAACTGAACATGACATGCGTTGACCACCAAGGGCTGTGAGCAGAACATGGCAGGTGTTGCTAGGGTGGGATGGTGGAGCAGGTGAGTGGGAGCACTAGACCAAGGCAGGGTGTCAGTTGCTGTCATCTGGTGGTTATTGAAAATTCTTTGCCCCCATGCGCGGTGGTCCTGCTCAGCATTCGCACCCACTGCCAGCACTGCAGCAACGGCTCGCATCCGCTGCTGGTGCCTGACGCCAGCCCCAATCACTCAATGCCAGCAGTGGGTGCAAGTGGCGGCTGCCGGCCCTGATCACCTAAGGGCTTCTCCACATCCCCCTGCTCCTGAGGGGCAATCCGGGCAGCAGCCACCACTCATACCTGCTGATAGCACCGGCCCTGCTCACACCCACTGCTGGTATCGGCCCCAATCATTCCACACCATCAGCAGGTGTGAGTGGTGCCGGCAGAAGCGGGACTGTCCATAGACTGCGGACTGGGGGACAAGGCTGGAGGGGTTAGGTGGGGTTGAGGAGGACGGGCTGAGACCCGACCTTGTGCCTGCCACAGCCTCCTTTCAAGGTGCACAAATTCATGCACTTGGCCCTCGTGTGTATATATAGAAGATACCTTTGATTTTGCCAGTTTTGAATAGATTTCATGCAAACAGGATAGTTTTATCTTCCTGCCTGGCATGTGTGGGCCCTTCTCTAGCTAGCCTTAACTACTCTAAACCTATCCTGGTCTCTCACGAGGCCCCTTAATAACAGAATAAACTTCTCTTTTTCCCAACACACCCTGTTCTTCTCAGCCTCCTTGCTTTGTTCCTGGTATTCCATCTGCATGGAATGCCTTCCCTCTGTACATCCATATAAGTTGCTGACCCTCCAAGCTAGCTCAGGTGTCACCAGCTCCACAAAGCTTTCTCTCATCCCTCTAGAAAAGTGAGTTTTCCCCTATGGATTCCTGAAATAGTTGTCATTTCTTCTACCTTGAAAAACTGTTACACATTATCTCCCAACCAAAATATAAGTCCTCCAAACCCAAGGTTCCAATCTGTTTCATTTTATATCCGTACTAGAGGCCCGATGCACAAAATTCATACACGGGTAGGGTCCCTAGGCCGGGCCTCCCTTCCCAGGCTGTCAGTTGCCAACTGGGTCCTTCCTTCATTCCTACTGCCCCCTGGTGGTCAGCACACGATAGCAAGCGATTAAACTCCCAGTCTGCCAGTGGAACTCCTGAGGGGACAATTTGCGTATTAGCTTTTAGATATGTAGACTAGAGGCCTGGTGCATGGTATTCATGCATGAGGGGACGTGTCCCTCAGCCCAGCCTGCACCCTCTCCAATCTGGGACACCTCGAGGTATGTCCGACCTGGTGGGATCGGGCCTAAATGAACAGTCGGACATCCTTCTCACAATCCAGGACTGCTGGCTCCCAACTGCTCACCTGCCTGCCTTCCTGATTGCCCCTAACTGCTTCTGCCTACCAGCCTGATCACCCCCTAATCACTCCCCTGCCAGCCTGATTGATGTCTAACTGTTCCCCTGCCAGCCTGTTTGCCCCTAACTGCCCTCCCCTATAGGCCTGGTCACCCCCCAACTGCCCTTCCCTGCAGGCCTGGTCACCTCCAACTTCCCTTTCTTGCAGGCCTGGTCACCTCCAACTTCCCTTTCTTGCAGGCCTGGTCACCTCCAACTTCCCTTTCTTGCAGGCCTGGTCACCCCTAATTGCCCTCCCCTGCAGACTTGATCACTCCCAACTGCCCTCCCTTGCAGGCCTGGTCCCTCCCAACTGCCCTCTCCTACTGGCCATCTTATAGTGGCCATCTTGTGTCCACATGGAGGCAGGATCTTTGAACACATAGGGGCAGCCATCTTATATTGGAGTGATGGTCAATCTGCATATTACTCTTTTATTAGATAGGAGGATAGAGGCCTGCTCATGGGAGGGTGCTAGCTGGTTTGCCCTGAAGGGTGTCCCAGATCAGGGTGGGGGCTCCCTTGGGGCATAAGGTGGACTGGACGAGGGGTCTGTGGTGGTCTGCAGGCTGGCCACATACCTCAGCAACCCAAGGGGATGTCCTGGTATCTAGGATTTATCTTCTACAATTGAAACTTTGTAACCTTGAGTGGAGGCTTGGGCCCACCAGGGTGAATGGAAAGCATGGCTTCCTCCATCACTATGGAAACCCAAGCCTCCCTCCTACTCGCTCTGTGGCCATAGCCATCTTGGTGAGGATTAATTTGCATATTTGCTCCTGATTGGCTGATGGGCATGGCTAGTGGGCATAGCAGAGTGATGGTTAATTTGTTTATTAATCTTTTATTAGAGAGGATGGTCTCTAACACAGGGCCACACTTACAAAAGGTGCTTAACAAATATTTATGGAATCGAGTAACTATATACTATTACTAAAAGTAGAATGTGGTAACAGAAAAGGATGATATGAAGTGCTAAGCACAGTGGAGGGAGAGATTATTTTAGCTGACTTTGCATTTGAAGAAAGCTTTACAGATATTAGAACTTTTTGGACAGAGAGCTAGGCCCAGAATGCAATGTGAATAAAGAATGAGTGGGTGCCGAGACCGGTTTGGCTCAGTGGATAGAGCGTCGGCTTTCGGACTGAAGGGTCCCAGGTTCGATTCGGGTCGGGGGCATGTGCCTTGCTTGTGGGCACATCTCCACTGTGGGGCGTGCAGGAGGTGGCCGATCGATGTCTCTCTCTCATCAATGTTTCTGACTTTCTATCTCTCTCCCTTCCTCTCTGTAAAAAATCAGTAAAATATATTTAAAAAAAAATGAGTGGGTAAAGCAAAGACTTAAAGGACAATTTATATGGCTGAAATTTACAAGATGGAAAGATATAGGTTATTAGGAATGAATATGCCAGGTTATTGAGAGACCTGATGGAACTCCTAAGAAATCTGGACTTAATCCCAGATGCCAGGGGAAGCCAGGGGAGGTTTGAGCAGGGAAATGATATAGTCAGAAGTGTGATTTTAAAAAGCTACTCCATCAGCTGGCCACAGATGAAACTAGATATGGGAGACCAATAAAGACTTTTACAGGAGGTAGGAAAACAGCAACAGGGCCTTGAACTATGACGGTGACAAGCAGAAATGTAAAGATGAAAGAAGGTACAAGGGGGCAGAGTGGAAAGAGAACCGCAATGGGGCAGTGGAAGAACAGGGTTCCCCACGGACAATTCAGGGAGTCCATGAACGTGGGTGGAAAAGTAGAACATCTTTATCTCCACTAAACCCCTAAGCGTAATGTAGCATACCTTCAATTATGGATATGGGCAACAAATCGTGGCCGCACGAGGCTTCATCAGGCTGGCAAATGGTAACATGGCATGACAAAGAACTTCTTCACTCTGAAGTGGCTAAAAGTTTGGTAAAGCCTTTACCAGAGATACTAGAATTACATAGAAAATTTTAAATATATACATATGTGTGTGTGTGTGTGTATATATATATAAG
>JAAGEH010000076.1:190301-205179 GCA_011751065.1 Lasiurus cinereus | reverse complement strand
TTTTTTTTTTTTAAGAACCCACGTGTGGGGATTGAGAGAAGGAAGAACAATAAAGATGAATAAAACGATCCCTCTGATTTTGGATGTGCTGAGTTTCAGGGGTCAGCCCACACTTATTTTATACAAGAACATCCATTTTCTTGTGTCCAGTAATCTCCAGCTGCAGGGAACCCGAATCACCTCCATACACTAAGAACATTCACTTTCCCTTCTGCTCATCCTCCCAGCTTGTGGCACTGACCAACCGTCCCTGTTTGCCTGGGGCACAGAGGCTTTCCAGGACATGGGCCTTTGAGGGCTACAACCAGGAAATTCCAAGGCCAACGGAGATAAGCTAGTGACCCCAAGGGCCCTACATCTGGCCATATATGCTAATAAGACTGTATTACTATTATGCCTTCAATTAAGGGGGAAAAAAAAACTATGATCCCTAAAGTTTATTTTGGATCTGAGTCTGCCCATCCGTTCTTCCCACAAAGTAGAAAATCCTGAAGGAAAAAAAAAAAACTTCCTCTCTCAAAGTCAAGACGGTTAAGGGCGCTCCATAAACACCTCCGTAACCAAATAGCATGATGTCGGTAGTTTTTGCAATTGACACAGTGCTGGCAGCATTCACGTCTCATGCAACCTTCCCAGGAAGAAACCTGGGCTGGGGGCAATGCGGTCCTTTTGCTCTATGTCCTGCACGCAGCAAGCCAAGCGCCGGCTCCTAGGCTCCCAGCCCCGCGGCTGCCAGGGAACACGGTGTGTTCCACGCGCGCTAGGCTGCTGCTATAGGGAGATTATGCAAAAACGGCAGTTTTCTTTCTTTTGCAACGTCCTCTGGACTCGGTGCCCTGACAGTACGCTGATGCACAATAAAACGGAGTGTTCCTTTCAGGGTGCCAGCCAGCGACGGTTGCACCTATGGGGAAAGGGCAGAAGAGACAAAAATTAAAGTGTTCAAAACTGGGGAGAGATTAGGTAAGAGGAGCAATAACTTACAAACAAAAAAAAAAAAAAAAAAAAAGGCAGGTGGCACCAAGACTGTGCTCTCATCCTCAGCATCTCACCAGGAAACCTACCCAAGGCAGTGAAGGCGCCTGTTCTCAGTCTAACGGGACGGAAGCGACCCGCCCCTGGGTGCCGGGATGGATGGATCCAGGAGGTTGGGCAGGGGGCTGGGGACGGGGGGAGGAGCCCCAGGATGCACACACCCGGGTAGTCAACCACTAACAAGGCTTCCTAAACCGGGGAGGCTCGGCCTGGCTGGGTTCATGGGCCCGCAATTCATCAAAACCACCTCCCCCCCCCCCGTAGCCATGGCAACCCCAGGCCCGGGCAGCGCCGGCGGAGAAGCCACCATGCACCCCACCTGCACCTCCGCAGCTCGAATAAAACCCCGCCCGCCCAGCCGAGGCCACCAGGGCTTTCCCGTGCTCCCAGCACCTCTAACCCAGCCCGGGCACACGCGCTTTTAAGATGCTTCACAGCCGTGGGCACCCCCGGGCCCAGGGAGGCCGGTCCTGAGCCGCCGCCGCCGCCGCCGCCGCCGCTAGAGTCAGAGATCAGCGGCGTTTCCCTCTCCCGCGGGGGCGGACACCAGAGGCGCCCGCAGACCGGATGCGCCACACGAACCTCAGTTGCCTAAAAAGGCAAATGAGCTGATAGGATCGAAAACATATTTTTTTTTTTTCCCCAGCCAACACCTCGTAGCGCGTCTGCCCCAGGCAAGCCCCAGCTGGGCGCCCGCAGGCCGCTGTTTCCGGAGCGACCAGCGGCTCCCAGGGCGGCTGCTGGGTGCACGGTTCTCAACAACAACAATAAATTTAAAAAAAAACACACACAAAAAAAACCACCGCATCCCGCGCGGGTGGGACCGCGCGCCCCGCGAGCGCAGCTATGACGCAGGCGGGAGAGCGTTCCAGGATCGCTCCCCGGAGCCAAGCAAAGATGCCCGGGACGCAAACCTCCTGTTCGCTCCTCAAACATTAAAGAGGAAGCCACCCGCCCTCCCCGCGCACGGCGAGAGCGCCGCGCACCAGCCCCCGGCGCCCGGGGCGGCCCGCGCTGCCACTAGTAAAGATGGCGGCCCGCGGCGGGGCCGCTCCCTCCCGGCGGCCGCGGGCGGCCCCGCGAGCCCAGCCCGCTCACGCGCAGCCCTCGACGCCCGCCGCGGCTTGACGCATTGCAGGTGCGAGGCAGCCAATCGGAAGGCTGCGCTCCTTCCGGCCAACCACTGCAGGGGCGCGCTGGCCAATCAGAGCGCCCTTGTCGGACGGAGCGAGGAGGGCAGGCTCGGCAGCGCCAGCTAAGCACTCGGCGGCGGCGCGGCGCGGCGCGGCGCGTGCGTTGGCGCGGCCGGTGTGCTCCTCCGCCGGGAGATATAGTGCGCTCGCCCCGCCCCGCCTGCCCGCGCGCGCCTGAGTGAAAGCAGCCGGGGTGCGAGGCTGGCTGCTTCCCTCCCGCCTGGGGGCCGGTCGTTGCTTAGGAACAAGGCTACTAAAGGCATTTGGCCGCGGCCCCCCGCCCCTGCGCGCGGCTCCCCGGCTCCAGGAGGCAGCGCCGGTTCGCTTTGCATTCGGCACGTGTTGGCCGAGAAATAAGAAAAACCTTCCCTGATCTCGCAAAAAACCGGGCTCCAACGGCCGTGGAGCCGGCCCTCCCTGTGCGCGAGCGCGCGCGGCCCCGGCGCCCGAAGGCACCCCTCGTGGTGGGCACGGGCGTGGCAGAAGGGCCCCGTCCCCATTCTGCATCCCCCCGCACCCGCCGCTGCGGTGTCCTGACCCGCTCGCAGCCCGGGGCGAGCAGCGGGACCCGCCTGGCGGGGGGGGGGGGTCACCTGGCCGCGGCCCGTCCCCCGGGGAGAGCTGGTTACCGCCCCGTTTAAAAGCGCCCCGCTGGATGGAGGCTTCGCGAAAGGACTGCCCCGCGGGGCCAGGTCCGGTCCCCCTGTCCGTCTAGAGCTAGAGGACGCCGCTCAGCGGACAATCCGAGACCCCAGAGCGTCCACAGACACGCCCACGGTCACAGTCACAGAGCGATGCGGGAGCAGAGCCCACCTACAGCTCGGACTCTAGGCTGCCCGTCTCTCTCCCCAGCCTGGGCGATGCTCCTGCCGAAACAGCCCAAGGGGAGCCGACCCTGCGGGGGGGTGGGGGGTGAGATGGCTCAGTTATGGGGGAGCTTTATTGCATAACCGCGGGGAGCTGTAGGAGCTAAGGGAGTCTTTTTGCTTTTTTTTTTTTTTTTGCTTTTTTTCCCCCTGAACATGACTTTCAGTCGTGTCCTCCATACACAATAGCAGAGAAGACACGTTACTTGGTTACCCTCCCAACTCCAGGCCTGGAGCTGAGCATATGAACCCCAGTGGGTTTCTCAGAACTGCCATTTCATGTCACAGCCTCTGTCTGGGATGTTGGCACCATAGGGTTTGGATAATCTCATGGTTTTCTTTCCTTTCTTTCTTTCTTTTTCTTTTCTTTTTCTTTTTTTCGTGATTGAACTACATTCGCATCCTGTTTCTAAGATTACGCTATGAATGGTCTTACTTGAGGTTTCACAACCCGCAGCGGTGACTTGCACTGCACCGAGGTAAAGGTTGCTCTTTGATCTGAGGCCATCGCTGCCACTTGCCATTTATTGCTGCTGCTTAAACTTTTACTCAAAGCCTGGTTCAAAGGCTGTGGCTGGCTGTCCGTGGGCGGCTAGTAGTCATCCCAAAAGATGTTGGCCAATTGAGCAAATATCTGAATTTGCAAGGAGCTGCCCACCCTATAAATATCTGCCAAAGGAAAAAAAAATACATCCCATGTCTTTTCTTTTCTTTTTTTGTTTGTTTGTTTGTTTTTGCCATGCGTATGGTATAGGAAATAGGTACCGCCACATCTTTGTATCAGGTCAGATGGTGATGTGAGAAAGAGATCTGACTGTGCTCCTAACCCATTGGGGATTCCTGGGTGAGTTCCCTTGTGCTCAGGGCCTCGGTTTTCTATTCTGTAGAATGAGAAGATTGGATTAGATGATTTCCAGATTTCTTTCCAGCTCTACCATTTGATTCTGCTGCGAAGAATTTGGAATATAACTTACTTGTGTCATTACCTGCAGCCTGATTGTAGTGCTTGAGGCTTTTAATAGCCCCTTTATATTTCTTTTCAGGTTTAATCCTCACAGTTTTTCTAGAGGGAGAGTCCCCATATACAAAGAAGTTGGGTTTGCTAAAAAGTTTGCCCCAGATTTATCTAAAACATGAATCAGTGTGTCACAAAATATTCCTTTCGGCTTAATATTTCAATCCCGGTACACACCAAATTTGCTGCTTTTTGGTGGTCAGCAAATTAGCTCACTAAATTGTGAATTCCTTCAGGACAGGACCCATCCAATTTATCTTTATATTCTCAGTGCTTAGCAAATTTCATTTTCCATGCCAGGGACTTAATAAAGTTTTGTTGAAGGAATGAATGAACAATAATTACAACAGTGGTAGAAGAACTGGATGTAAAAGGATTTTTGAGTTCCAATCAATACTTATTGAGAGTCTACAATGCAGAAGTATTTCCTTTCAACATCACAAATTTCTCTCACTCTGTCTCCACTTTTTACTTCAAATTAAGGAAATATCATCATTATAGGACATTAATAACGCCTTCTTAAACAGTAGGGCTTATCGCCAAGTCTTCCTTTGTATGCATTCGATTACATCCTTTGAAGAATACAAAGATTTAGAAGAAAATGATTTCAAAAAAATCTGACTCACTCAAACAAAATTGCTCACTTTCCCCTTGTATTGTTGCTTTTCTCGTGGTTGTAAAGAGATAATGTCCTGTACCTAGCTTTTGATCTTTTTATGAGTTTTTTTGAAATAAATGTCAGGACTGATCAGACAGTTTGAGTAGACACAGCTGAGTCTGTCCTAAGCATTTTAATTGAGTATCATTCAACAAAGTAGGGATTCTTTAATGATCTCAAGTTTTACCATTTATAAAAAGATGAAACTCGTGAGTCAAGTCCCCTATGACCAGAGCTCTATTTATAGCCACATCTCCAGGGGTCTCCTAGTTACTAGGGAATGCTGTACAAATTCCTCACAAAATTCACAAGCCAAATATTAAGCATCATAGAATCCTAAGTCTGGGAAGAACAAGAGAAAGTCCATCTGGTCCCCCTTTTCCATTTTTCAGATAGGTTCTGAGAAGGGATTACTTAGGGACAGAGCAGCCTTTAGAATTACACTAGACTTACCTGGCCTTTGACCTTTGATTGCATTTTAATCAAAGATTAATCCTAATAAGTAGAGCAAAGGAATGCTGTCATCCACAAGGCCTCCAAGGAACTGTGGAAAAATCTTGCAATGACTTCGCTTTGGACTTTATTATTCCATTTGGGGTTTGGCTGTCTTGAATTGTTCTCTGTGCTAGGCCTTATCTATAGAGTTGTTTAAAATCTTTGACCCTTCATTTAAATTGCTGACCATTCCCTGTTAAGCGTTATCCCGGTTTCTTTACTTATGTCTTCTTAATTCTAGCCGTGTTTCCTTTTCTTATCCCCCAAAGCTAATATTTTAAGGTGGGTAACCAACAAATGCAAAAGAATGTAGCTATACAATTATAATTATTTTTTTAATTTCTTTTTTAATATATTTTGATTGATTTTTTACAGAGAGGAAGGGAGTAAGATGGAGAGTTAGAAACATCGATCAACTGCCTCCTGCACCCCCCCACACTGGGGATGTGCCCGCAACCAAGGTACATGCTCTTGACCGGAATCGAACCTGGGACCTTTCAGTCCGCAGGCCGATGCTCTATCCACTGAGCCAAACCGGTTAGGGCCAATTTGTAACACTCGGAAGTATTTTTTTAGGGTATGACAACGTGCTAATGAAGAATAATCATAGTCATAGCTTCCTTTCTCATAATGAAACTTTCAGACTGGTTCCTAAAAAAAACAACACAACAAAAAACCCAAAATAAACAAAACAAAACCACGGGTCCTCTTCTTCAGCTGATTAAAACAGGTACAGGCTAGACTTGTTCAAAGATGGTGTTCTTTCGCAAAAAGAAAACCACGTTCCATGGCTCGACCCTTAACCTAGCTGGCTGCCTAGCCGATGTTCAGAAGCAAAACGCCGTTTAGAAAATAAGCAGGGCCCGGTGGAAGCCTGCGGTATCACCATACAAAGCACAGGCTGCGAAACAGGCTCCGACCTCAAGGCATTACAACATACACGCTCCCACCGCGACAGGGAGCTGAACAACTCTCCTGGGTTCTTCTCCTTCTTCGGGATTTGAACATCAGAAATGCCTCTCCCTTAGAACCACTGGTAGGTATTTTGCTGCTACTCGGTTTTGAGGTCATTTCCCAGGCTTCAAACTTGGTGTGAGACAGGTGCAACGGTGCCACTTTGCGTGGCAGGGCAGAGCCAGAGCAGTGAAACCTGAAACTATAAATCAGTTTTCCCTTGTCACCAACCTCTTCGGCGGCTCTGCCGGAGGGTGCTGACTGGGCAGCATGCGGCTGGAGTGGTGAAGGGATGAGGCCTGGAGGCCTGTCCCTGGGGCCTGCCTGTGGAGGGCGCAGAATGAGGGGAGACCTGGGATCTCCCCACCGCTCAAAACCTTAGACGGTAGGCTCAGATTCCAACTCATTTCTCCTTGACTTCTGACCTGACTTTGGTCAACTGAACTGACGTTTTAAATATTGCAAATAACCACATCTGATCGGGGGCTAGAGCTTTATTGTCTGCAAACTAATTCGATCTTTTTGCCTCCCCTCGTGTAATCCTCACACAAGCCTTTGAGGTAGATTGTTATTATTCTGCCCATTTTGCAGATGAGATAACTGAGTCTGTGCGGCTAAGCGGCCAAGAAAACAACCGTTTCACCTACCAAAGAATATTCCCCAATATCGTAAAAGAGTTTTCTTGGGAAATAACTGTTTTCAACACAAAACAATAACAACAAGAAAGAAAGCTTTCATTGAAATAGTGCCGGCAGGATATAATGCTAAATTCTTGTGCCCAGCATTCAAAGCCCTTCACCAGTTTGTTGATCTAAAAAATTTCTGTCTAAACTCCTGGTTTCTGGAGGAGAACGTGAGAAGAGAGGGGCATACTCATTTGTGCAACGTGAAAATTCTCCTGAAGGGAAATACGTTCAGGGAGCAAGTGATCTCGTTACCCTGTCGTGATGCCTAAAATTGGCTTAATATCCAAGGACTGCGAGTCTTTACTTGGAAGGAATAAGACTCAGGAAGCATCTTCACTGGACTTAGAAAGAGACCCAGTTTTTCTGTGCTAGTACAACTTGCCTTTGGCCATACTTTGTCCATTGCAGGGAGCAGGGGATGGGTTCGTTTAGGTGAAAATAGAAAGAGGATTGCTGGAGCAGGAAGGCTCAGGCCAGCTAGGTGCTTGGTCAGAGTCATACAAGGGACAGGTCGGGATCCCAGAAGGAACAGTCTAGCATGTTCCTGAGGGGGTGTGGCTTGTCACCAAATCTAGAAAACTGGCTTGATTTGGGGGTTAAAAGAGAACACACTGCTTCAGGAGATTTAGCATTAGAGCAAAGGACTTCTTTTTTCCCCCTTTCTTCCCCACTTTGGAAAATTCACGCCTAATGTCTTCTCAAGTTCCATGAGTGAATTGAGATCCACACGAACTCATTACATGATCTTTCGGTATTTATTGACTCAGCTGCTATAACGAGGCCAAAGAGTACTAGTATATGATGGTAGCTTCTGCCAGTATCTGATTGAAGAGGGAAGATACAGAAAAGATATGAAGCGGAAGTGCGAAAGAGGTATAGGAATTCGGGAGAGGAGTTCACAAGGAGCTAAGATAATCAGGAGTGTCTGAAAGCCGGGGCATTTACACCGGGCATGGAAAGAGGTGGTGAAGGTGGATCCTGAGAATGGCACGGAAAAGGCAATGAGTTGGAAGGGCACAATATGTATTCGGGAGAGAGAGCGTAAACCAATTTGAAACAGAGAGTTCACCTTTGTAGAATAATGAGGGAAAAACATTGAAAAAGTAGATCAACAAACTGTTGAAGGGCTTTGAATGCTGAGCACAAGGATTTAGCATTAAATCCTGCCGGCACTGGGCAGCCAATGAAAGTTTTGGAGCACATAAGTGACGAGATGCCTGAAATTGGCTTATTATCCAAACTTAATCTGGCGGCTGTGTATTGAATGGATCAGAAGAGGACAAGATCGCTGGGATGATAAAGAATCATGGATGTGATATTAAAAATTGTAGGACCCTCAAGATTATTTTTTTTCAATTTTTTTAAATTGCCTAAAGTTTTATCTATGTCTCATTTCCCCCCCTGATTGAGATATTCAAGATTCTTGATCCAGGCAACATGGTAGTGCTGGTTCAATAGAATTTTGGCGAAGAGGAAATGTATGCTGTCCAATAGGATAACCATTAGCCATGTGGGTCTACTGAGTCCTTGCAATGTGGCTAGTGAAACTGAGGAATTGAGTGTTTTATGTTAATTCATTGTGATTTAAATAGCCACAGATGGCTGGTGGCTACCATATTGGACAGCACAGATCCTGAAGGTAGGGCAAAGGTTTTTCATTATGATTCCAAACCAAACCACACCGTTACCAAAGTAGAGCTTCCCTCTGTGGGAAGGGGTGAGGCCCATTCTTTGGTATAATCCGCAATCAACAGCAGTTTACCTGATTTACCATTATGGGCCAGTTTTCTGTCTGTCAAGCCCACAGGGAAAATATCCATTTGCACCAATCGCTGGGGCTGCTCTTCAGGCAAACTGAGTCATCCCCAAACCGGCCATTCCAGTTTACCGCTGTGGCCACATAGCCCTCAACTACATATCCCTCAACTGAATAGTGGTTGAATCGTTTGTAAGCTGCTAAAGGCCTATTGTGGCAGGGATGTCTTAGATCAGCTCTCTGTAGACAATGAGAAGTTGCTGGTTACTGTTTTATGCTGACTAAAGTTCACTTTTGCACTTGATTTTTTGATTAACGGGGAAATAGTGATTCAAGAACTTCCAAAATAATATAATACAGAGAATACATGCTCAGTAAGTCAGCCACATTTAAAAAAAAAAATCAGCTTGAATTTAGTGTAAACAATTAAAGCACAAAACCTCTGATCTTATCCCATGGAGTATTTCAGATCTGAATTCCTATACTTGGTCCCTAAGTCTGTCTACCCAGTGGCTGCTTGTGACTTAAGAGCTCAGTAGGGCAAAGCACAGAGCTAATGAGGCCCCATGTCATGGGTCTAGTCTTATTAATGGCCCATTATTTTGCTCTGTTCTCTCTCCTGACCCCTTGCTGTGTTGCATATTCATGACCTTGGTCACAAGGGTGGAACAGGCCAGAGAGGGCCTAGTGCAAATCCATCACCACAGCTACCAGCAAAACAAGCCCTGTGAATGGAAGGCACGAGGTGTCCTCTACTATACGAGTGAAAGCATTTGAGAAAAAAAAGAAAAACAAGAACAGGGCACACAGACCAGGTGAATGTGCTCTTTGGAAAGATTGCACTTCAGACCATTAACTCAATCTAGTGATGGACATTGCAAGCTGGAACACACAGCAGGACATGTAGTCTGGTTATGATTCACTGAGATTATGGGACACTCAATTGACACCTATCTGCTAAAATTGATAGTTTTTTTTCTCATTGTATATAGTCACAGTCTGACCTTTGCTTGTTATATTCTGATGGCAACATCTATTCCAATTTAAATGTAGTATTAGAATTCTTACTCTATTCTTTACCTATAGGAGTCATTCATAAATGATAATAGCAAAATTTTAAACGGAAGGACAATGAGGTATTTTGTTGTTGACAGAGATAGTAAAACTTTTATAAATAATCTGTATAACAATAAATGAAATGTAAATCTACACACAAAGAGCAAGAATCAGTTCTGGCTCTCGGAGATGACTAAGGAGGTAGAGGACCCCAAATGGTGGAAACTTACCAAGGTGCCATTGGACTGTGGGCAGAGAGGAGGGAATGGGGATGGTGTGGAGGCAGAAGACAGGATTTCTCTCTTGTGATTACAGGGTTCTTGAGGAGAATACTCTAAATAGATAATCCATCCATGAAGACACAACTGACTGTAGTTCTATGAATTTAGACAGGTTACTTTGTAGAAAACATGAAATAAATTCTCTCTCTTCCACACACACACATACACTCATTGTCTCAAAAGAATTTAAGTTCCATAAAAGCAAGAAGATTATCTATCTTTCTATCTTAGCTACTGTATCCATAGGGCCTAGAAGAGTGTGGGATATAATAATTTTTAAATAGAGCTTTGTTCTGAGGCAGATCTATCTAGATATGTAAATATAGTGTCTGAATATATATATATATATATCAGGACTTTACTCTGATTTGCATAAATTGATGTCTTAAAAATCAGGTTTGCTCCAAGACAATTTGTAGAGGAGAGATTTAAAAGACTAAACCCTGGAGATACTGTTTGGAATGGGACTAGGATTAGGGCACGCTCAGTCACCTCATTTGATGAAAGCATAGAGACATTGACTGAATGACAGTGAAAAAGGCTCCTTGCCTCCTTAGGCCTCATCTGTGCTGTGAGAAATGCCCTTCTAAGGTTTTGCTGAGTTTTCTTTCACAGACACTCCACTCCTTGTGTGTCAGATAGAGCCATTATGACGTTCCTGTGATCTTATTTTAATTTTAACTAAATGGGTAAGAAGTGTCTTTCTTTAAAGTCAAAATTTAAACTTATTCTTTCCATTTTCCCCCAACAAAAAATTAAATAAAAAATAAATTCTATGAAATAATAGGAGATATCATGTGATTCTTACATGCTTGGTTCTCTGAGCTAGATTCTTGGGTTCCACTACTGAAATTAGGCAAATCACTGAATCTCCCAGTGCCTTAGTCTCCTCACAGAATGGGCAGGAGAATGAAATAATACATTTAACACAGGACTAGCCATACTCAATGCTCAGCAAATGCTTTCTTAAATTTAAAAAAAATATATTTTTTATTGATTTCAGGGAGAAATGGAGAGGGAGATAGAAACATCAATGATGAGAGAGAATAATTGGTCCGCTGCCTCCTGCATGCCCCTCACTGGGGATCGAGCCTGAAACCCAGGTATGTGCCCTTGACTAGAATCAAACCTGGGACCCTTCAGTCCACAGGCTGACATTCTATCCACCAAGCCAAACCCACTAGGGCCTTTTTTTGGTTTTTAAACTATTTCCATTTTTTTCCACTTCATCTTCAATATCTGTATATTGAAGTATGCACACATATATAACATATACGTATGATACGTATATGGGATATATGTACGTATATTTTATTTTTTTAGAATATATTTTATTGATTTTTTTACAGAGAGGAAGGGAGAGGGATAGAGAGAATTAGAAACATCGATGAGAGAGAAACATCGATCAGCTGCCTCCTGCACACCCCACACTGGAGATGTGCCTGCAACCGAGGTACATGGCCCTGACTGGAATCGAACTCGGGACCCTTCAGTCCGCAGGCCAACACTCCATCCACTGAACTAAACCGGTTAGGGCTATATGTATATTTTATAATCATATGTTACAATCTCAGGCACAGGGTTTTACAGCTGGAAAGAACTTCTAGATTAAGTTCAAATTTCTTGATTTCCCCAGGAGCATGTATAATAATTGCATTTGTAGTCTTTCTTTTAGACTCAGAGGGGTGGAGTGATCTGGTTACTAATAGAAATGATATTCAAACTGGAGATTCCTGGTTTGGGGCTTCATTCTTTCTACTCTTGGTCTAGTTAACATTATTTTATTTAAATAACAATGATAACTGCTTTCTCTCAATATCATGACATTTTCCATAGACTTGGTTCTCAGTAAAATGATATATAATAATGTGGCTTATTTTCCTGATTGCTGATCTCCCCATAAATTAAGTTTATCCACTTACAGTGGTTCCCCCTTATCTGTGGGCATTATGTCTCAAGACCCCAGTGAATGCATGAAATCACAGTTAGTAATGAGCCCTCTAATGTATGTTTTCTCCTATATATACATATTTTTTCCACTAAAAGGAAACAATTTACAACTTTTATTTATGTATTTATTATAGTTATTATTTTAAAATTCTCATCCAAAGATATGTTTCTATTAATTTGAGAGAGTAAGGGAGAGAGAGAAAAAAACAAACAAAGTGAGATGGAAACATTGATTGGTTGCTTTCCCATACACACCTCAATCAGGGATTGAACCCACAACCTGGGTATGGACCCTGACTGGGAATTGAACCCGAGACCCTTCGGTGCAGGGGACAATGCTCCAACCAACTGAGCCACACTGGCCAGGGCAGGGAGGAACTGTATAGCTTCCCTTTGGGGTATCTGGATTGCCAGCATCACCACTCTTGCACTTTGGGGGGCCATTCTTAAGTAAAATAAGGGCCACTTGAACGCAGCGTGGTGACAGAGCAACAGCCTGTCTGATGACCCAGCCAGCCACTGGGTAACGAACAGGTGGGGAGCTTACTCAGCATGGATGTACTGGACAAAGGGATGATTCATGTCCCGGGCAGGATGAAGCGGACTCGCAAGATTGCATCATGCTACTTATTCAAAGTGGCATGCGATTTAAACCTTATGAACTGTTTATTTCTGGCATTTTTCACGTAATATTTTCGGGCCGCGGTTGACGGTGCGTAACTGAAACCTCCGAATGTGTGGACCAGAGGAGCCTATTGTACAATTAATTTACCCTTGAATAATGTGGGGGTTAAGGGTGCGGGTCCCCTGGGGAGTTGATAACCCGAGTATAACTTTGGATGCATCCAAAACATAAGTTGTCCCTTGGTATCTATGGGGGGATTGGTTCCAGGGTCTCCTGCAGAAACCCACATCCGAGGATGTTCAAATCACCAATATACGAATGGCGCGGGTCAATGCATACAGTCGGCCTCTGCATCTGTGGACTCCCAACAGTACAGCTATTTATTGAAAAAAACAAAACAGAACAAAAACAAACCACCTATCGTAGACCCACAGAGTTTAAACTGTGACCTTTGTGTTGGTCAAGATGAAAACCTTGTAATCATCTAAGTTGTGAGAAGACTCTGCTTCATGAAGTAGGCAAATCCTTCACATGGCATGTTTAACCATTTCAGATATTGATTTCAGCCGTCTATAATCTACGATGAGAGCCCTAAACGAGGGCTCACACTCTATTTTATGCTCCATCCTGACTCATGGTAAGATCTTGGGCAAGTCACTTGACCTTCTTATATTTCAGTGTGGCAAACCAGCCATAAAACTGAATAAAGTATGACCTCATTATAAACCCACTAGACTTGAAAGCTAAGATGTGATTTGATACACTTAAAAATTACCAGAAGATAACTCTAGATGGTAAATCTGAAGACTCAGGAAAATGAATTTTCCTGTAATAAGTAAAATGGTTCTATGGTGAGCAAGTAAAGCCACGAGAGGCATTTTATTGGGGTGAAATAGGTTAAACGACAGAGGGAGAAATATCACTTTATAAAATGCCTGGTTTTCACAACCAGGGATTGTGGCCATTTAACCAAAATGATGATAAGAAATGAAAGAGTATTAGAAGCTAATGAATCCTTAATAATTAAATACATTTCATTTCTAGGCCATTATCTCCTCCTACTCATACACTATAGCCCATGCTTTAAAATGTATTAAATTAACTACTATGTGAGAAACCTGACAAAAGAATACAAATTCCTTCTCTCTTTCTTTTTTCCTCTCTCTCTCTCTCTCTGGAAGACTCTTTCTGCTGACAGCAGGTTCACCCTTTCTGTGGTGTTCTAGAAGGAACATAAAAGCAAGCAGAACAGGTCCACAGATGACTGTCTAGGATTACCTCAGCAGTCCCGTGGCATCTGCAATGTGCCTGAGCATTTCCCATTCTTTTAAAATCTTTCTGCAGATTTTGTTGGCGCCAGAAACAAACATAACCAGAGTCCTTCAGAGCAGAGCTGCTCAGTCACGCACCTTGCCACTTTCTCCCAAAGAATAAGCAAATGAGAATGTCCAGGGCCTGTAAACCGAAGATCAAACTGTGTTCCGCTGGCGAGAAAAGAAACTGCAGCGTTTTTGTGTGGTCAAGATTTATTTATTTTTCTCCTTTTTGCAAGTTTTGGGTTTCAAATCAATAGCTGGAATTGTCCTTTTTTTTTTCCTTCTTCTTCTTCTAGTTTACAGAACAATTGAAAACAGTGAATCTAAAGATTAAAATGCCACTTAAAAATGAATATAATCAAGATTGCAGGTTAAAATCTGGTCTGGCTCCACAGCAGTGCCAATTAGCGGAGTCTTCCAACTGTCATCTGAGGGACTCTGAGTATTTCTTCTTTCTTTGTCTCTCTGGATTTATGAATAAAGATCTGATCCCTCTCGGGATCAGTAAAAATTAAGAAAAATAATCAAAGCATGGTTTTTAAGGTCTATAGGAGATGTACAGGCACATAAGTTTTAATAAGACTGCAGTCAGGAGGAATAATAGTATTTTCCATAGGAAAAAGAGAACAAAACAGTAGGGGAGGGATATTATCCAGGCATTAAAAAAAAAAAATTAGAGGCAAAGTAAAAGCATTGCAGTAAGAGTAGCTAAGCTTATCTGTGGGCATTATGTAGATTTAGCAATTGGGCACCTGGAATCTGGCTCAGCTATTGCTGCAAATTTGGGGAAGAAAAACGCCCCATTTCTTGCAGGAGGAAAACTGCTTTGCCCCTCCTGCAGCCAAAGGTGCCCGGTCGACTCCTCTGTCCGGTCCCCAACGCCCCGCGGCCGCCCCTGCCCCGGGACGGGGTGCCCAGCGCAGGGGTGGGAGATGTTAGCGCAGGGAGGGGTGTGTGTGTGCGTGTGTGTTGGGGGTAAAGGGGGTCCTTAC
>JAAGEH010000076.1:153887-190201 GCA_011751065.1 Lasiurus cinereus | reverse complement strand
AGGGCGGGGGCGGCCGGGCGCGCCGGGGGCGGGGCCAGCGGGCGAGGCCCGGCCTCCGCCGCGGCGCTGAGCGAGACGGCGGCGCGGAGCGGGCGGCGCGGCGCGGCGGAGGGATACGGGCGCCGTATATATGCGGCGCGCGCAGGGGCGCTTCGGCAGTGGTGCTGGGAGCCTCGCGGCGGCGCCGTTACTCGCATCGGGCGGCGGCGCAGCGGCGGCGGCGGCGGCTCGGCACAGCGCTCCGCGCACCCCGCGCCTTACAGCGGCGGCAGCGGCAGCGGCGGCAGCAGCGGAGGCTCCCGCCGTCCCGGCCCCGCGCTGGTGCCAGCTCCCTCGGTCCCTCTGCGCCTCCTCCCTCCGTGGGCACCATGGTAGGTCGGGGGTGGCAAACGCCGGCGTAGCAGCTGCCCGCCCTTGGTTTCTGAACCGAGGTTTAGTTCAGTCCGGGTTGATTCTTTTTATTTGTATTTATTTTGTCTCTTTTTTTTTGGGGGGGGGGAAGGGATTTCCCCCCTCTTTCCCGGGCATTACGCAGCAGTTGCGGCCAAAACGGATCCATTTGGGATTTGCATGTCGGCGGCGGCTTCGGCCGGGGATCCTCTGGGAAAATGTGGGGTCCTCCGGGGGCTCTGCGACGCCCGCCGCTCGGGGCTTCCGCATCCCGCGCCCCCGCCCCCAGCCCCGCACCCCTGCACCCAGCGCGCCGCACTCGGGCTGCCCGCAGCGCCGCGCCTCGGCCGGGGGGGGCCCCGCGGGGTGGGGGGGGGGCCGGGCGGGGCCGGGCGCCAGTCCCCCGCCCACCCGCACCACCCTGCCGCCTTGCCGCGGGCCCGGAGGCGGCGGGCGCGGCGGGCCCGGGAGAATGAATGGGCCGGGGCGGCGGGCTGGCGCGCGCACAGCTGCGGCCCGGGCGTGCGGGGCGCCGTCCGTGCGGCCCCCGCCCCAGCCTAGCCCCGCGGGGCACCCCCTCTCCGCCGCGGCTGCCTGCTGCCTCCCGGGGGGCGCGGCGCGGGCGTGGGCTGGGAAGGAAGGAACCGGGGAAGGGCGGGGTGGGGGCAGGAAGGCGGGGGGCGGGGGGCGGAAGCGGTGGGCCGGCCGCCCTGCGCCCGGGCGGGGCCCTGCGGGGTGGCCGCCGCTCGCCTCCCTGGGTTCGCACCCCAGCAACCCGCCTGCCCCCCCACATACACACACACACACACACACACACGCACACACACACACGGGCGGCAGCAAAGGCGTGCGGGAGGCCCTTCCCGCGGGAGGCGCCGGGGGAGCGCTAATTGGGGCGGGGAGGGGGGGGATGGGGAGGAGGAGGAGGGAGCTGGCGCGGGGCTCGGTCTCCAGGAGAGACGCAAAGTTTCTGCTCGGGGAGGAGGCGGCGCGGGGGGGAGGCGCGGGGCGGCCTCCGGGGCGGGCAGGGGGAGGGCGCCCCGGCCGGTGGGGGGCGGCTCTCCTCCCCCCCCCCCACTCCTGCGCGGGGGGCGGGGGCGCGCCATCCCCCGGCACCTCGTCTGCCCTTGGGGCGCGCACCCCCTGCCCGGCGCCACTTCCCGGCCCGCGGGGAGATGCCCGCCACGTTTCCGCTTCCTCCGCAGCTTCTCGGCGCCCGATGCGCCCGCCGCCGCGCTGGGTGTGAGCTCGCAGCCCCCGGCCTCCGCGCGCGCGCGAGGCTGACATCACCCGCGGCGTTTCGGGCGCGGCGCTCGCTGGGCAGGGGGGAGAGGGCCCTCGGGCAGTTGCGGGGCGCCCTTGTCGCTCAGGCCAGTGCCGTGGGGCGATGCTTATTTTTTTTTATTATTGTTTTTGGGGGGTCGAGGAAGGCTGATGCCCCCGGTAGCCCCTCTAACGTGACCGTTCCGCGGTGGGATGGCGCTCCCCGGCCAGGGTGACAGCTTGTCTGTCTTTCGAGGTGCGGCCGCGTCTCCTGCCGGACCCGGCCGGCGCGGCCCGGCGTTACATAAACCGCCGCCGCGGCTCCCTCGCTCCGTGGAAAGCAAACCCCGGGTGGAAAGGAAGAAGACGCCGTTCTCATACGGGGGGGAAAACACACAGTTTTCCGCCCCTCGGAACGCCGTGCCTGTTTGTGAAAGTTTCCCTGTGAGAGAGAGAGAGAAGGCGCTTCATGCCGGCAGCGTCCTCTTGGGGCCTGTGTGGGAGCTGGCTTCCTTGGGGCCCTTCCTTAAAAGAAAAAAAAAATGCCTATCCGCCCCCCCTGCGCGCTCCCGTGCCCCCGGCCGGAGGTGCCGGCGCCCTGCTGCCCAGAGAGCGCCCCGGGCCGGGGAGGGCTGGCTGTGGCAGCGCTGTTGTCGCTAAGATAGGTGAGCGTGCTCCAGCGGGGTTCCTCCGCTCCAGAAAAGGGGGGTGTCGGCTCTCCTAACGGTGCCGTTTTTGGGGCGCTTGGTCTTTGCCGTTCTGGAACAGCTCACTCACCGGATGGGGGGGGTTCCAGCCCTCTCCCCGCCCCCTCCCTGGCTTCTGAGCCCGGATAGTTTGGCAGCGGGCATGAGCCATGGCAGTAAACGTTGGGCTTTTTAACGGGTAACCGCCTCATCTACGTGATTGAAAGCATTTACGACGCGGAAGTGAAGGGAGCGGGCTGGAACCCACTGCGGTGTGTTTGTTTCCCCCGCTTAATTGTATCTCATAGAGTGGACCTAAAAGCCCGTTAATCCAAGCCGATGCCATTATGTAAGGCCAGTCTGGAGACGGGGAGTGCCCGCAGCAATGCGCAAGGTGCGCTAAAAGCCTGCCCGCGGGCCGCTCCGAGGTCCTGGCTGCGGGGACAGCGGCGACGTCAGGCCCGGGCCCGCCGCCGGGGCGGAAACGCGCTGGTGCAGTAGGTGGCGCTCTTCCCTCCCCGCGCCTGCAGCGGCGGCCCGTGCCGCGGGAGGGACCCTTGGCCGCTAGAGGTGCCATTTTTCAAGTTACGGACCGACCCTTCCTAGTTAGACCGCAGGGCGCACAGCCCAAGGCCCGGAAAGGAAAGCCGCCAGGGAGCTCTCACTTCCTCGCTTCCTTATCTTCCTTTTTTTTTTTTAAATAGCATCACTCACATCACGAGTTTTCTTGATGGTTGTTTTCATTAAATGACAGTGCTCAAGCCTTCAAACAGTTGACATATTTATTTTAAACATGGACAAAAGGTCACGATTAAAAGTGTGATTGGAGCACCAGCGTTGATCTCAGCGTTGTAGATTGAATTACAAACTTTTCTTTCTCCATGTAGGCTGATCAACTGACTGAAGAACAGATTGCTGGTAAGTCCAGGGAGTCCCTAGTAGACCAGAGGGAGGCATCAGTTAGTCCCCTCTCCCCTATAATAGAAACAGTTTTCTAAGAACCTATATAAATGAAAACAAGCAGCAATAGTTGGGTGAGATGTTACTCCTTGCCAGGATTTTGGAGATAGAAGTGAAAGGACGCAGAATGAAGAACATCCATTTGTGACACTCGGGGGTAGCCGACTGTGTTTCACGGTGCGAGGTTTTGTATGTAATGAGATTGGGCTGAATTTACTCCCCAATTGTGTAGAAGTTTTATGTCACAGGTCTTTCAGTAATCCACCTTGAAAACCTGTGCTTGCTGTTCTAAAAATCTATGGGGATGGGTGAAAATGAGCGTTAGGACCATTATAATAATTGGGAAGGGAGTTGTTTTAGTTTAGATTGTAATATTCCCTGGAGGACTTTTTTGGGATGGTTTCTCCTTAGGAAACCAGAAATGCCTTTGGGACATTCTGAGTGCCCAGTAGAGAGGACACCCTGGCTATCTGGAAGATAGCAGGTTGCTAGGCAAACAAGGTGTTCTTAGGGCGGTGGAAATTTTCACAGGAAGGGACCTTAAGGGGACACAGACCAATCTCCACTTGTCCGTTTGGAGGTGGGGCTCCTTTAAGATGCTTAGCGATCTTAAAAATGTGTGAATATTGCGGTTTTACAGAACTGGTTAGCAGAGCAGTGTTCGCTGTATGGTCTGTTGTGTAGAGGCCGGTCCAGCAGGACGGCGGTAGTCTGTATTTCAGTAGATAGAGCCAGGCAGTTTCGGGTAGCCTGCACACCTTGGCCAACTGGCCAGCCCCAGGGGTGGTAGCTGGCTTGGGGGAAGGCCTTGGTTCTAAACGGTAAACTTTTGTTTTCAGAATTCAAGGAAGCTTTCTCCCTATTTGACAAAGATGGCGATGGGACCATCACAACAAAGGAACTTGGCACCGTCATGAGGTCACTGGGTCAGAACCCCACAGAAGCCGAATTGCAGGATATGATCAATGAAGTGGATGCTGATGGTAAGGCCGTTAGAACGGTGAATGGGCACCAGTGTTCATTCAAGTTCCGACGTGTGACGGGATCGTCTCTCAGGTCCCACAGCAAAACAAATGAGCCAAGATCTTCTCTGTGGTTCCCTTCTGGCCACGGGCCGTGTAAATAGGAGATGACGGGCCTGCCGTTTGCCCTGCTCACCGGCTAGAATGTTTCCTGGATCGGATCGCTGTGGTGGTCTTTTCTACCTGCTGTGACCCACAGCTCAGTCTTTTGTCACCTGGCCCAGGAGTCTGCACCGAGTTCTGTGGGGAAGTGAAAGACAAACAGCCACAGACCTTTTTAAAAAGCTTATTGTCTCTAAGAGGAGGGGGAAAACCCCTTAAGTGAAGTGGGTGAAGAGCATTGTTCGACGCTAACAGAGTTGGATGCTGTAGATGTGTTTACGGAAGAGGATTTTTAAGTCCTTGTGAGGCTTGGAGGTGTGGGGTCATGAGGGACTGTAGGGAGTGGATCTGCAGAATCTAACGGAAGGAGAGGATGTAGAAGGCATGGGGCAGGAAGGAACAAGCAAGAACCCCTGTAGCAGTTGGTCACCAATTATTCATCCTCTTCTGAATTCTAGAACAGTGGGCAGTGGATCTTTTATTGCTTGCTTCTATCAGTAGACACATTTTGAGACACCCCCTCCAAAAAATTATAGGCGTTCTTCTGGCAGTAGAAATTTTATATACATATATAAAATATTATATGTATATATGTACTAGTAAATGTACTTACACAACATTGTAGAACATAGTACATTTTTAAAAGGTGATCTAAGAAGAATTTGGGTCTGGACTACTTGCTAGATGATTGATGAGATAGTAGTCATTTAAAAATAGGATTTTGAAAGGTGATCAAGTTGAGTCAGCCGTATCGCATACATTTAGAAGCAGGGTTTTTTTTTGTTAAACTCTTTAACAATGGTTTTAGCCCATTCAAACGACCTCTAGAGACTGTTTTCAGCCTTAATATGTTTTGGAAAAAGAGGTTGTACATAGTTCTCTCCAGTTTGCTAAGGTGATCAAGTTTCTCTTGGAAACCCTGGGAAACTGAGCTTGGGGACTGGCAGAGTGTATTAGGCTCCCCGAGATTTGTATGGAACAAGGGGCGGGCGGGGGTGTGGTGTGAGGTCCTGGAGACAGAATCTGGTATTCCCGGTGAACAAATACGATGATGCCTAAGTACACGCCTCTCTTCTTGGCTGTGAGCACGCTAAATACTTAATATTGACTTACATGAATATCAATAATGCTTTCCATTTTGGGAGGCCAAAAGAACTTGAAAGGATATGTTAAATTACTGTTGATTTAAAGGTCTGCTTGACCTAAAGTTTTTTTCTTCTAGTTTAACTTTATTTCCATTTAATTCAAGTTACATTGTTTTTTTTAATATATATTTTATTGATTTTTTTTATAGAAAGGAAGGGAGAGGGATAGAGAGTTAGAAACATCAAAGAGAGAAACATCGATTAGCTGCCTCCTGCACACCCCCTACTGAGTGTGTGCCTGCAACCAAGGTACATGCCTTTGACTGGAACTGAACCTGGGACCCTTGAGTCTGCAGGCTGATGCTCTAGCCACTGAGCCACACCGGTTAGGGCTCATTGTTAATCGAGTGGTTTGTCTCTGGCGTGTTCATCTAACTCTTCCGAGGGGTTATTTGGAGTACTGGCCCTAGAACAGACTCTTTTGACACAGTTTTCTAATGTTAATGGTCAGAGCTGTGAAAACACTTCTGAGTTTTGCCCTGAATGGGAAATAAAGATATCGAGTGGGGAGGAAGCGATTAGGTGACTTACCATAACGTGCCCGAGAAATGCCCCGGAGAAGGCTTTCTCACGCTGTATGGTCCATGGCAGAGTTTGTCCCCCTCCTGATCCTTTTCATCCCTGGGGGCCCAAATCTAGGCCTCGACCAGCACCACTAGGCAAGGCAGAGTTGGATCCCACTGACTGCCCTAACTTGGAGTGGGGGGGTGGGGAGTGCGGGAGAGATGATCTGGAATGCTTCCTTTGGGAGTGGAAAGAGGCAGCCTTCCGTGCTCTGTGCTTTTTTCTCCTCAACCGAACAACCCCCTTCAGTGGTCAAGGTTCGGCATATGCAGTTTCCTTCCATTCTTAAATGCTGTCCAGGGCATTGATTATTAATTTGAATCATGTGGAATCGCCCTGTGAAGTATTGCAACAGTTAGACCTATAAATGGTTCAGCCAAATAAAATAATTTGCCAGTTTGTCCCAGCAAGCGCTTACCAATTCCATAAAGTGGTTCTAAAATTATTACTGCAGGGAAGCATTGCTGGAGCACTCTCATTTTACACGAGCTTTTTGTTTTCATTTGAGGCAATGGCACCATTGACTTCCCAGAATTTCTGACAATGATGGCTAGAAAAATGAAAGACACAGACAGTGAAGAAGAAATCCGCGAGGCATTCCGAGTCTTTGACAAGGTAATCCTGCGTCTGCATTGCAGATGGTACTTAAGTGCTGCTTTTTTTCTCTCCTTTGCTAAAAGCTTCAACAATCTGTTCTAGTTAAGAACACTTACCTAACTGCCCGGACCTCTGAAATCTCACTTTCAAATAATCCAATTTATGGCAGTAACCTTATCCAGTAAGGGAAAGCATAATAAGTAGCTGAGAAAATTTGAACCAAGTTTCTTGATTGTTATTAATTTCTATTAGTTTTTGAAACCCCCCTGTGTATTCTGCCTTTGAGGACTGCATGTACGTAGTGGGTAGAGGGAGGGGACTGGAGATTGGAGAACTGTCGACGAGAGCAGAGTCGGGAGTGACTGGAGAGGGCGTGGTTAAGTCAAAGATCTACTTGCCCGCACTGACCCGCTACCAGCCCTGTTGCTAACATTGCTGACTGTTCGCAGGATGGCAATGGGTACATCAGTGCGGCAGAACTACGTCATGTCATGACAAACTTAGGAGAAAAACTAACAGATGAAGAAGTAGACGAAATGATCAGAGAAGCAGATATCGATGGAGATGGGCAAGTCAACTATGAAGGTAAAACACTGCGTTTCTGTAGCTTAGTCCTTAAGTGTCTTCCCTTCAGAATCTTAACAGTAAGCCAGTTAACTGTGTCGTGAGACGTGCATTAATTTTTTTTTTATGCAGAGCAGAGATGGTGGGTTCATACAGCCGCTTTTGAAGATAACTGAGTTATGACTATTTGTCTTTTCAGAATTCGTACAGATGATGACTGCAAAATGAAGACCTACTTTCAACTTTTTCCCCTCCTCTAGAAGAATCAAATTGAATCTTTTACTTACCTCTTGCAAAAAAAAAAAAAAAATCATTTACTCATTCTGTTTCTATATAGCAAAACTGAATGTCAAAAGTACCTTCTGTCCACACACACAAAAAAAATCTGCATGTATTGGTTGGTGGTCCTGTCCCCTAAAGATCAAGCTACACATCAGTTTTACAGTATAAATCCTCGTACTACCTTAATGATAAGGAAGCACTTAGTGGACTCCTTGCAGTTCCATTTGCTAATGATTAATACACTGTTTGGGCTGGCCAGTTTTTCATGCATGCAGCTTGACAATTGAGCACAGTCAGGCCTTTGTATTAAAAACGAAAAACGAAAAAACAAAATTCAAAGCCTATTTAAATGGGTTCTAGTTCAGTTTGTTAGTAGAAATTGTCATAGTCGGTTTGCCGGAAGCAAACACATTTAACATTGGTTTACCTCAGGACGTTGTGTAGAAAAATGGGTGAAGGATAAACTGTCTAGACGTAGCCCCACTAGCAGGACGATGGTCCCTCTTGTACTTCCCCGTGCCCCGACCCGTGGTGATGCCCGCGTGCGTTGGTTGAGCGTTGTCTGCTTTGTGCTAGAGCGAACTGGGTGTCAGGCTGTCACCAATCCACACACCTTTTTAGAAAAGAACCTTTTACCAAGGGAGCATCTTTGGACTCTCTGTTTTTAAAACCTCCTGAACCGTGACTTGGAGCCAGCAGAGGTAGGCTGTGGCTGTGGACTTCAGCACAACCATCAACATTGCTGTTCAAGAAATTACAATTTAACGTCCATTCCAAGTTGTGTAAATGCTAGTCTTTTTATTTTATTTTTTTTTTCCAATAAAAAGACCATTAACTTAAAGTGGTGTTACATGCTTTATAAAGCTGAGATCCAAACGGGGACGAGGCAGTCGGAGGGGGAGGCCCAGTGCCCCTGTAACTGTCCCCCAGCCCGGCATTGGGTGTCCCTCCCCCGCTCCCTCCCGCATCCCAGCACCAACCTCCGAGCTGAGACCTCGCCTAAAAGCAAGCAGATCCTGACTGCTGCATCATGTTTGTGGACATGTAGGTCTATTGTGTGTTCACCCCGGGGTGGGGGGCGGGGACAGGGAATCATGGTAACTTAATGATTATTCAGACAGTAGCGCTCTTCATGAAGGAAAAAAACCCACTTTCTCTCAAGCATGTATTTAGGGGCTCGTCTCAGTTGTGCTGCTGATGACCTGTTTTATGTAACTAGAGACCATCTGTGCAAGAGACATGATTCAGTGTGTAACGCGATCCTCGCTGTGTGTGATAGAAGCAGTAGTCGCTTTCCTAAGCCAGTCTCTTCATGCCTAAAAGACACTACCGGTCACCTTCTGATTCACGGTTATTTTTAAGGGATGATGATCTCTACTGTATGTATGCTTTTCCTTTTTTGAAAAAGTTGACTTTGCTTCCCTTCCTCCCCCCCCCCCCAAGTAGAACTAATGGTAGCCCTCAGCTTGAAAGTAAACCACCACCCCAGAGGGAATGTGGTGTCTAATTATAAACCTTTAACCAAAACGAAAAAATGCTGGTACTGGTCTTGGCCGCGGGGATTGGTCTGCTTTTAAAGAGCCCCTTTGGAGGCACGTTGCGTTTTGCAGAACTCTTTGAAATGAAGGCTGGATGTGCATTTTTTTTTTTTTCAGGGCGGTATCTTCTTAGCAAGGAGGTCTGGGTTCTGAGTGTGCGTGGGGGAGGTTTGCCTTTGCCAGGGAACCGTGGCAGGCTGCGTGCGCCAGGCAGCGAGGAGCGCTTGGCAGCCCACGGGTGCGTTCGGGGCTGATTTATAGAGACCCTTGGCTTCTCCCTCTCCTACTCCCCGCCGCTCTGGCATTTTGCAGCTTGTTAGATTTCCCGCCAGAGGGGTGGGTCAGAGCCGTGGAGAGGGGCCCGCCTGCCCGCCTGCCTCCGCGCCTGGTCCTGGGACCCAGTGGTTGGTGGCAGAGAGGTTGACATCCCGAGCTCGGTTTGGCTTCCATCATTTCCTGCATCTGGAAGGAACCCCTGAGCATGCCTGGGGGGTCCCGATGAGCTAGGAGGACCCAGGGCCCCTGGTTCGCCTACGTTAACAGACCTGCATGTGTCTCACAGGGAGTTCCAGCAGCCTGACTGTTGGCCCGGTCTCAGGCCTGTGGCAGGTGACCTGTTGGTAGTTCCAAAGAGGGTTTTGGGGGGGTGACTTGACTTCTTGGAAACTTTGCCTTTCTATCTTTCTAGAAGCTGGGCGGACTCCCATTTCAGTGGTGCCACCGTCTTCCCCCAGAGACTCGCTCGCTCTGGAACTAGACTCTGAAAAGGGCCAGGATCCTGGGGGCCCAGCAGCTTTCCCCAGGGAATGTGGCGTTGGCAGCCTGGCACAGAGGTGCAGCCGAGTCCAATGTAGACTTTTTTCCTCTGGCGTCCGAGGGGACGGCCAGCCAGAGAGGGTGAGGGGGGTGAGGTGTTTGCAGTCTGCGTGAGTTGGAGAGAGGAAAGAGCTGGATGGCGTGGCAGGACTTCTGATAAGTGGGTTAGCACCTTCCTGTAAACTCTTGCCCCTACTTCTAACTGCTCTTTAGATGTACACACACATATATATTTATATATATACATACATATATATATATATAAAGTGACTAGTTTAACTGGCATCCCGCTTGAGCCTGAGACTTGCCGTGAGAATCCGCTGAGTACTTGGCAAACCCTTTTCCTCGTTTCGTTCTCCATCGGTTGGGGGTAGGTGTCGAGCAAGGCAGACGGAGCTGGATGTTTCGGATGGGCTTTTAACTGCGCTGTTGCCAAGGAAGGCTTTTTCTGATTTTTTGACACAATGAATTTTTTGCACACTTTAATTGGTATCTTTCGGCAACTTACACAACACATGGAAAATTAGCTACTGTACATATTTTTATATTCTCTTTATAAAATGCATGTCTGACTGTACCTGTAACCATATTGTAATGAGTGGCTGTCCAGTAGCAGCATATTTTCAGCCCCTCGGCATTCTGGGAACTTCTTCCTTCACCAAGAATGTACATTTGGTCCATCTGCTCTTTTGTTCATTCGGTTATTTTACACATTTGGACTAATTCTCGTATCTTCTTCAATAACCCTTTTATTGTAGATCCTAAACTTAAACCCTTCTGGCAGTGACTAGATTCCACGAATGTGTCTTAACTCTATCCCTTCAGCTAACGATGACTATTTCCTTTTTTTTTTTTTTAAATCCCTCGAAGTTGTCCTGTAGGAGACACGTGGCTGTCTGTACCCCTTGGAGTGAGAAGGTAGTGGCATGGGGGGGGGGAGTGTGTGTTCTCTCCAGATCTATTCTAATGTTCATTCAAACACGTCTGTAGCCAAGATGGTGGTAGTTCTTTCGTTACTGAAGTTTTTCCCTTCACCGTGGCGATTTGCAAAAGGAGAAAATGTACTTGAAAGTTTCTGTAAATCTTGAGATAAATTGTTTGGAGATTTTACCACCTCTCTGATGGGGGACCAACTCTATGGAAATTGTAAATAAGTTTTATTTATAAACCTGGCACTGTATTCAATAAACATTTCTGCAGCCTTTCATCTCTAACTGCGAACTGTGTAGGTTTTTAGTTTGTGTGGCTTCCAAATCCCTTTTCTCAGCGAGTGAGATGTACCTGCCCATGGATGTAATCCCACCTCACCTCTAGGCGAGGAGCCAGAAATAACAGCTGGCTACCACAGCCTTACTCCAACTTTAAGTAGTTTGGGTGTTAGCTGACATTTTTTTTTTTTAAAGATAATTACAGAGAGGAAGGGAGAGGGATAGAGAGAAACAACGAGAGAGAAACATTGATCAGCTGCCTCCTGCACATCCTCTACCGGGGATGTGCCCACAACCAAGGTACATGCCCTTGACCAAAATCAAACCTGGGACCTTTCAGTCCGCAGACCAATGCTCTATCCACTGAGCCAAACCGATTAGGGCAAGCTGACATTTTTAACACAATCTCTTGGCCTAGTAATGCATCCACGGTTGCTTTATGCAGAAAATGTACACCATAAGAAAGATTGATTTCCCCCTTAACCTCGGTTCATCCAAGTCTCTAGGAACTGTGGAAAGAAATGCACCTTAAGAAGATGGGCATTTTAGATTACCTGAACACACGCTGCCAGGAGCAGGGTCGATGAGGAAAATGGGAGTGGCTACCACCCCTTTCAGAGTCTTGGAGTTGAAACTTCCCCCCTCATCACTGCCACCCCAGACCCTGGTACCCAGACAAGCTTCTCAGGCAGAAAAGGCCATCTTCTGGCTGGCACCTATTTCCAGAAGGATCTTCTCCCAGCTGCCTGGCCCGTGCCCTCTCCCACTCTGCACAGAAGCAGGGGGAGGGCTGAAAAGAAGCGGAATGTTCACAGAGTAAGGCCTGCTGTGGCCACAAAGCTTGAGACCGCTCCAGAGACCATTGAAATGCCCTTCCCTCCTTTCCCCCCCATCCCCGCATGCAGGAGCTGTGACTACAAGGATGTGGACACCATCAGGGGGACAGGCCTTGCCTGATTTCGGTTCTGTCCCTCTGTAGCCATGGTCTCTTCCGTGGACCCGACTCCCCCCCTCCACAGCCCCACCTTGGTGAAAAGATGATTACCTCCTACCTGTGGCTTTTCAGGATTCTGACCCACCCAGGTTGGCATCACTTGGTGTTTCAATGGAAACTGCCGCCTAAAGGGAGGGAGGCCATACAGTGCAGGAGTGCCCATGCTTTGAGATGACACAGGGCACTTTAAAAAAGTCTCAGCAGCTCCACGTGGGGGTGGAGGGCAGGGTGAGCTGGCTGGGAAGGCTGGTGGATGCCGGGACGTGGGTCAGAGAAGCCGATCGCTGGGTGACGTCCACCCTCCTCACAGGACGGAAAGAGGAGGCTGCCACTCGGCCTGCACGGGATTCAGTTCAAGTGACGACGACATCTGCCTTCTCAGCAGCTCTGGCTCCGGTCTCTGTCCCCACACATTTCCACGCGCACATTTCCGATGCGAGCTGACCTTCTTGGGCGCCGGGGGCTGGAGCGTCCAGTGACAACTTAGAAGGAAATAAAACCAACATTTTTTATAACTTGGTGCATCTCCTCTCCCACTGCCCCCAGCCCTCTGCCAGCTGGTGGGCGGAGTTAGCTCACACTCCTCACCCACCCGCTGGCTCTCCTCTCCCCTCTCCTGGCTGACACTCCCTGAACTTGGGATTAAAAAAAAAAAGGTGGCAGTGTCCCTCCTAAGACTTATTTATGTTCTGCCTGTGGGTCAGCAACCTTTGGAGAGAGTGTGTTATTTACACAGAGTATTTCAAATGTCACATTTAAAATTTCTTTTTTTCACTTTTACAAAAATGAAAGGGAAAACCCAAGTCTTCTCTCATCAGATCATTTCTTTTTTTTAAAAAAAAAATATATATTACTGATTTTTTTTTACAGAGAGAAAAGGAGAGGATAGAGAGTTAGAAACATCGATGAAAAAGAAACATCGATCAGCTTCCTCCTGCACGCCCCCCACCGGGGATGTGCCTACAACCAAGGTACATGCCCTTGATTGGAATAAAACCTGGAACCCTTCAGTCTGCAGGCCGATGCTCTATCCACTGAGCCAAACCGGTTTCGGCCAGGATCATTTCTTAAATAGTTCAATGCAACATAACCTTTTTATTCCAGCTGCTTATAAGCAGGTACAGTTTGCTTGTAAACTAACTTTCTTACCCTTTTTGAGTCTTAATATACCTTTCAAATTGTGATCAGTTTTTAAAAAATAAAAGTTGAATCCCCTGCCTACCCCCTACACACAGACTGGTACCAGTGTCAAGATTTGAGATAACAGATTATTAAAAAAAGAAAGAAAAGGGTAATTATAAAATGATAATATTTCAGTTAGAAAAGGACTGGGCCATACACTGTAGGTCAAACTCCCAGTGCAAATATTCCCATCTGTTGATTCTCAAACTTTGGGAAATATTTTCTATGACAAGAAGCTTGTTATCCCAACAGGCAGCCCAGCCCCATTTTTACAAAACAAATTTTTTTTTCCTGATTCTAAAAAAGATGCTATTTATTATAAAATTTGTGACTCCAAATAACCCCATTATTACAAAACATAGTTAACTCTTCGTATTTCTTTCCAGAATTTTTTCTCACCATATGGATGCAGAGATATAATTGACAAAATTGGGTTCTATATGTATGGTTTTTTTTAAGCTTACTATTTCTTATTATATACAATTACATATTGTATATATACATCAGCATTGCTGTTTTTATTCCTTATACTTATTTTCTTGATACAATTCACATACTATAAAATTCACCCTTTAAAAGTATAAAATTCATGGTTTTGATATGTTCATAAGGTTGCATAACTATGGACACCGTCTAATGCCAGAAATTCTCATCACCCATACAGAAACCCTGTGTGGGTTAGTCACTCCCCATCCTCTCCTCCCTCCGCCCCGGCAACCACTAATTTATTTGGTATCTATGGGTTTGCTTATTCTGGACATACAACACTATAAATAGAATTGTGTTTTCATAATGTCTCCTTTTTCAAACACTTACATTGAACATCTCCATAAGCTTAAATTCTTGGATATTATTTTTAGGAGCTCTATGTCAATACGGCATGACTTAGTTAATCCTTTAGTTAATAAAGGCCATGTGGCACATTCCATTTGGAGCAGTTCTAAGTGTGAAAACATTCTTAGTAGGTTGACACCTGCTTCCTTGTGGCCTCCACCCACTGATTCTTCTCCAACTGATCCTCCTGCCTCCCCCTCATAAGGATCCATGTAGATTTTACTGGCCCCATCTGGATAACCCAGGTGACTCTTTTTACCTCCAAATCTTCAACATAATCACAAAGCCTCTTTTTGCCATCTAAGGGAACATAGTCACATGTTCCAGGAATGAGGGTGTGGACATCTTTGGGGGCCCTTAGTCTGTCTGCCACAGCCTGTGATTGGCTTAGCTTGGATCAGGTGTTCACCTCTAAGCCAATCAACTACTGTGAGGAAGCTGGTTCCTCTTAGGTCAGGGTAGCTCCCACAGGAACCACAGGGAAGGGAGACTTCTCAGAACCGGATATTGTGCAGAGGGAAGGAATGGTTTCCATTTCAGTGGCATTGCTATCCACTCGTCACCCAAACTAGAACCATGGGACTCATAATCCCTTCCTTCCTCCTCATGAAATGCCAATTCTATTAGACCAGAGGCCCAATGCACGAAAGTTTGTACAAGAATGGGCCTTCCTTCCACTGGCTGATGGCACTGCCTACGCTCTGGTGAGAGCCGCCTCTGCCTTCCCATGCTGCCCAGGGGCCTGGAGCAGCTGGGGCGGTATGGAATGCCTGTGTCCTGCTCCTGGCCACTTGGTGCCTGCGTATGCAAATTTACCCACCATAGTTGTTGGGTTAATTTGCATACTCACTCCTGATTGGCTGGTAGGTGTTGCAAAGGTACGGTCAATTTGCATCTTTCTCTTTTATTAGTGTTGATTGACCAACACTTATGTAGCACTTAGTCTGTGTCAAGTATTGGTCTAAAACCTTGCTACATAGTCATATAATCTTTTTTTTTTTTTTATTGATTTCAGAGAGGAAGGGAGAGGGAGCAAGATAGATAGAACCATCAATGAGGACAGAGAATCATTGATTGGCTGCCTCCTGTACACCCCACACTGGGGATCAAGCCCACAACCCAAGCATGTGCCCTAACAGGGAATCAAACCGCAACCTCCTGGTTCATAGGTTTTTGCTCAATCACTGAGCCACGCCTGCTGGGCCATAGCCATATAAATGTTGCAGCAGTCCCATGAAATGGTTGTTTTCAGCTCCATTTTCCAGAAGGGAATCTGTGGCACAGAGAGGGTGCCTCTGTTGCTCAAGGTCCCACAGCCAGGAAGCTGAGAGCCGGAATCTGAACCCAGGAAAACCAGAAAAACTGGCTCCAGAGGCTATGCTCTTAAGCCAGTCAGTCCTTTTTCTTATTCTGCCCCTGGAGCATTTAAGTGCCGTGTTTTTTCCCTACGCCATCCGGTTTAATCCTTGAGAAGGTAACTGTGATTAAAGATGGTCCAGACAATTCACCTGGCTAACATCCCTCCCGCCGATCCTGACTGATTCCCCAATCCAGTCACCGTCCACCTCTCTCTCTTGGCCGACTGCCCCTGCCTTCTAACTGACTGCCTGCCTCTGGCTCTTCAAATCCATCCGCCACACACTTGATACCCTAACCTACATAAAATGCAAACCCGACTGTGTCACTCCTGCTTAAAACCCTGAGTTGAGGGTTTCTTTCCTATGGTTCAGCCTCATGAACATGCTCTTCAAGGCCCGCCATGAGCTGCTCTGCCCACCTCTGTAGCGGCTTTCTCGGCCACTTGATGCCCTGGCTAATCCAACTTGCTCATGAGTCCCCTCACAGACTGACCTTCCCCCTTCCTCCCCCCCATACACTAAATGGGGTGAGAACAGAGACTGTCTTACTCATGTCTGAATCCTGAATCCACAGGGGCTGGTATGTAGATATGATACTCAAAAAATGTGTGAGGGATCAGCTTCCATACGGCGGGAGGTCGCTAGTGGATTGCCACTGGGCTCTGTCCTGGTCCACATTCCTCCTTGGCTCCAATGAAGACATATCACCCTGTGTGACAGGATCAGCATATGGGGAGTTCAGGCTGGCAGCATGGGCTCCCGGGAATTTCCGAGGCATTTATGGAACGTCTTGTGCTGAGGTTCCGGGATCACACCTGCGCCTGGGGGAGACGGTGTTTCGGGCAGCACATGCAGGAGCCCTGGGAAGGATGTGGAGATTCAGCGAGTGACGCAAGGCTAGGGAAGGGTCCGTGTGGAGTCCAGAGTTCGAAATTCCATTCCTGACGCTCTTTCTACATTCCAGCATCGCCTCCCCAGGGGCCTCTCTTCCTCTCGGATTTTGTTGTCTTTGATGAGGAGGGCGTGTCTTGGATTTCCTGCCACCCTTCTTGGCGCAGGCCATTCCTCTGGCCACAGTGCTTGTCCCTCAGCTCTGGGCTGGCCGGCTCCTCCTTAGCCCTTGGTGCTCAGCTTAGATGTTTCCTCCTTGAGAGCCCTTCCCTGACCACCCCTCCACAAGGCGTCCACCCCTGCTCCCCATCAGCGTAACTCCCATTATCACTCCATTGTTTACTGTTGTCTCCTGGGTAAGACAAAGCTCCCCAGGACAGGGACCGGGGTGGGCTGGTCCACCACTGTATCCCCAGCCTCCAGCTCCACCGGAGCAGGTATCCGCGCTTTGTTCCATGTGATGGCTGAGTAACATTCCATTGTACAGAGAGGCCACAATTCATTCCTCAGCTGATGGGTGTTTGGGTGAGTCCCTCGTTTTGATCAGTGATGCATGTATCTTAGCGGGTCCCCAATGTGTGTGATGCACATCTCACCAGTGATAAGACACAGCTGTGTCCTGGAGTCCCTTGCCCCTTTCATGCTATTCTGAGGGCAGTGCTAAGCCCAGCAGTTGGCCTCAGGATGCTCGTATTTGAGTCCTTGCTCTGCCAAATGGGTTCCCTGGACCTCACCTGCCTAATGGAACCCAAGACCCTTGTGCTGTCTGGGAGTCTCCTGTGGATGCAAGGAAGAACCCTTGTGAGCCGAGAAGCTTAGCAGATAGAAAGCTCATGTGGCTGGTTCCCAGACCCACGTGCAGTATTAAGACTCTGGGCCCCTGTGACTCAGACTCTTGGGTCTAAGTCCTGGCTCCTCTATTTGCTGGCAGAGTGATCTAGGCAGGTGGTCAGCTTCTCTGAGCTACTAGTACTTTCCCTGCTTCAGCCAAGCCGAGCTGGAAACCTGGTTCGCACTACCCGACCCCCCAACCTTGAGATTCCTTCCTCTGAAATAAGGGAGGGGGACACCTTTTATCAAACTTTATGGAAAAGGTGCGGTACGGGCTCTCTGTGAAACCAGCCTGTGTGAGCTGACAGGTACCAACCTTCACACAGTCCTGCCCACACAGAGCAGGGCCATCCTCAAGATAATGAACCCGGAAGGGCAAGGCCCCCTTTCCCTCCACCAACCGCACACTGCCCTCCACTGGAGCAGGCCAGGAGTCAACCCCATGCAGAAGAGGAGGCTTGTGGGAGGCCCCGCAGGTCCAGGTCGGGGCTGGAGCAACAAAGAGGGCATTCAGTGTTTAAAGCAGTGACTTAAAAAATTATTTTTCGCTCTAACCGGTTTGGCTCAGTGGATAGAGCCTCGGCCTGTGGACTCAAGGGTCCTAGGTTCCATTCCGTCCAAGGGCATGTACCTTGGTTACGGCACATCCCCAGTAGGGAGTGTGCAGGAGGCAGCTGATGGATATTTCTCTCTCAATGATGTTTCTAGCTCTCTATCTCTCTCCCTTCCTCTCTGTAAAAAATAAAGTATATTTAAAAAAATAAAATAAAATAAAAAGTTATTATTTTTCGATTGATTTCAGAGAGGAAGGGAGAGAGGAAGGGAGAGGGAAAGAGAGAGAGAGAAGCAGCAATGATGAGAGAGAATCATTGATCGGCTGCCTCCTGCACCCCCCCTACTGGGGGTTGAGCCTGCAACCTGGCACCTCCTGGTTCATAGTTCAACCCTCAACCACTGAACCATACCAGCTGGGTGGGCCGTGGCTTTTTTATCAGCTGGTTTTAAAATATTTAAAGGTGATTAGCGCCGTGACGTATGTATGTATCAGACAGGCATCAGATGAATGTCATTGTTGAACATTCACTTCTCCATAGGCACATGCAAGGGGCATGCGTGCACGCAACCCCCTCCTGCTCCCCCGCTCCCCTCCCCCAACACCCACACCCACACCCTGCCCCCGACCCGGCTCCCTGACCTCCTGCAGTTAGTTTTCCTCGAATGAGGCCAGAGCGGGGCTGACTCAGACGGCACCCCGCCAGCTTGCTGACCTTCCCTCCCCTGGGCCCCAGGAGCTCCAGGGAAAAACCACTCACATCCTGCACACTCACCTGCTCTGGGCGGGCCCAGGCCTCCTGGCCCAGCGGCCCGGCTTCCACCGGCTCTCCCTCCTGCCAAACGAGTTTGCAGGGAGAAGCACACCCCAGGCAGGGTTCCTCCAGCGTCCTTCTTGGCATGAGGCCCGTGGGATGGGCTCTGGCAGGTTCTCCTAACACGTGGAGCTGGGAAGGAGTGCGGAGGGCATGCGCTCCCCTTAACGGGCTCTGCCCTTGGCAGGTGAAGACCCTGATCCCAAATGAGGGAGGAGGGGCGGCCAAAGTCACATATGGAGAGGGTGGAAGGCCAGGGCAGACAATCAGTGATCCTCATTATTGATGTTCCTATCCCTTCCTCCCTGAAAAAAAAAAATAATAAAATAAAATAAAATAAAAATGAAGACCAGGGCAGAAGCCAGGCCCCCTCATGCCTTGGAGCACCTTCTACTCCAGCAGGTCAGGGGTGACCGGATCCCCCACTCAGATTACCTCCAGGGAGGTCCCCAGAGTGTTCTCTTCAAGTTCCGCCCACAGCCATTCTGGAGGCCTGCCTTCCCACAGCTCCCATCCGATGGATCGATGGATCGATGGATTGATGGATTGATGGATTGATGGATCGTACCCATCCTGTGGCCTGGTCTCCCAGGTTCAAGAGTCAGATGGACCCACCTGATTGGCCAGCTGACAAGCGGGCTGGGAAATGGTGAGCAAGAAAGAGGCTCACCCCCAGAATAGGTTCCCCTGGGGAGCCGCCCTTCAGAGCGCTACACCCCAGACTCAACTGAGGGCCCTGGGGCTGAGGTGAGAGAACCAGCTGAGCCCACAGACGTAGAAAGGCCCAGCTCCCAGGAGGAAGAGCCCAAGATGGCCATCCTGAAGCCCAGGCAGTGGTGTGTGTGTGTGTGGGGGGGGGTTGTCTGAGCGTTCAGACAGCCGCCCCAGGAAGACCCTGGGGCAGCTGGGAAGGTCCCAGGGGAGCAGGGGAGGCCGAGGTAGGCCGATCCCTGGGCCCACTCCCCACCCCCTGCCTCCTGCAGGAGGTTGACGGGGTGCATGCACACAGCCCGCTTGGACCTCGCTGGGACCTGAGCCTGGGGCACATGCGGGAAGGGAGCGGGGTCAATGTGAAGCTTGTTCGGGCTCCTGCCTTCCTGCTACTCAGAGATGGAGTCTCCGGGGGGTCGGGGAGGGGGGGTCAGGGCCACCTCCTTACCACTGGGGCTGCAGCCAGACCCTCCCACACCAGGATGCTGGGACCTCGATCCAGACCTACTTGGGAAGCTACCAGAGCTATCTTGGCCTCTTTAGAAAACGGGAGAGAACCAAGCGGCAAACTTACCAGTTACCATGGAAACCACCCCAAATTTCACAGACTAAAAACAACGGTTTCATATCTCAAAAGCCCTTTTGTTGTTGTTTCCCCTCTTTTAAACACACACACGCACCCACAAATCCTACGGTACCCCATTATCTGATGAGATGGGAGACCAGGATGAGAAAGGGTCGGTGTGGAATCCCCAGAATTAGTCTTAGGGGTTTAGATGACAACACAAATACGCATTTGAAATGCGAAAGACCTGAATCCTCAGGCTCCACTGCAGATGCAATAAAAAGGTAAAAAGCTTTTTGCTGGATTAAAAGGGAGAGAAGGGATAAAGGTGAGGAGAGGAGCTGATGGAGCCAACTGGGATCTAAGGCAAAGCTGGGGACCACTAATCCTCCCAGAACCCCATCTCTTCCACCATCACTCCAGCCCCACCTGGTCCAATCCCTCCCCTCCCCCACCTCCTGGGCAGGGCCTGAGAGGTGAGGCCCCAGAACAAGGCCTCCCAATGGTGTGGGGGGCTGGGAGGGGTAAGCAGGGATTGACCGAATTCTCTGTGTCATGGGGGCCGTAGGCCCACTGCCTCCAGGCTGGGTCCCCTCCTGTGACTACCAGTCTGGTCTCCCAATGGGTCACGCTGGCCCGAGGGACGCTGCCCGGTGGCCCCAATGCAGGCTGGGAGAGTGTGTGGCACATCCTCATTGCTCTCTCCTTCTGGGAACTGTTTTTGAGTGTTCCTAGGAGACCACCACCCTGGAGTCTCAGGCACGTGGGTTGGATAGAAGCAACCCCAACCCCGGTTCCAGGAAGGAGGCTGGCTTGGCCACGGAGCCCCCAGTGGCACCTGCACCCCTAGAGCGGGGCCAGTGTTGTTCCTCCGAGGACATCGCAGGCTGGTTACCAAGCGACTGTGGATTCCGAGCAGCCGGCGGCAGGCCAGCCCCCTCCTGACCGTGTCAGTTCTCAGGGGCCTCGCCGAGGGGCTGTGTCCCCCCAGGTGGACGACATAAATTCATGGAAATGTTTTCACAGGGGGCGGTTTTCCTCTGCTGCGCTCCGCTTCCTTGAAAAACACAGACTGGGAGGTCAACAGGTTTGGCTGCTGCGAGGGAGCAAAGCCAGACTTCCTTCCACCTCCCCCCCACCCCCACCCCCGCCCTGACAGTTCTGATTCCCCCCTCCCAGCCCCCTCCAGTGTCCTCAGAGAGCACCAAGGTCCCAGGACGGAGGGAGTCCCACCCAGACAAGCCATGGATGGGGTCACCTGAAGTTCCAGATGCCTCTGTCTCCCTGCCAGGGAGTGCACTTGGCCTCCTCCCACGGGACTCTCCTCCCTCCCACCAGGCTGGCCCGAGGCCCTCCCAAAACAAGCAGAAGGGGGGATATTCCTAAAAGAGGGGTGTCGTTCAGTTAAAACGGAGGCTTGATCCGAATGGAAAAAAATAATCCGTGGGCTGGAACCATGCTTTCTTCTTGCTTCCAGACCCTGGAATTGGCCGTGAACAGCACATCGTCAGCTCCATCTCCAGCTTCTCGAAATGGGGCGCGCTGTCAGGGATGGTTTGTGGGAGCCTGTCTACCTGCGGAGGGCAAAACGAGAGAGAGTGCTCTCTGTGTTTTACTTCTTTGTGCTTGCAAAATGCTCCCAAATACGCTTCCTTCTTTGTCTGAGATATTTTTCTCCCCAAGATGCTGGTGGGGATGCATCCTTCTGGTGACTCCTGGGCAAAGACTGGGGGAGCCGAAACCGGTTTGGCTCAGAGCGTCGGCCTGCAGACTGAAAGGTCCCAGGTTCGATTCCAGTCAAGGGCATGTACCTTGGTTGCAGGCACATCCCCAGTGTGGGGTGTGTAGGAGGCGGCTGATCGATGTTTCTCTCTCATCGATGTTTCTAACTCTCCATCCTTCTCTCTCTCTGTAAAAAATCAATAAAATATATTACAAAAAAAAAAAAAAAAGACTGGGGGCAAATGTGGTAGTCATCTGCCCTCAGTCACCTGCAGGTTAGAGACTGACTTGATGGGCCAGCACTGTGGCAGGTGGAATTCCTGGTTGCATTTTAATTATTTAAAAAATAATTTTCTTTATTATTGATTTCAGAGAGGAAGGAGGAGGGAGAGAGAGGGGGGGACATCAATGATTGATGAGAGAGAATCATTGGTTGGCTGCCTCCTGCATGCCCACACTGGGGAGCTCACAACCCGGGCATATGCACTGATGTGGAGTCCAGTCGTGACCTCCTGGTTCACAGGTCAACGCTCAACCATCGAGCCACACCGGCCAGACGGCAATTCTTTTCTCGGTGTGTGTTTCTTGTTACCGGTTGCAGTTCCTCACTGGGCTGTGCTAGGAAAACACACCCACTCTCTTGCAAGAGCCTCATAGAGTCAGAGTAGACTTTCCCCTCCCGCAGACCTTGAGGCTGCATATTCCTTGTCCTCTGCCTCTCTGCTATCCCCACGAGGAAAAGTCTCCCCCCCCCCCGAGGCTGCTGCCCTTTATCCTGGGCCCAGAGAGAGCACGTGTTGTGGGGGAGGGGCAGAGTTGACCCAGTTGACTTGCAGACCCCTGAGTGAATACATGATGGCTGTTGTAATTCTCTGAATTTGGGGATGGTTTGTTACGCAGCATTTCAAGGCAATTGCTGACTGATACAACTATGTAGTAGAAATTCTGTAGGTAATAGGCGATTAATAAATGGCCCCATCTCTCTGGCCTGTTTACTTCCTACAAATATACTGAGCATTTCTGTTTTCACCAGGCATTGTAATATGGTGATGGGGATACAAATAGTAAGAATAATTAATACAATAATTAGAATAACTAACATTTACAAAGATTTACTAGGTTCCAGGTAGTGAGCTCAGCTCTTCCTATATATTCTTATTTAATGTTCCCATCATTCCTATAAAGAAAGTGAGGATCACATTGAGTCATGTAACTAACTGTCTGGGATATAGAAGACTCCCGAGAAAGGTCATCATCTTATTTAATGCATAATAATCATGCGTTTATTTGAAAGAAGTTCAAGTCTTTCTCTCCAGATGAAATAATCCTAGCACCATTTCCCAGTCCTCCCCCCCACATTTTTTATTATGTTTTTTATAATTATTCATTTTGCTCAATTCAGTTCAAACCACAGAATCATAGTCCATCAAAGCTCGAATCACCCAATATTTGTCAGTTCAGTTATTTTACTCTTGTTTTAGGAGGAGTCTAAATGAATAACACCTTTTCTTTTTTTTTAAATATATTTTTATTGATTTCAGAAAGGAAGAGAGAGAAACATTCATGATGAAAGAGAATCATTGGTTGGCTGCCTACTGCACGCTTCCTACTGGGAATCGAGCCTGCAACCGGGCATGTGCCCTTGCCTGGAATTGAACCCAGGACCTTCAGCCCGCAGACTGATGCTCCATCCCCTGAGCCAAACCAGCCAGGGTGAGAACACTTTTTCTGAGCTAACCCTCTTGGGGGAACCCAATGCCTAAAACAGAGGCGCAGGGTTGTTTCTGTGGAGGCTGGAGGAGTGAGTGGTGCACGGCCCAAAGTCCTGCCTGCTGGGGGTCTCTTCTCCCCAAAGAGGGGGGTCCCCAGTGTCTCGGAGGACCTTGCCCAGTGCTCCTCAAATTGCTGTTGTGACCCGCCAGTTGGAATCAGTAACCGAATGCGTCTCACACAGTCAGGGTGAGTGTTGGTTGGTACCTGTTTTGTGTCGGTTACATGTCCCTGGACTTGATGTAAAAACCGATTTCTCACGGTGAGGTGCCATCAACGGGATGGAAAGCAACTGCCAGTCACGTCAATGCTTTGGTTTCACATTTGGGGACACAGAGCCGCAGGATGGACTAGTTAAGAGCGACTGAGAGGCACGCACTGGCTGCCCAGCGCCCCACGCACCGCTTTAGGCGACCTCCTTTCACCCCCACCGCCAGAGAGATGAGTAAACTGAGGCGCGGAAAGGGGCAGCCTCCAAGGTGCCCGGGCAGGAAGGCAGAGCCTGATCCCAACCCAGGCCTGTGGCCCACCAGCCTGCAGTCACGTGGCAGCAAGGCGGGTTCACAGGAAGCCCAGGCTGGAGTGGGAGGGGTGTGGCCTGCCTGATGGTCGCGATGGGCCAGCAGTGAGTGTGGGCTGAGCTCCGAGGGAGCGAATTCCATGCCCCAGACCAGTGGTTCTCCACCTTCCTCATGCTGCGACCCTTTAAGACATGTGGTGGTGACCCCAACCATAGCATTATTTTCGTTGCTACTTCTTAACTATAATTTTGCTACTGTATGAATTATAATGTAAATATCTGTGTTTTCCGATGGTCTTGGGCGACCCTGCTAGTGGTTCTCAACCTGTTGGGGTCACCACCACATGAGGAACTGTATTTATATTAAAGGGGCGAGGCATCAGGAAGGTTGAGAACCACTGTGCCTAGACAGAAGGGCTGGGACCCCCAGGCTGCCTGCTGCAGTCGCCCATGGAACTGGAGGGGACTAAGGCGTTGGCCACAGACCTGAGTTCGACTCACTCCTTTCTTGCTAACTAGCTCTGGACCTGGACCCACACCTTGCACTGTCAGTTTCCTGACATGTGAAATGAAGACGATAATACGGTGGTATTCTAGTGTGAGAGGGAATAAAGGCACATTCAGCGAGTGCCCACCATGCCCCAGATCTGCTGAGCTCTTGCCTTGGGTCAGCCCACACGGCTTGGACCTGGCACAGCAGCCTCCCTGTTTGCGGAATGAGTGCCTCCTCCCGGGCCAGCTTCACAGGCATGCCACCTGGGCAGCCGCACTGGGCACCCCCCTGGGTTTCATTCTCAGCTGTCGGCATCTTGAGATTTCATCATTTTTGAGCCGGGGACCCTGCGGTTTTGATTTTTGCCTCTTGTAAATGATGTGCTCGGCCCTGCCTGCACGCACCACCCTGTGGAACGTGCGTATGTCACGTGGCCATACCGTATCTACAGCTGCATAAACGGAGCCAGCAGAGGCTAAAGGACATGCACCAAGTTACGTGCCTGGGAGCTCAGAGCCAGGCCTGGGGCGTGGACCTCCACTGCACGGAGTCCATTGCCACGGGGGTGGCCTTGCTTTCCAGCTCCCGGAGGCCAGGGATTTGGAGGATCCCTTCGGCCCTTGGAACAGCTCCCTGTCTTTGACAAAGCAGTGAAAACGGCCTTGAGTCCGCCCACTCTGTTTGTTTCTTATTCTGGAAGGGGAGTGCCAGGGAACTGGGGGAGGAACAAAGACGAAGGAATGTCATTGAAGGTCAGCTCCCCTTCCTCGCTGCCTGCACTGGGCCAGGACCCCGGCAAAGGGCAGCCCCCACCTCAGGCCTGGGACCCCGGGTGCCTGCGCCCACAGCTCTCACACATGTGGCAGATTAAGCTGCGGGACAAGCGGTCCCCATCACGTAGCTTAGTCACTGGCCAATTACCGGCCTGGGGAGCGAGCAGGACTGCGGGTCAAGTTGCCGGCTGCTCCAAGCTGGGGGCAGTTTATTCCCGGGGACATGTGGGCCACATCTGCAGGGGAGGTGGGGAGGCGAGGGAGCCTCTTGCAAGCTCGTCACGCCTGAGCCAGGATCTCAGAGGCACCTGCAGCCAGCTCGGCGCCCTCCCCCGCTCCGTCCTTACTCCTTTGTAGAAGGGTGCTCAGAAGATTTATGTGAGCTCGGGAGGGTAAGTACGGGTTCTTTAAAAAAAATAATAAAGTCCCCTACTACTCCCGAGGCTGAGGCATCTGAGGGAAGTCGTGGGCGGGAGGAAATTGCAAACGCTTTTTTTTTTTCAGCCTGAGACGGAGGGAGTTGGAACAGGTTCCGAAGGAGAGGAAATGCCCGAGGCTCTAAGTTCGGTGGTGTCTGAATTCACACACATCAAACCAGCAGCTCCAGGGAAGGGGGGAAGGACTGAGGTTCCAGGGGAGCCTGGGTCTCAGGGCTGGGAAGCTTGTGAGGGTCGGAGGGGAGGGGGCAGAGATCATGCCTGTGCCTTCTTGAGCCTCAGTTTGCCCTTCTGTCTGATGGGGTCCGGGTGGTGGGACAGGAATGGTCCCTGGTAGCTTGAACATTCCGGATTAGGAACCTAGAGAAAAAGACAGGCAGGAGGAAGAGGTTATCTGGGAGCCCTACTATGTGCACACACCTTTCCGTTACAAGCCTCTTGAGAAACACGGTCCAGTTCTTCTTCTGGATCATCATAGCAGCCCCACGCAAAAGGACATAAACAAAGATAAAGTGCCATGAATAACTGTAATAATTGTAGAGCAAACAGTCTGTGTGACAAACCACGCCGCTTAGGATGGCATAAAGGAGAGAATACCTTTCCCATTCACATCCCCTCCCATCGCCCACAGCACTCAGAGCTTTCATGAAGAACATTGTCATTTTTGGTTTGGTTTTGCCACCATGTCTGTGTCCCTAAATAATAAAGTGTTCCCTTGCCTGACTTTGAGCCATATGCAAATGAGCTCACACAGTAGAGGTTGTGTCAGCTTCTTTTACTCAAAACCATAACTAACATGTGTCCCTTTTTCCACGTGAAAACATGGAGCCTGGGAGAGGTTAAGTGACCTGTCAGAGCTCACATCACGAGACATGGCAAAGCTGGGCACGAAGCCACACCCCCTGCTTCGTCCACTCCCCGGAGCCGGTGACTTCCATTTCCAGCCCTGTGGCAGATGGGGGGGGGGGGGGCGGGGACAGGAGAGATGGCTCTTGTGGCTGAGCTGAGGTCACAGGCCCCAGGGGAAGAGCATCTGTCCCATGCACTCCTGTGCGGGGTGCCAAGCCTGGAATCATTTTCCATCGAGAGTCTGAGCAGTGGAGGAGAGTTCCCCCAAGGAAAAGGGGCTGCTGTAGGGAGCGGGGTGGATGCTGGACAGCCAACACACCATGCCTTCTCATTCATCCTTTCCTGACTATGGGACAATCATTAAAAAAAAAATCTCTTTAAATAGATTTCAGAGAGGAAGGGAGAGGGAGAGAAAGATTGTAGCATCCTCAAAGAGGGGTCCCCCCAAAGTCCATTTTTGGAATGGCCTTTGTTTAAGCTTTTTCCTCTCACCACTGTGAGCTGTCCAACTTCCTCCGAATAAATGCCCCCACCCCCGCTTGTTAGCCAGAATGAAGTGCTGCAATTCAAGGACCTTAGGATACAACCATTGTAGAAAGGATTTTCTTTTCACTTCTCCACATTTATGAGGCACCAACCATGTGCCCACACAGGGCTGGATTAAATGTGGGCGCTGCTACGTATTAGCTGTGTGATCCTGAGGAAGTGACCTTACATCTCTGATCTGATCCTCCGCCCTCTCATCTGAAGAATGAAGCTATTACCTTGTACTGCAATTATAAGGATGATGTTCTGGGATGATGTTCATAGTGGCAGGTTGCCTCAATGTCCCCCAGTTTGTCACACCTCCCTCTGTCCCTGCCCTCTTTATTGTGGGTGGAAGGTACCTCCTTCCTCTTCACTCTGAGCTTACCCTGGGCTTTGGCCAGGGGGGTGACAGCAGGTATGGCTCAAGCAGACATTTGGAAAGGGTTTGCAGAGTTGAGTTTGCTCTCGCATGCTACTACTGTTGCCTTCAGGCGGACATACCCAGGCTAGCCCACTGGTCCCAGGAGGAAGAGGGGAAATACATGGAGCAGAGGTATTCCCAACAGAGCCCAGCCTACATCAGCTGATCCCCAGCCAACAGCAGACTCACGAGTTAGCCCAGCTGAGACCCACATAGCCAGTCAAGTTCAGCGTGGGTCAGCCAACGCCCCTTCTGACTCAGAGACCTGTGAGACATAATAAATGATGGTTGTCACCTGAAGCTGCTGAGATTTGGGATATTTTGTTATGTAGTAACTAGAGGCCCGAGGCATGAAAATTCGTGCAAGAATGGGCCTTCCTTCCCCTGGCTGCTGGCACCACCTTTGCTCCAGACTAGAACCACCTGTCTGCCTCTGCTCCAGCTCAGAGTTGCCTTTCTGCCTTCCCACACTGACCAGAGGCCTGGAGCGGCTGGAGCATCCCGTCCCACCCTCAGCCATTCACATGTGTGTATGCAAATTAACCTGCCACCTTTGTTGGGTTAATTTGCATACTCACTCCTGATGGGCTGGTGGATGTCACGAAGGTATGGTCAATTTGCATCTTTCTCTTTTATTAGTGTGGATTGTGGATAATTAACTGATACATAAACTGGTACCCAGAAGTGGGGTGTGCTATCATGACCAAACCTAAAATATGTAGCATTGTTTTCGGGATTGGGTGGTGGGCATGAGTAAGCGATTAGGGAAGGATGAAAAAACGGTAAGGACACTGCTGCTGGAGGCTGGAGAAATGGCAACTCCATCCTGTAGGCTGAATCATTCGGGAAAACTGTGTCTGTGGCAACTTGGGGAATAAAGTTAATCCAATAAACTCTTGGACTTGGACAAAGATTTCCAGGCCAAATACCGGAAGAGAGAGAGAATGTTCCAAATGTAAGCAGACCTCCCAAGAACTTACAGGATGGTCACCATTTCCATCCCCATTTGACAGATAAGGAAACTGAGGCTCAGAGTGCCTGACCCAAAGCCAGACAGCAGGAAGTAAGGGAGCCAGGATGTAGGCCCAGACCCCGGAGGGTAGCTGAAACCCTAACCATCAGTTCCTCTTCCGCTTGCCGCTGCCTTTCTCAGCCCCAGCCCTGTTAATAAGTAACAGGTGCCACTCCAGGTACCAGGCATGGTTCTCAGCCCTTTGCATGAACTCAGCCAGTTGCTAAGAGCTTTTGGTTTGAATTCACTTACTCTCCACAAGAACCCTTGGAGGCAGGTACTGCGACGACCCCTATGTTAAGGACGAGGCTCAGAGAGGGTAAGGTGACAAAGCTGCAGAGTGACAGATGCTGTGAATTCGGATGGTCTGACGCCAGCCTTCCCGCTGCACACGCATCATTGTGTCATGATTTCACAGGCTGGGGGTTTGAAGGATCACGCATACCAGGGGGAGGGTTCAGGGACTCCGCGCTGCCTCAGAAATAGGAGACCTAGAAGCAGAAATAGAAACCGGGAGAGAGGGTGGGCAGCCGGAGACCCTCCTCTCCAAGTCACGAAATCACCCGGCAGCCCTGGCGGAGCGCCCGGTGCTGGCAAAGAAGCTCCTCGCGTCAAGCAGGATGGGCTCCGATGGCAGTGCCGCCAGAGACCGCCCTCCGGGAGCCTCCCGCTGCTCTGGGTTCCGCAGACATCCCCAGGGGAGGCCCTGAGGGTCAGGCCGGGCGTTTCTGCAGAGGTAAGAGGCTGGGAGGGAGCAGACAGGGTGAAGGGCATCTGGGCAGACTGGAGGAAAGCGGGCATGCGTGATTCCCCCCTGTCAGCCAGGCTGTGTGTTCCAATGGGGACACACGTGCATGACTGGGCACCGAGCCTGGGCGGAGCCCAGGAGAACAGTGTGGAGGGCAGTCACGGCCTGGGTGTGCACCATGCTGGGAAGAACAGGGCGGGAAGGTGCCATGTATCATGTCTGCTGCCGCCCCAACGCTGACATCCGCTGGCAGCCACCTTCTCTTCTGGCCACCTTGGGAGGCAGGAAGCACAGAGGCTCAGAGAAAGGAGCCGATTTGCCCAAAGCCACACAGGATGATTGGGAAGAGGGGATGTGTCAGATATTACCCTGCTCCACTCGGGCTGTTTAAGAGAATACCTGAGACGGAGTGGCTTATCCACAAAACACACGTATTTCTCAGTTCTGGAGGTGGCAAGTCTGAGATCTGGGGGCCAGCCTGGTTGGGTTCTGATGAGGGTTGCAGACTCTCTGGAACTTTCCCACTGGAATCTCATATGGCAGAGAGGGTGAGAAGCTCGGTGGAGTGTCTTTCGTAAGGGCACTAATCCCATTCATTGGGGCTCCACCCTCCTGACCTAATCACCTCCCGAAGGCTCCACCTCCTAACACCATCATACTGGGGTTTAGGGTTTCAATGTATGAATTTATGGGGACACAAGCATTTAGTCCGTAACAGAGGGCACGAGTGAGGGGCCGTCAGTCACCAGCGGGCAGAATGGAGGAGCAGTTTCCAGGAGTTTCTGGAAGTTCTTGCTCCACATCAGGAACACAGCACTCGAGGAGAGAGTCCTCTTCCACCAGGCTCCACCGGCAATGTGGAAGCAGCCTTGTGATAGAACTTTCCAAAGCCTGACCCCTGGCACATAGGAAAAATACAGGCAGAGGAAACTCTCCAGCAGCCAGGCCTGATGGTCAGTGAGCCTGGCAGATGTCCACCCATCAGCCCATCAGAGTGCAGTCAGGCTGGTGGGCAGTCAACCGGGTGATCCGGCACTGGCGTAATCCATCCCTCACCAGCTGTCCAGCCAGCCTGCCCTGCTGGCTTCAGGGCCAATGGAGGGCACCTTCATTCCCCCTTTCAAAGGGGAAGTTCTGGGCCCCTTTCCCATCCCGCAAGCACCCCACTGGGTCTTTTCATTCCTCTGCCTTTATTGAGCACTATATCAGCTCTCTAACGCTGCATGACAAAGCATAAAACCCCAGCGATTTCAGAGTATGCATTTCTTTAGCCTCTGAATCTGGGGCGAGTTGGTCTCTCTCGGGGGGTCTGTGTCTGCAGGCGGCTGGCAGCTGGGGTCTGGGCTCTCTCACAGGCCAGGGCCTCAGCTTGGACACCGGGCGGCTTGCCTCTGCTCCACGTGGTATCTCATCCTCCAAGAAGCTGGCCCCGGCTGTTCACAGGGAAGAGGCCAGGCTCTGAGAGAGTGAGTGGCAGCCTGAAAGGCCTCGTAGGGCTTGGGCTGCGGCCTAGATCACTTCTGCTGCCTCCTGTGGACCAAAGCAAGTACCCAGGGCACCCCAGATGCAGGGGTGGAAGAACCTGCAAAGTGTCATTGCAAAGGTCACGGCACAGGGAGGCCATTCCCTAAGGCCATCAATGCAACGGGCAGCAAACACCTTCTCGGCCCCTCTTCCCTCCACCTACGGGCTTATTTCTTTTCTTTTCTTTTCTTTTTTTTTTAATATATTTTATTGGTTTTTCACAGAGAGGAAGTGAGAGGGATAGGAAGTCAGAAACATCGATGAGAGCGAGACATCGATCAGCCGCCTCCTGCACACCCCACACTGGAGATGTGCCCACAAGCAAGGTACATGCCCCTGACCGGAATCGAACCCGGGACCTTGCAGTCCGCAGGCCGACGCTCTATCCACTGAGCCAAATCAGTCTCGGCTACGGGCCTATTTCTTGTTCTTCTAGGCCGAGCATGTCAAACTCACAGTCCAGGGGCCTGCCTACGTCATTTATGTGGCCCGTGTTAGCCTTTGAGTTTGACGGGCTTGTTCTAGGCCCTTCTCAGTTTAGTTCTTGGAAGCTTTGCCTGAATGCCCCTCTCCCATCCACTCCGGACGAAAAGAAGTGCTGGCTTCTCTTTGCCTAACATTGTTTTGGTGCCTGTCTTAAAGTCCCCAAGTCTGTCCCCAAGTAGGTGGGGTGACTTACCCAGCTGCCATTGCTGCTAGGCACCCTCCAGGGCCCATGAGCTACACTAGAGTGCCCTCCACACCTCAAAGCCAGGAATGACAGCAGAGGTGGGGGAGGGGCACTCTGGGTCAGAAGCTCTGGGGCCAGAAAGCCCGATCTTCAGAGAAGAAAGAGAAGTCATTAAGGAAAGAGATAGACACCCCCCCCCCCTTCTACCTTCCTTTTTTCTACCAACAGATTAGTGGTGCACCTCCCCCCTTCTTCTCCCCTTCCAGCTTGTCCTGGCCCTCCCCTAACTCTTTGTTAAGTGAGTTCACACCACAGTGACAGTGGAAGGGGCTGGAGCTGGGAGTCTGCAGAGCCAGCCCCAGTCCTGGCACTGCCTCAACAACCCCAGACCTCGGTAAGAACTTCCCACGGGGGCTCGGCACCCTCATTTGCAAAGTGAGCGGCGGGGAGTCCAGGGGAGTTCCAGGATCCGGTCCTGGTCCTCAGCCTGCAGGTTGGGTGGGTTACCCCCTGAAGATGCGCCTTTGAAACAGGCAGGAGGCCACCTGTGCGAGGTCCCTTGCATGCCAGGAGGCTTTGCTCCTGCCTGTGTGGGTGGCAAACCCAGTTCATGCCCACGTTCCCCGGCGGACAAGGCCAGATCGGAACTCAAGTGTTAGGGCTTGTGAGGGTGCTCGGTGCACACCCACCCCTGGCTAAAGCGCCAGTAGAAAGTGGGCTAGTTCCGACCCAGGCTGGAGAGCCGGGCCAGGGTTCTGAGAGGGGAGGGGTGGGGGTTCTGCCTCTGTGCATCAGGAAATGCAATTGGGTGGGGAAATGGGTGATGCTGGCCTTGACCTCATTGCTGAGGAGGGTGAAGAGATGCTCCTTCAGTCCCCACTCTGGGCTCTGGCTGGAAGTGGGTTTACAGTCAGGGTCTCCCTTCCTCGCCTTCCCCTCTCCCAGGATTCCCCCTGCTGCTCCCCATCCTCCCCGCTGGAACCCGCCCTTCAGTCTGGGTCACTCTGGGGGCCACCTATGTGAGCTAAAGGCACTGGACTTGGAGGTAGGCAGCCCCGAGTCAGGTCCTGGATTCCTGCCACTTCCCTTCCCCGTGCCTCAGTTTCCTCTTCCGTAAAATAGGGACCTACGGAGAGTGATGAGCTCACAGGGCGGGGCCCTTGTTTGCCCGGCCTGTGGTTTGGGTTTCTGGGGCAAAGGACAAGAAGGGAGGAGGGTCTTCCCATGAGTGCTCCTTCTTCCAAAAGCTGCTTAGACCCCCCCACCCCCAGCCTCCCCACTCCCTTCCCCTCGGGCCATTTGAATGATCTTTTCTACAAAAGCAAGTGATTTCCAAAGACAAGTCCTGGCAGCTCCCGGCAGCAAATCCCACATTTTGGACTCAGACCCTCTCATTGGCCATATGTCCAGAGCAGGTCCCGGGTGTCCGAATCGCATGCTTTATTTCTGCTGAGCCCAGGCCCCCCGCCTTCTCGGCCCAGCCCTCCTCCCTCGGGGCATCCAGCTGGCTGGGCCGGTGCCCAGGTCTCCTACTAATTTTCCAAGGACTTGCAGGACCGCAGACGTAAAACAAAACAAAACACGCTTTTGTGCCTCAGGAGGGGATGATGGGGTGAGGGGGTTCAGAACCCACTCCCCGCGCTTCTGCCAGCCCCCTGGTCTGCTCAGGGTGGGACTACGGCTCCCGGCTCAGCCCTCAGGGCCCCCTCTGCTCCCCTTTTCCCCTCCCCCCTCCCCCCACTTCCCCTACCAACACCCGACCTAGGAGCCCTTCTGCGGATAAACCTCCTGCGGTGAAAAGGCACAGCCTCTAGAGCGACAGGCAGGGCAGCCAATGGCGGCGGAGTTAGAGCATTACATCATCACCCTGTGCTCCCATTGGTTGGGAACACAGCCTTCCCGGCGCCGCATCCCCGCCCTGACTGACCTTGGGCCTCGGCTCCTCGGGCTCCCAAAGCTCGGGGCCAGGCTTGCAGAGATGGCACCTGTGGGGCGGCTGCTCGCTGGGCCGGATGGAGCCGGAGGTCCAGGCTCTGCCGCTAATTAGAGAATGCGGGACATTCTCCCCGCGGCCCCCACGCTTTCACCCGGTTCCTCCAGCCCCACCCATCCACCCATTGAGCATCCTCCCCGCAGGGCCCTGGGTCCTGAGGGCACAGAGGTCTTGATTGGCTCGCTCTCCTTTGCATCCAAAGCAGGATGTGGACATAGGGAATAGGGCAGGCCCTGTGTTAATATTATTCTATTCATGTTGTAGACATGAGCCCCCACGGGCATCGAGGCTGGGTGAGCATTGCCCGAGGTCACAGCACTGGGGTGAGTGGGGGAGCCAGGATGAGCACACAGGCCTAGAGCTCCACCCGGAGCCCCGAATCCCAGTGCCCCTGGAATGAGTGGCCGGGCCTGGCTGTGTGCCTGCTGCAAGCTCCCCGGCCCGGTGGCAGTTTTTGTCAGGAGCCCTCCCTGGACTGGCTTGCCAGTGCCAAGCTTTCCTCTGGTACTGTTGTCAGCGAGCCTGCCTGGCGATGGGGAAACGCTGTAGCTGGGATCTGAGGAGCTCAGTTCTGAGATGTCAGAAGGATGTCAGCTCTCCTACCCACACCCCCGCACCCCAGGATATGTGGCCCCTAGATCACAGTGAGCTGGCTCCTGTCAGGTCAACCGGGCATTCGATGCTGACACATCGCGCTGCTTCTCTTTGCTTGCCCCATTACTCCTGGCTCTAGATTCAGGTGTGCACAGATTCTCTGATTGATCCTGAGAAACCGATGCCCCCTCTCTAGGCCTAGTGTCCCCCAGTCTGCACCAGGAAGGAGTGGGATGGATATTCTCACACCCAAGAAACCAGTGGGCCCAACCTGTGCCTTCCTTTTTTTTAAATTTTTTTATTAAATATATTTTATTGATTTTTCTACAGAGAGAAAAGGAGAGGGATAGAGAGAAACATCGATGAGAGAGAGACATGGATCAGCTGCCTCCCGCACACCCCCTACTAGAAATGTGCCCACGACCAAGGTACATGCCCTTGACCAGAATCAAACCTGGGACCTTTCAGTCCATAGGCCGACGCTCTATCCACTGAGCCAGATCGGTTTCAGCTGTGCCTTCCTCTTGAGCTCCCTGGCATCCATGCCTGCGCCCTACAATGTAGGCTCAGGCGTCTGTGTGCTTACTAGGACCAACACCTCTAACCTCAGGGAAGCTTCTGTGGCGTCAAGCTTTTAGAGACTTAGGCCGTGAATTCCTGACCCCTTTCCCACTACTCCTTGGTACGTGCCGTGTCGGGGAATGGAGAGAAACCCAACTCCGAAGGATGGTCTTGAGAAAGAGGCAGCTGGCTTGCTCGGTGTGGCACTGGCAGGATCCCAGGGAGAGGTTTCTGGTAGACAGAATGCAGCTGCGCGTAAAGAGCGGTGAAGTTTCCCAGAAGGAGCTGTTTTGTGAGAGTGAGCTCCCTGTCTCCAGAGGCATGCAAGCAAATTGCTTTCACTCATGCCTCCAAAATGCCCTATGCCAGGTGCGGTGCTCACTTTGGGGGTACAGAGAAGAAGGAGGCCCAGGGAGGGGAAACAGGTGCTTTAACAGGTAACTGCAACCCTGTGAGTGTGAGCACAGGGAGGCAGGGCCGGAGCCTGAGTCTGCCTGGAAGTCTGAAGGCTGCGTTGAGGATGAGGATGCAGCCCTTGGTTGAACTTTAAGGAGGACCAGAAGGGTGTCAGGCAGCATTCATTCATTCATTCATTCAAGTTCATTTTCTGAATTATAGTTGGAAGGGCATGTTGCAGGAAAGATGTAAGTATTGAAAGGACAAAGCAGAAATGAACTCCCCTCCATCTTGTCCTATAGGGCTGGGCCCCCTGCCTAAACCCCCTCCCTTTTCTGGGAGGGGCCACAGGTGTGCCAGCAATGCCCTAGCTTCCCTGACCACCACCTGAATGGACCAATGAAGCTCCAGGAACACAGCGAGGGTCCTAATGATGCTAAACCACAGAAAGACCCTAATTCAAGTGACCATTCTCTGTAACCCTCGTCACCTCCTTAAGCCCTCCCAATTATCCTACCCCATAAAACTCATTGTTCCGCCCCTGCTCGCTGCTACGCCAGAAAGAGGCTGGGAGCCAAACCCGGGTTTGAATAGACTCTTTGCTTTTGCATCGGAAAAGGCTCCCTGGTGGTTGATTATTGGGGACCCCGAACTCTGGGCATAACAAGTATCAGGGGAGGATAGGCCTGGGGACTTTCCAAGTTCAGATTGGCTTTCACCTTGGGTGGTCCGAATTAATCGCCAGGTAGAGATGCTTCTGGGGGGACATCTCCCCAGCTCCATGGAGCTCCGGGAGGGGCCTGGGGCTCCTTCTTCTTCGTAGGTTTGTCTGTTGGGTGCCACCCCTCCTTTTCCCTTCTCACTGCACACCAGCCCATCCAGTGTCTGAACTGCTTGCTCTAGAGGGATGTGACTGAGGAGGCTGGGAGCTGGGTATCCTAGCAACGTCTGTAGCTGCTATCTGCAGAGCTCAGCCCAGACTTAAGACTCCTTCTAATTCCCCAGCCTTCCACTAATGGTGTGCCTTCCGCAGGGATGGGGTGTGGGCAGGAAGTGTAGCATCCAGCTCCATCACTCTCTCTCAAACAACACAGCCAGGAATGGGGAGCATAGGAGAACCAGGGAGTCTCTTTGTTTGTTTGTTTGTTTAATCTTCATCCAAGGATTTTCGATTGCTTTCTAGAGAGTGGAGGGAAGGGAGGAGGGGAAGAGAAAGAGAGAGAAACATTTACGTGAGAGAGACACACTGATTGGTTGCCTCCCAAACTCATCCCGATGTGGGCTGGGGAACCTGCAACCTAGGTATATGGCCCTGGCTGGGAATTAAGCTCGATGAACAAAGCTGAGGCTACATTACCGCTGGCCTCACATGCTGCTGCGATGGTGGGAGCGCCAGCATCCGCTGTGGAATGTGAGCGGATGCTGCGGAGAGA
>JAAGEH010000076.1:120997-153877 GCA_011751065.1 Lasiurus cinereus | reverse complement strand
GAAGGGTTTGGGGGTAGCAGCCTGAGTGGAGGTTTAGAGGGAGAGTGAAGCATGGTGCCTTGTGAACGTGAGAATTGTAAATCTAGGTGGCTTGCCGGAAATGTTCTCTCTTGCCCCCCATTTTTTTTTATTGTGGTAAAATACATCTAACACACAATTTACTGTCCTAACCATTTTTAACTTTACAGTTCAGTAGTGATGAGTATATCTACTAGTACAATATTACACAACCATCACCACCATCCATCTCCAGCTCCTTTCATCTTGTAAAATAGGAACTTTAAACCCATGAAACAATACTTCTCCACTCCCCCAACCCTAGCAATTTCCATTCTACTTTCTGCTCGACGATTTTGGCTATTCTAGGTACCTCACCTAAGTAGAAGAATGTAGTATTTATCTTTTTCTGTTGTCTTATTTTACTTTGCTTAAATTCTCAAGGTTCATCCATGTTGTAGCATATATCAGAATTTCCTCCCTTTGTAAGGCTGAACAATATCCTGTTATATGTATACTAGAGGCCTGATGCATGACATTCGTGCATGGTTAGGGTCCCTAGGCCTGGCTGGCGATCAGGGCCGATCTGTGGGGCAACTGGGCAGGGCAATCAGGGGGGAGGGGAGCTCATTGCACCCACCTTGGCTGGCCTGAGGCCTGTGGGCTAAAGCAGCTCCTGTGTTGAGTGAGTGTCTGCCCCCTGGTGGTCAGTGTGCATCATATCGACCGGTTGTTGCTCTGATTGTCCCCCCTGTTTGGTTGATTTGCATATTAGGCTTTTATTATATAGGATACCACATCTTATGTATCTATTCATCTGTCAATGCTCAATTGGCTTTCTCCCGCTTTGCTATATAAGTGGTCTCTGATGAATTTCACTTTGTTAAATGGTGTCATTTTTACTGAGTTCAGAAAGGGAGAGAGAGATAGAAACATCAACGATGAAGAGAATCATTGATTAGCTGCCTCCTGCAGGCCCCCTACTGGGGATTGAGCCTGAAACCTGGGCATGTGCCCAGACTGGGAATTAAACCATGACCTCCTGGTTCATAGGTCCACACTCAACCACTGAGCCATACCAGCTGGGCTCTGTTGTGTTATTGACTTTCTATCCCTCATTTTAAGAATACAGCAAGAGCTATGAAACATATATATGTATGTATATGTATGTGTATATATATATATATATATATATATATATATTTAAACATTTTTTTTTATCTTTGGTGATGCTATAGACCAATATTTAGCAATAGTTCAGAATATCCAGCTGCCACAAGCTCCCAGCGTCAACTGGCAGGCCCTTGCCTTGCTTTGCCCTGGGTTCCCTGTACACTTACACTCCTTCAAAACCCAGCTCCAGGCAGGATCTCGAGCCCAACCACGCCCATGTTCCCAGGGCCCCTTTTGCATTGCCGCATCAGACAGCTGAGCAATCACAGCCCATTTCCATTTTTGTCATCTCCGTTGCTAAGTTTCAGTGCCTTGCAGGTGGGAGCTGGGTCATCTGTATCTTCAACCTGGACCTAGTGCCATACCTGGCACCCGGAGACACTCCGGAAATTTTGCTCAATGAATGGCTCATAAAACCTGTAATTTTGGGTAGCGACGGGGACTCTGTCACCTCCCCCGGAAAAAGCCATTTCTCCTTCTTTTTGAGTCATACTTTGCGTGCGAACTCTTCCCTTATTTCCATTACATTAGCTAATTAGTTCAAGGCGCGAGCTTTTTCTTGGACATTTTCCACCAAAGATATAGTTGCCTTCCATAAATAATTCAGGTGCTCACTGCGTATCCCAGTTACAAGACTGAGAGCCTTTGCTACTTCTGAACAGGCCCAAACACTCAGAGAGAGCATCCACCCTGCAGGGGGTCTCGCCAGGCAGGTGCTGAGGAGGAAGGCGCCTCCTGTGCCAGGCTGCAGTTCCCGGAGATGGCTCCCCAGTCCTTCCCACCACCCCCCATGTGTTTCTGCAGTGTGACCTTGACAGTCCTCCCAGGGAGAGGGGCACCTAGAAGATGCGCATGGAGGATGAGGGAGCATGAGAGGAGCCTGGGTTTTTGGAGACACAGTGGAGCCACTGTCATGTCCCACTTTTTTACTTTGTGTGTGTGAGATGTCAACTATCTTAGGGCCCTTTTTTTATTTTTTATTTTTAAAGTATATTTTATTGACTTTTTACAGAGAGGAAGGGAGGGGGATAGAGAGTCAGAAACATCGATGAGAGAGAGACATCGATCAGCTGCCTCCTGCACGCCCCCCAATGGGGATGTGCCCGCAACCAGGATACATGCCCTTGATCAGAATCGAACCTGGGACCTTTTAATCCACAGACTGATGCTCTATCCACTGAGCCAAACTGGTTTTGGCTTAGGGTCCTCCTTCGAAGGGAGTGCCTGCTCTCCCCTCCATCCAGATGGACCTGTGCTTTCTTTGACTTGTAGGGTGACTTGTCAGGATGCAATGGAAATGGAAACACCACCCAGCACTGGTCCCTCACTCACCCCCAAACCACAGATGGCTTCAGATTCAGGAACACGTGTGAATCTGCCTCTCACAGGCTTCTGTTATCCACTCATGGGCCTCTTTGATGTTATTTCCAATGGTATCTTCCAGCCCCTCTTATAACCGACACCCATACACACTCAAGGGCCCTGAAGAGGTTAAATAAAGCTGGTGGGCAGGGACCCTCCGCCAAGCAGCCTCTCCTGCTCTCAGTTCCCACCCTCCCTCCCTCCCGTTCTCTGATGTTGTACGCCTGCCTGGGCCGTCACATTTAATTCCCCTCCATTATGCGGCGTTTGTTTGGTTATAATTTGGAGGAAAGAACAGGGCACCCGCCCTCTGGGCTCTTGTAACACAAATGGCCTTCCAGCCCACACCACTCGGACAAATAATAGGCCCTCCTGTGGGAAAGCCCAGGCGGGTGCCCTGGGGCGTCCCGTGTCCCTTGTTCCTGGGGACTGACCACCTTCATCTGACTTCAAGTGGCCTCTCCCACATTGGCTGCCCCATCTGGTGACTTCCGTGGCTGAGGTCAGCGCTCTCCCTCAGGGACCCTGGTTGCTATGGGGGCTGATGCCCTGAGCTCCATCCAGATGGAGGAGAGAGGAGGAGTCCCTGATGGAAGAGGGGCCCAGGGAGAAAGGAGAAGAGGGGGGCCCAGATGGAGGAGAGAGGAGGGGCCAGATGAAGGAGAGAGGAGGGGGCCCAGATGGAGGAGAGGGCCCAGATGGAGGAGAGAGGAGGGGCCAGATGGAGGAGGGGCCAGATGGAGGAGAGGGCCCAGATGGAGGAGAGAGGAGGGGCCAGATGGAGGAGGGGCCAGATGGAGGAGAGAGGAGGGGCCAGATGGAGGAGGGGGACCAGGAAGAGGAGAGAGGAGGGGGCCCAGGTCAGCAGGAGAGTTATCCAGACCAGAGGGAGGGAAGTGGGAGGGAAGCAGACCCAAACCAAGGCCCGGCCCTGCCTGGTCCCAGCCCCATCTCACTGGTCGCCATGTCTGATGGCATCATTGCCTCCACCATCAGGCTGGGACCTCCATCAGCCTCTGAATTGTACTCGCCTCTCATCCCAGGAGCCAGCGTGGGGCTTGCCAGACAGATGATATCCTGTGCGTCCCATGGGAGTGGGGAGCTCCAGGACTGTGGTTCCAGTAGCTGGACCCGGCCTGGCATCGGCCTCCACTTGCCACTCGTGTTTGACCTTTATTTCCAAAAGCTCCCGTGGGTGACATGCTAGGTTATGTTCTGGAAGATTATTTATTCATAGTCAGTGTTTCCACTTGAAATCCTATGGGACTTTGCAACTCATATAACAGACGCCTAGGGAACGTTTACCATGAGCCAACACTGTTTTAGGTGTTAACTCATTCAATCCTTACAATGGCCCTATGAAGTAGGTACAATCTCTCCCCAAGTTCTACGGAAACCTGAAGAGGTTAAATAAAGCTGGTGGGCAGTGACCCTCAGCCAAGCAGTCTCTCCTGCTCTCAGTTCCAACACTCCTTCCCACTCTCTGATATATGCCTGCCTGGGCCATCAGCAGGCAGCTTCCAAACTTTCTGATCACGCACCCTGCCAGCTCCAACTTCTGAGCATGCGTCCCTCCAAATATGTGCATTGAAGTGCCCATAAATTATGTTCAAGCACTGCTATCAGGAATTAAAATCTCAAGGCCCAATATAGACTTAGTGCCGTGCCTTCCTTTACAATGATGGAAAGAAACACACTTCTTCAGAGAGTCTCCTTGAGAATTTAAGATTGAGGGCAAAAGGTGATTGCTTCTCAGAATTGTCAGCGGTTTCATCTCAGTGCAGCTGAAAGGGAGGGCTGTCCTCAGCAGAGAAGAGGGTCAGCATGGTCCTTTGCTCGTTTTCCTCCTGAGCTCATGGGTTTAGTACTCTCTTCAGCCTGTCGATTCTTGCCGGAGTCTTTGAAAGCCATCTGCCCACTTGGTGAGAGTTGACTTAATGAAAAACAACAACAACAACAACAGAGAGTTTGCAAACCCAGCTGCCGGGGTAAACCCAACATTGTAAAACTAATGCGAAGGGGCCTGCCATGAACTCCTCTACACTGTGGTCACCTGACCAGGACACCCTAGAGGTGAATTCATAGGACTTCATTTCTTTCCTTCTACATCAGACCTTTTTTTTTAAAAAAATATATTTTATTGATTTTTTACAGAGAGGAAGGGAGAGGGATAGAGAGTTAGAAACATCGATGAGAGAGACATCGATCAGCCACCTCCTGCATGCCCCCTATTGGGGATGTGCCCGCAACCAAGGTACATGTCCTTGACCGGAACTGAATCTGGGACCTTTCAGTTCACAGGCCGATGCTCTGTCCACTAAGCCAAACCGGTTTCGGCTACATCAGATCTTGATAAAAATTCTATTATTGTCTCTGTGCACTCCAACAAATCAGCTCTCACACCCACAATCGTTTATTTCTTGGCTTCTCTGATGTTTGCTAGCATTTTCTTCTAGGGCTTCCCAGAGTTCTTACACGCGATCCCGTCCCTTTTCACACAGAGTAAGCCTTTGGCTGACCAAACAAACATTTAAAAATACCCACAGATAATTTTTTGATCAAATAAATACAGGCTCAGAAACACAAACAGTTCTCAAAACACTTCATGTGAGATAGGCTCAAAATAGGTGATCTGTGTTTAGTATTACACAGGGTCGAAAGTCTAAGCTTCATTCGATGAGACCAAGTAGACAGATACTCCGAGAGGCTTACAAACCTTCTAAATGGACCCTTTCTACCTGTCACATGTTGGGTCAGCATTTACATAGGAACAGGCATGGGTCTTAGGTGGTCATTGGCTGGAGTGATCATGGGAATAGTGGGCCCAGCTGGACTTGTACTTCCCAAGGAAGCAGAGAGATTCCATAGGGCAAGCACCTGAATCTCGGAGAGATTAAAGGTCCCACAGATCGTTAACGGCGGAGCTAGATTAAAAGCTAGGTCTTTTAATAGCTGCTGCAGCATAACAAGCACGTTCTTTATTCTTTCGTGTATTAGGCAGCTTTTGCCACAGTAGTGCTGTGTAACAAAATATCCCCAACACATGTGAAATAGTCACAATGGACTATTTTTTAAAGTGTGGTTGTTTTTGTTCACTAGTATTTTTGCTAATACTTTATTTAATATTTTTTCTACCTGCATCATACATGAGGTTAGTGGGGTCTGTTTTACATCCTTTTGAGGTAGCCATGACCTATACATGCATGATAATGTGAACGACAGGTTCTCATGAACTTCACTTTGCAACTTTCTTCTCTCCTTTCACCACACAGGTGTTATCATCTTCCAAATATGCCCCCTCTTTGCTTCCTTTTTGCCTCACGCACCATTGGTTTTTCCATTTTCTTCATTCACCCTCAAGGCTGTTTCTTGTTCTGTCTCCTCCTTGGGAATAGATGAAGGTTGATGGTATTAGGAAAGTGAACAGGACTTGGATACACACATATCAACCTGGTATTTTCTTTCTTTATTGATTAAGGTATTACACATGTGTCTTTATCTCCCCTATTGCACCCCTCCTCCCCCCACCCCATTCATGCCCTCACCCCCCTGGTGTCTGTGTCCATTGGCTAGGCGTATACATATGCATACAAGTTCTTTGGTTGATCTCTCCCCCTTACCCCTGCCCTCCCCTACCTTCCCTATGAGGTTTGACGGTCTGAGCGATGCCCAACGTGGTATTGAGGCACAGCTCAGCCATTCACCAGTTCTGTGATTTGGAGTCAGTTGCAGGATCTTTCAAAATCTCAGCTTTCTTATCTGTACAATGGGAATGATAGTCAATCATGCCTTTCCCTCATAGGATTGTTTTTTTTTTGTTGTTGTTTTTGTTTTTTTTTTAAATATATTTTATTGATTTTTTACAGAGAGGAAGGGAGAGAGATAGAAAGTCAGAAACATCGATGAGAGAGAAACATTGATCAGCCGCTTCCTGCACACCCCACTATGGAGATGTGCCCGCAAGCAAGGTACATGCCCAACCGGAATCGAACCTGGGACCTTTCAGTCCGCAAGTCGACGCTCTATCCACTGAGCCAAACCAGTCTCGGCTCCCTCATAGGATTATTGATAAGAGTAACACAATGAAACAAATGTTTGTTGTAACTCCTCACGAAACCCATTCCTTCTTTTTTGGGCAGAGCCTTAGATAACATTTCCCACTCTTCCTTGCAGTTAGGGGTGTCCCTGTGCCTGTGTGTCAGCTGATGACATGATCAGAATGATATGTGCCACCTCCACATCTCCTGCTAGTTTGATGTAGACAAGTAAGGTGAAGATGATGGAGCTGCAATGTGGAAGGAGGCTGGGTCCCTGAGTCACCACATGGAGGAGAGTCGCCTGCTAATTGGAAACACCGTTTGGGACTCTACAAGAATAATTATTTCATTAACTCCCATCCCATTTGGCCCACTGTCCATTTTAGGGGTTTGCTTGTTACAGCAACTAGCCTTACTCTAACTAATACCATGCTCAATACATATGACTTCTTCCTCTCACTTTTTTTTTTTCTCTTCATGACCCACATCAACATGCCAGCTTCCTACGGAGACTTTCTCCAACCTCCTCAGATAAAATGAATGAGTCATCCTTTCTTTGTGCTCCCAGTGCAATCAGCATAAACCCCATCCCAGTGGCAAACTGGGTTGTGAATTCCTTGTTTACATATCTCCTTCTTGAGACGCCTGGCCCAGAGCTGGTGCTCAGCCAGGGTGACTAGCTTGACTGAAGAATGACAGCCTAGGGTGCAGGTGCATCCAATGCATGTTCTAACAGAGACTGAAGGCTGGCTAATGTCTGCAGAAGAGTGTGGCTAAAACACATGGAGCTTTCGTCCAACTTGAAGTCTCAGAGCAAACGCTTGGCCCAGTTACAGCTTTGGCTCACCGCCAGGGACAGCTCTCAGCAAGGGCTCCTGTTTTTGCAACGGTACAAATGACGTAAGTTACTTGAGTCCTTCACTTCATACCACATAAGGTTCAGGTCTTGGCTGTGTCTGGAATTGGCCGTGTGGTCTTGGACATGGCACACACACCCTTCCCTACGGCTGCCCCCCACCTTTGCTCTGGCTCCAGGAACTGCCTCTGGGAGTGGGGGAGACCACTCCTGATCTGAAGGTGGGCCTCGACACGCTGAGCTGCAGGGACCTGAGGCTGGGAGAGGCAGCCCTCCGGCTTCTCTGAGGTTTCAGGTGGCACTCCTGTCAGCAGAATCCGGATCAGGGCCCCCGGCCTCAGCTTTCCCTGCCTTGGCCAGCTCAGCCCGGTCAGTCTCACTGCTCCAAACTCCCCAAAGCAGACTTTTTGAGGGCCTAGCCGGTGTGACTCAGTGGTTGAATGTTCGACCTCCTGGTTCACAGGTCCCCAGTGTGGTGCGCATAGGAGGCAGCTGATCAATGATTCTCCCTCATCATTGATGTTTCTGTCTATCTCTCTCTCTCTCCCTTCCTCTCTAAAATCAACAAAAATATATTAAAATAAAAAAAGACTGTGTGTGGGCCACCCCACAAGTCAGACACAATTAAAACAACACTGGAAATACCATAGTCCGGCTGAGTTTTGATGGTGTTTTTACTGTATGATGTAGAAAAATCCTTCTAAAATATTTTGTTTTTCTTCATTTATTTTTGCTCCCCTGTTTGCTGTCATCTCCAGCACTTGCTGGGCCTCCTTCTGTAGGATCCAGGAGGCAAGCGATATTTGTCTGAAAGCACCTTGAAGGTTGCAAGTCCCTGGTATCCGCGGGAGCAGAGCCCAGGTCCTGCCCACATGGGCAGGCGCTAAACTTCCCCTTACATGTGGTTGCCAAGAAGCCAGGTCTTGGAGTTGCAGCCCCTTTCCTGGGTGCCTGTGGTGCTTGGAGGAGGCAGGAAGTCTTGCAAGCTGCAGAGTGTGGGGGTGAGGGTGTGACAAAGGGCGCTGGGGACCAGGAATGGAAAGCCAGCAGGGAGGGGCTGTGGAACATGCCACCTGCTCCATCCCTTGGGCTCTGGGTGAGGCGGAACCTGTGGAACGAGCCCAGGTGTTTCCTATGCTGGGCCTCACAGCAACTGGCAGGGACGGTGGCTTGTGGGCTGGGGGCTGGAGGCTGGGGACCTTCCAGTTTTCTTTCTGACGTCCCAGTGGTGGAAGTGACACAAAACGGTTGAAAAGCATGCTGTTTGGAGCCAGATTGCACAGCTTCAAATCTGGCCTCCATCATGCAATGGCTCCATAAACGTGGGGAAATTACTTAATGTTTCTGAGACAGGAATTGGTCCAAACTGGGAGACATTTTAAAAAGACTCCTGTTTTACAGAGGATGCTGCTGAGGTCCTGGGTAGGGAAGAAGCTCGCCAAGAATCCCAGCTAGTAGCAGGTGAGCTGGAGCCTGAACCAAGGACTTCCGGTTCCCATCTGAGTACTGCATCCATTACATCAGAGTGAAATTGGGTACAAATAGCATCCACCCACCAATTAACCCCATTTAACCATCCACCCATCCACAAATTCACTGATTCTTCCACTTATCTATCTATATACCTCATCCTATTCATCCATACCACTGGTTACAATCAGGAATCTCATCTATCATCCATCATTTATCTATCCATCCATCCCTCTATCCAACTACTCCTTAACCAGCCATTTACCCACCATTCTATCCATCCTCTGTCTATTCACTTACCCATCTTTCCATCCCACCACCACGACATCCATCAACTCAAGGGGAATGGCTGTTGGGTATATAACAAGGAGTGTTTGTCATAGGGTATGAGAAGCTGCAATTATTACTATTAAACCTCTTGTTTCTAATTCAATTCAAAGTAGTACTGAATTGCTATTAAGTTCATAGCATTGTGATAAGCACTGGTGGGTAGGGGAAAGGATTCAGGAAAAACACATGTAACATTTCATCCTAAAGAAATATGACAACTAAAGGCAATTCAAGACCCTGGGTTGGATCTTGGCCTGGAAAAATTAGAAGAAAAAAAAACACAACAAAACAAAACACAAACCCAAAAAACAAAAAATCAAAACACCACAAAACAAAACACAAACCCAAAAAACAAAAAAACAAAAACCCACAAAACTATGAAGGACATTATTGAGACAATTAATGAAATTCTAAATTACTTCATTTCCTGATCAAAAAAATATTTTAAAGGAAATTCCCACTGAAGTATTTAGGGATAAAGGGGCATGATATCTCTGACTTACTTGCAAATGATTTCAGGAAAAAATTTTGATATATCTATATGTATAAAAGCCTAAGCGACCATTATAACCAGTTGACCCAACAACCCGCTGACCAATGGCTATGATGATGCACTGATCGCCAGGGGGCAGGCACTCAATGCAGGAGCTGCCCCTTGGTGGTCAGTGTGCTCCCACAACCAACCTCCTGTGGGCAGCCAAGGTATCTTCCTCTGGCTGGCCAGTCCCGATCGGCCCCAATCACTGGCCAGGCTGAGGGACCCCACCCATGCACGAATTCGTGCACCGGGACTCTAGTATCTATATCTATATCTATATTTATATCTATATCTATCTACATATATATATGAACATGGCAATACAGTGGTACCTCGAGATATGAGTTTAATTCGTTCCGTAACCTTGAGGCGTGGGAAACTATGAGACACTCGAGTCTCGGTAAACTGGTGGGTCATGTGCAGCCGGCCGATCTGCGCGATTACTCCTATCTCAAATGTTGCTCGTATTTCAAAGCAAAAATCGCTCGCTCGATGGCTCGTATCTCAAAAATCTCATATGTTAGGGCACTCGTATCTCGAGGTACCACTGTATATAATTATATAAGTGATGGGTTATGAAAATTGATTGTTTTTGAGAATCAAGAAAAAGGACTGAAGTTTTCAAAATTACTTTTGATTGCTAGACTGTCTCTGAGTACAATTTCATGCAGAGACTGATTCACATGGAGCCCTGTGTTTTATCCAGGTTACAAATGTATAACTACTCCCCACCAATTAGCAAAGAGGAGAATGGGGGAGGGGGTTGGCTCGAGAAGGTCAGCTTCCAATAGTCATTGGAAGACATTGGAGGTAGAGCTTGAGGTGTGAGTGGCAGCTGAATAGAGGAAGAGGAAGCTATGGGAACCCAGGTGAGAAAGGGGAAAGGCACAGAGAAGATGGCTATTTATGGAGAATTGTACTAGGCTCTTTTATATATCTTTATTTTGCTTAATCCATATAAATCCCTGCTAAGTACTTCTTGTTAATTATATTTACAGATGAGGAAATGGAGTCCCAGAGAGATTGCCCATACCACTGGTAAGTGGCAGAACCAGGAATCTCATCAGTCCAAAGACCAGCGATGCCAAGCTGCCTCAGGAAAGAACATGGCTTGTGAAGATATAGGGAGAGATGAGAAGAGATGGGCCAGAACAGAAAGATCTCGAAGGCTAGGAGTAAAAGCCCGGACTTGACAGCATAGATTCCCAGAAACCTACCCTCAGGGAAGGAGCCTGGGGGATGTAGAATGTTAACAGTGGGGGCCAGGGGTTCACAGTGTTATTCAGCCACCACAGGAGTGGGGGGCCCAGAAGGCCTTCTTAAGAGAACCCAGTGGGCAGACCCCGAGCCTGCCTGGTTCTCCTCCGGGGAGGAACTGTGTTTTATTCGCCACGGCCCCAGGCACATTTCCATTTGGACAGGAGGGTTTGTGATTCTGTGTGGGCAGGCTCCAATTGTGAGCTTGCCAGCTGCTGCTTCCTGTTCTCTCCTGCCACAGGATGCAGGAAAGAGCCCCCCCCCCCCGCCCCGTTTCTGCCTTGCAGAATGGGTGATGACTGGGTGCACACCAGCTGTTCAGTGAACCCAGCCTCCCTCTGCTTGGTGACTTGGCCTGTCGCCCTGCCCACCCGGTCAGTCCTGCTTTCCATACCAGGCCCTTCCGGAATGGGCAGAGGGGCTCACCCTGGGACACCCAGGGCCGAGACAAGGCTGAGGCCTGGAGGAATGGCTCGAAGGCAGGGTGAGGGGAGCAGTGAAAGCCAGAAAAAAAAATCATTTGGGATTTCAGCCAAGCAGAAGTAGATTTTTTTCTCACGAGGCCAGGGGTCTGTTCTTTCTGTCCCCTGGAGGTGGACTATGATGAGGCCTTGCAAGATAGCTGCACCACAAGACGGAAGGAGCCTGCATCTCGGAAGGACAGTGAGGAGGTTCGCTGAGCAACCACCCTGAAGACATACCCAGGGCTAGTGTGAGCAAAAATAACTTCAGTTGCAGTGATTTGTTACCTGTTGGGGCCTACTTGTTACAGCAGTTAGCCTAGCTGACTAATCCACAGTCTGCATAATCCATAGGTCATGCAGAGAACACCCTATTCCTGGTTAGAGTATCAGTTCCCTCTGTCATCTTGGGCCAATCACTTCTCTGGATCTCAATTCCATCATCTGTGAGAAGAGAGGATCAGTTAGGTCAGTGGTTGGCAAACCGAGGCTCGAGGGCCACATGTGGCTTCTTGGCCCCTGGAATGTGGCTCTTCCACGTACAGTGCGATTGAAACTTCTTGGCCCATGCGCAGAAGTCGGTTTTCGGCTCTCAAAAGAAATTTCAGTCGTTGTACTGTTGATATTTGGCTCTGTTGACTAATGAGTTTGCCGACCACTGAGTTAGGTGATTTCCAAAGTCCTTTCTATTTTCTGAAAAGTGGACAGAATAGCACTCCATCACGTATTTGACAAAATGCCCCCAAATATCCTTACTTTTACTGATAATATGGTAAAAGAGAAACTCACAAATTATAGGCAGAGGTGGGTGCTAGCAGGTTGATGCTTAAGGAGCATAGATTAGTGGTAGATCAATAACAACCCAGAAAGGAGGACTATTGTGACCTACGACGGGGTTCTTTTAAAAGCCAACCGTTGGGACAAACTCACAGAAAGGAAGTTGAATAAAGATATGGGCAACACACACAGAAAGCTGGCTCATCAATGAATGAGGGACCCATGGTTCAAAACAGTCTCAATAAGGTGAGATGTGAGACAAAGGCAACAAAGGGGAATGAACTAAGATAAATTCAAGTCCTACAAAATACTCAAGGGGAAGGGAGCTTGCGTTGGCAAAAGACCTTAGCAACAGGCGATGCAAAAGTGACCTGGATCTTTTTGTTGACACAGGTTCTCTTAGAGCCAGTGCTTCTGGAGTCCCGGCTGCGGGAACCTGATAGCATCTGAAGCTGCACCAAGCAGTCCCCCAAGGAGTCCCAGGAGGGGGAAGGAGGTGATTATCCTGAAGGTCAGGCCATACCTGGTGTCTCCCCTGTGCTATTTGGGGCCACTACTGCTTCAGAAAAGCGGTCAGAAAACTCCTTCTGGAAAGGCCCAGGGAGTATAGGTGCGCTCCCATTTCAATAATAAACAATAATAAACAAGTAAGTGTGACGGTGTTCTAATAAAACTTTAATCATTATAAAAACAAATAATGGGCCAGCGTTGGTCCTTGGACTCTAGTTTGCCAACCCCTACTTTAGGAAAAAAGACATAAATACCTGGGATGGTGAGGATTCTGGAATTTGGGGGCCTGCCTACGTGGATTGGTAAAATAACGGCGTGGAGTAAAGGATGGAGAGCAAGGCATGCTCACTCAGTGGTCCCAGAGGGATAACCCGAATGACTGCAGTTACAAAAAGGCTATTTTCACTCATGCCCAAGAAGGCCCCATCAAACAACCACGGGATGATTCTGTGTCATCAGAGGTGTGCAAGCAGAGGCTGGGAGACAGGGGGCTGGGCTGGATGTTCTGTTAAGCTCAGTCTTCCTCTGGAACTTCTCTGCCTCCCTTGACGGCCTTGTCTTCCCACCCCTCCTGGTACCCTGTGCTGAGCTGGTACATGCCATCCACCTAGTGAGGCATAAATAATCCATTGAAGATGCATAGTCTCTTTGATCTGAGGCTCCAGGTGTTAGGGAGACATATGTAGGGCTGGCTGATTGGAGCTTGTGGTGAAGCCCTGTGGAAGCCAGGAGGGAGGAGGAGTGGCAGCGCCAGCCTGGACAGAGGGCGGCCATCTTTAAAGCCATGAAGAGGGGCTTCCCAGTCGCCAGAGCTGAAGCAATTATCCCTCAGTCTCCAGTTTGTTCTGGTCTTTGTTAGCCTGGGCTGAGTGGCTCCATGGAGGTCATGCCACGAGACTGGCTGGGCTGTTGTCTCTGTTGCTCTCACAATCTCTCTTTTTTTATTTTAAATTAAAAAAAAAATTATTGTTTAAGGTATTACAAATAGTAGTACATGTGTCTCTCTCTGTGCTCCTCCACCCCCCGCACTGACCTTCCCCCGGCCTCCCTTACCCCCTGGCACTTGCCCTCGTCCCCTACCCCTAGTGTCTGTTGTTGTGCTTATATGCATGCATGCAAGTCCTTCAGTTGACCTCTTACCCCCTCAACCCTCCCTTACCTTCCTGCTGAGTTTGACAGTCTGTTTGATTCTTCTTTGCTTCTGTCTATTTTTGTTCAGCGGTTTGTAATGTTCTTTATTATCCATAAAGGAGTGAGATCATGTGGTATTTATCTTCACAATCTCTTTATATATGATCTCCCACTAGCCCTTCACTGGGAGGTTTGGAGGGCAGTGAACCATGTTCCCCTGCCCCTGGGAATTCTGAGTAATTCTCTTGCAGGATCATGGAGTGGCATAGGCCAGGCTCTCTGGTCAGGTTCTCTCTCCCCAGGGCACCCTGCAAGAAGGAGTTGGTGATGGGAATGGTACCTGGGTTTCTGGCCTCCCAGACCTCCCAATGCCATCAATAGGCCAAGAGCCTGCCTTGGGCCTGAGAAAGCAAGTACTGTCAGCCAAGGCGGAGGAACTCAGCCACCAGCAGTGCCTGGGAGGTGTGGCCAGCTGACATTGCCTTGGTCCTGGCCTTAACCACGAAGGTCAGTATGAAGTACAGACAGAGTGAGGGGAGAGTGGGGTCTCCAGAGCATGGACATGTGCCATCTGTGCCCCCTGTTTCCCCACTACCTCCCTCAATTTATTAACAACTCTTGGAATTTCTCAGACAAGGGAGATCCTCCAGACACCCATAGTGGCTGAGTGTGCAGTCACTAAAGTCCAACCAAACTCCTGAATCCATCAGTTAGTATGTGATCTGGGAAAGACATCCCACCTCTCTGGGCCTCTACTTTCTCATCTGTAAAATGGGATGGTCATAGTATCTTCCACACAGGGGTAGGAGGATTAAATGAGTTCACTCGTGGAACGGTGCCTGATGTACAGCATGTGCTAAGTAAACGTTAGCCACGGCTCCTAAGGACAAGGGCTCAGGGAGGAGAGCAGGAAAAGAGAGACCTGGAGGAGAAAAGGATACAGAGAAAGGCATCCAAAGAGGGAGAAGAGGGCGAAGAGGGAATTAAGAGGACAGAGATAAAATGTGGGAGCCACTTGGGTGCTTGCTGGTCTTGTCCACTCAGGGTCTGCTCAGGGCTCACTTTCTTGTTCTTTCCTCCCCCATGTAATCTCCCGGGAATTCTGAGGCATTCTGCTTCCACCCCACACCCCAGCAGTTGCCATGGTGATGGAAATCTATACCCAGTGGAAAGTTCTCAGTGCTTAGCAACGAGGCTGCGGCACCTTGCCTCCCGCCTGTCTGCCTGTGCGTGGGCGGCCAGCTACGGCTGCTGCCAGGATTCGGGGCCAGCAAGGCCTCCATGGAGCCCCAGCCTCCCCGCCAATGAATCTAGGATGGGGGCTCTGGCATGACTGGCACCAGGGACCCTCAGAGAATATCTATTCCATTCCATGTTACAGGTGGGACATTGGGTCAGAGAGGGGACTGATTCAAGGTCGACCAGGACTCCTGACTCGCCTGGGTTCTTTCTCCTGGGCTTAGCTGTGAGTCCAGCAGGCACCCTGCAGCTGAGGACATCACAGAGAGGACTAGCTACATGGCAGGCCAGCCCCAGGGAACAGGCCAGCTGCTGAGAGCCAGATGCAGGCAGGAAAACAAGGGCGCCTGGGGAGAGTCCCTCTGGCTGCCTCCCCTTCCCCCAGAGACAGGGTTTGTTGGGGTGCTGTGTTTGCTCCCTTCCCAAAAGCCCCAATGCAAAAAAGGTCACAAAGCTACCCTTCAGCAGCCATCCTCTAGCCTTGCCTGACCAGGGTCCCACTGCCTCATCTTGGCTCTTCACTCTACCCCAATCCAGCTGATTGAGCCCCAGTTCACACCAGGAAGCCAAGGACCCCTTTCAGGGGTTGGTAGGTCATCCTGGCTTAACCAGGGGTCTCCTACCTTTGACTTATCTAGCTCCTTTTTTTTTCTTAGGGATTCCATGTTTTCAAAATCGTCCCTCAGCAAACAGCTTTTATTGAGTAATCATGTTCATCGTAGCCCAGTTTTGATCATTAAAGCTTTGTAGACATTGGCTCAGGTCTTAGAGTCCCCACCCCTCAAAACCCTGCAGGTGAAGGATCCCAGGAATTGAGCCCAGGTCCTGTGACCACCAGCAGGTGGGATGTGGGTACTCTGGTCCCTGACCAGACTGAGGCCAGGCTGGGCCATATCCCACCCACCCCCCTCCTCCCAGGGGCCTTGACTGTGCAGGCACTTTGTTATCTCTTGTGATTGCTGCTGAGCATCCAACTCTTGGAAAGAAGGGACCACCCACCCTGTGTTCTGACCACAGGACTTGGATCATAAAACCACTCATTGGGAACAAAGGGCTTTCCTTCTGCAATCTTAATGGTCCCAAAGAAAGAGACCAAGCCCATGGTCCTAATTTTCCATGAAATCTGGGAGTTGCAAAATTCCCTTAGAGAGATCTAGCCCCATGTATTCATTACACAGAGACATAAACTGCAGTCTAGAAGGGGAAGTGATGACATAGGCAGAGGACAGGTAGGTCCAGAACCAAGGTGTAGAGGGTCCAGTCTCACCTCTGTTACTCTTGAGCTGAGATAGAATAGCATCACTTCTCTGAGCCTCAGTCTTTCCATCTGTAAACTGGGGCCTAGGTTGTCAGCCACTGTTAATTCCTCCACCTGTCATGTGTTCCTCAGGGAAAGAACCATGCCAACCTCTTTTTTCTTTTTCATGTTCCTAACACAGACAGCTTGGATAGTAGTCTTGACTTAATAAAAAGGTAGAGACAAATGATGAAGGCATTTCTTCTCCAGACCTCTACTACTTATTCATTTTATTTATTAGTTCATTTATTTGTCCAACTAACATTTATTCTCATTACTTAGGTGTTAGGTATGCAGCAGTGTGGGAGACAGACTAGGAGCTTAGAATTGAATGATGGTGCTGGACAGGTGGTTCCCCACACACTGGAATGTAAGGAGTATGGGACACCATGTGAACACAGAGACCACCCTCAGTTTTGCAGAACCTACGAAGACTTCCTTGAAGAAGTGACAACTCGGCCAAGACCTCAAAGATAAGAAGGTTTAATGTCAATAAAGGGAGCAGGATTAGAGTTCTAGAAAAGATAAGTGTAATTTGGAGGGTGAGGGTTCCTCTGGGCCACACAATTCCACTTTCCTTCCCTCTACTTAGAAAAGAAACAACCACCCACGGCAGGGACCAGGAGATGGTTCAGGACCACGGAGAGCACCACAGTGACCTTCCTCCCACCATTTTGCTCTTGCTAATCCTGAGGGGCTGGCTCAGGCCCCGGAGCCCAGGAACCCTGCTGGCTACAGCGATGATGGAGACAAGTGTTCGCAACCATTTAGAATAAAAAAGTCTTTTTATAATATGATGAATAATAAAGAATAAATTTAGAAACATATCATAATAAGTAAATTATATAGTATGTAGGAAGGTGATAAATACTAGGAGAAAAAGACTTCTCCTTCATTTCCCCTCAAAACCCTAAGTGAATGTATACATTTGGCACAATTCAGAAGATTTTTTAGCATTTCTGAGACCTCTGTGGATACAGTTAAGAACCTGCTACCCTCCAAGGTTATACTTTGAATGAGAGAGGGACAGGGGGAGGGAGAGCAGGTGAAAGGAAAAGCTGGGTTGATTCTGCCAGGCCCCTCATGCCAGGTATAAAGGGGGACCCCATGCTCCTTGACCAGCTGCTAGAGGCATCCCCAGGACCCTGGATCCTGACCCACTTGCTGTCCATCTCTCTATCATCCTATTGATTATTTACACACCAGTATTGAAAGCAGTCACTGTTCTGGATATTCAGGATTTAACAATGAGCAGAAAAAGCAAAGTCAATGCCCCCACAGAGCTTACAATCTAGTGGGTGGAGATATAATAAATAATAAAAGAAATTTAAAATGATATTGTACATTAAAACTCGTCAGTGATATGGAAAACAAAAAGCAGATAGGGTAAGAAGGATAGAGAATCACCAGCATGTGCTGGGGGTGAGGGGCAGTTGCAATTTTAAATATGGAGCTCAGAGTAGGGATCACTGAGAAAGTGACTGTGAGCAAAGGTTTGAAGGGGAAGAGGGTCTTGGCCTAGCAGACATGTGGGAAAGAGGCTCTAAACTGAGGGACCAGCTAGTGAGGAGGCCATGAGAAGGGGTGTATGCCTGGTGTGCTGGAAGAATAGCAAGGAATGGTCAGGAAGGAGGTGAGAGGGGACTAGGTCATTGGGAGCCATTGTATTGACCAACTTCTGCTCTGGAGTGGGTGGGAGCCAAGGCAATGGAGTCATTGCACCAGGTTGGTAGCCAGGGCAATGGAGGAAACAGTCAGATTCTGGACAGATTCTGAAGGTATAACCCACAGGACTTCTGGAAAGATCAACTGGGGATGGAAGAGAGAGGAGTTGAGAATGATTGAAAGAACTGGAATGATGGAGTTGCCATCAACTGAGATGGGGAAAGCTGTGGGAGGAGCAAGTTTCGGGGGACAGACAAGAGCTCAGTTTCCAATGTGTTCTTTTCAAGATGTCCATTCGACCTCCTGGTGGAGACATTGAGGAGGCATTTGGAAATATGAGATATCAGAGCCAAGTGGCTCAAATGGGATGGGCTCTTAAAAGACCGATGGGGCTCAACCTCCCATCAGAATGTGCACCTCCACACGTTTCCCTCACTGCTCACCCATCATCACTGTCTGCCAGAGCAACCCCTGCATGTTTGAACAGTCCTGATCAAGAGGAGTCCTTCCTACACTGAGCAGATTTCTGTCCCAGGGGTCGCAGGATCAGAGAGAGGGGTCATGATGAGACACCGTGGCCTCCGAGCGTCAGAGAGAGACGTAGAGGAGGTCTATGGGTTCTTTCATCTTTCTGGTGTCTGACTGCAATCTTCTGTGAGACCAGGTTTCCCTCAGACACCCTGGGGCTTCCTCAAAATGCTCTCTTCCTCTCAAGCTGGCTCCAGGGGGCTCTGCTCCTGCCCCCAGAGGTCTCCTCCCAGCCAAGCCAAGTACTGACAATGGCTGTGAGGATTCAGTGAGAGAACATGTCAAATATATAGCCTGGTACCTGGTGCAGAGAAGGTGCTGGGTGCAATGAGGTAATCAGCTGTGAAGCAGAATCATCTGTGCTCCAGAGCATGGGTTTGGGGGCGCTGGTCCAGAAAGGAGACCCATGACTTAAGTCCGAAGAGGTGGGTAGGAGTCAGCCAGATGGAGAGAGGGAAAGGGGATTCCCAGAATCCCCACCAATACCATGTTCCCAGGCCATTTCTTCTCTATAGTGATCATGCCTAGCTCCTGCTTCATACCCCCTCCCCACGTCTAGTGTGTGCTGCCTCCTTATTTAAGAGGCAGTGTCCAAGAGAGAGCCTCCAGAGAGATCACAGCACAGTGTACAAGCATGTGAAGATTAGAGCCTAGATTAGTCAGACTTAACAGCTGTGTGACCTTGGATAAATTACTTAACCTCTATGTGCTTCAGTTTCCTCATCTACAGACAAGAAGGATAGTAATGGGACCTACTTTGTAGACACTAGTAAAGTGGGAGAATACCTGGGAAGAGTTTAGACATGGTTAGGGCTCAAGAAATGTGTGCATCTGTTATCATGGTTGGGGCCTGACACTCTATTGGCTTCAGCTTGTGTTCCACCAAGCAAACCCTGACAGGTCTGCCATGGTTCACAAAGCCTGCTCTAGTCCACAGCTCAAGTGGCCCTATTTTACAGAGAAGGTAATGCAGGCAACTCAGTGGCCAAATGACATATCTCAGACCCTAAAACACAGCAGGAAGTCTGGCTAAGGATAGAGGTGTTGCCAAGTGAGGGTGTGGTGGGAACTTAGGGTTGGGAGCAGGAAGCAGCAGAGACAGGATGGGTTGGGGGCGGGAGGGGGGTCTCTCTTCCAGTAGGAAGGGGGAGCGGAAACCAAGCCGTCTCCCTCCTGGGCAGTGGAAGCTCAGGCCACGGACACCTGGCTGTCTCATTGTGTCCCCTCTCTGCTCTGCAGAAAATGGCTGCAGCAGAAAAGCCATTTGCTGAGTCACCCAGTCCTGGAGCTTCCTGTAGAGCTGAGTCAGCAATCTTCACTCAGTTCTATTCCCCGGCCCAGCAGCTCCTGGGAGTCTCAGCTCTGGCTCTGGCCTGGCCACCTCCTGACTGTGTAGCCTTGGGACAGGTTGCTTCACCTCTTAGACTCCTAAGCTTTCCAATGGCAGTTGCTATCACCAGAATACTGCCTCTAGCAAGCCAGGGACTTTGATGGCCAATTGGCTGTGTATCCTAGAGCCTACAAGTAAGTGAATGAGTGAGTGAGTGAGTAAGAGAATGAGTGCCAGCCTTGGTCTGAGGGCAGTGGTGGAGGCCAGATGAGCTAATAGGCAGTAAAGGCCAACTTACTCTGTGTTTGATCTGTGCATATACTAGTGGCAGTGATTTACAATACAACAGCTGGACCCCTCCTTCAGGATGCATATTCTCCCTAACTGAACCCAAACTCCTTGCCTGCCCTCCCATCCCTCCTTCTGCTCACACATTCCTTGCTCCAGTAACATCGTCCCTGAACATCCACTAGGAGTCCCCTCAGTGTCACCACCTTCATCTCCTGTCCATCTCCTGATACCTGTACCTCCTAATTAAGTCTCAACTCCAACATTCTTTCCATCTGAACTTCATCACTTCAGCCAGGCCACATCTCTCCCCTCTTACCTACTAGTCTGTCTCCAGCTGTACCCTCCTACCACCCACACCATTCCATTCCTTCCACTGGAGTCTTTCTTTCCCAGGGATCCTCATTGTCCTCAGGACAGAGTTCAAATTCCTCAACAGAGCCTGCATGGCGCTTGAACTCTAGACCCCTGCCTCCTGCCTGTCCATACTCCCCTCTTCCTGCTATACAACATTCCCCTTATAGTTCAGGAGCTGCCATATTCTTTCCATGCCTGGTGCATTTGCACATTCCATTCTTTTGGCCTGGAATGTACAAGGGCCTCCCTTATCTGCATGATACACATCTGTTCCTCAAAGCTCAAGAACATCCAGGGAAACCGGTCCTAACCACCCCAGAATTGACAATTCCCCCCTCAGACTTATACAACTTTTTGTAAACATGTTTCTTACATTGTACCTTAAATATTTGGATGTCTCTCTCCCTTATGAGATATTTCTAGAATAGGCTCATGGTTTATACAGATTGAACATGACTATAAATTCCAATATTTAAATTAAATCACATGTCTAGTTCAAGTAGGTGTCCATAAATATGTAATCAATGAATATATTGATTGATAGAAAAGATGGGTGGACAAAGAGAAGGACGAAAGAAAGAGTGACATGATAAATGGATGGATGAAAGTAAGGAAAAAATGAATATATAGATATACCAAAGGAATTAGGATGAAAGGAAGGAATGACGGGTGAATGGAAGGAAAGAAAAATAGGTATTGAACGGAAGGTTGTAAGGATAAAGAATGTATGTATGTATAGATGGTTAGATGAATGGATGGTTGGTTGAATGGTTGGATGGATGGAAAGATTGAAAGGTGGATGGAAGGAGGATGGAAATATGGAAGAGAGGAAGGAACAGAGAAAGGATGAATGGAAGGAAGGAAGGAAACAGGAAAAGATAAAATGATGGATGATAGAGGGAAAAAGAATGTAAGTGAAGGTAGGAGGAACGATGGAAGGATGGCTGAGTGAATGAATGAATGAATGCTTTGATGTGGTTCACAGGTAGATGTGACAGCTTTTATGCCACTGGTCAGCTTTCTAACAAGGTCATCTCTGAAGCTGCTCCCAACTGCCTGATCTAAGGTACATTAGACCTTAGATAATGAACTAATCATCTATTTGTGACTAAAGAAAAACGAGAACGCTAGTCAGTTCAGCAGATTCAAGGGCGGGTCAGAGGGTTTACGCAGCTGCCTAGGTCATAGCCAGTCCTGAGATCATCTGCCTTCAGGGCTCTGGGTTCTACTCTGTAATTTGCACCAGTCTTCTCCCTGGAGGCGTGGTGCCAGCCTGCCCACTAACCTGGGGAGAGTTTCTTCATGGCACAAGTGAGAAGAGGAAATGACCTCAACCGAAGGTCGCGGCTGGGGCGGCCTGAGCAGCTGCCTTCTCACACCACCCGTCACCGCGGGCACATTCCTGAGCAGGAAGAGAGAATGTGGTCCAGTGCCAGCTTCTAGCCACCCTGCCAGGGCCATGGCGCAGAGAAGGTCTGGGCGGCATTAGAGTGTCAGAGTGACCAGAGAACCCTCGGGGGAGGTGAGCTGGGCGGTCAGTGCCCCTCACTGAATCAGAGCGGGGTCTGAGCGCAGAGGAGTCTGCAGCCCCTCTACCCCCCCCCCCCACCCTCCACGCCCGTCCTCTGTGGTCAAGGTCTGAAGGCTGAACCTGTGCCCCCAGTCTTTTCCCTCTGATAGCCCTCACTGCTCCCTCTCTTAGCTCTTCACCATGGATTCAGCACCAGGTTTCCAGAAGATACTGGGACACCCGTGGTTCTCACAGGCCGCCCGGCGTCCCTGCATCCTGGTGTGGGGGGCAGTGACCCAGGAGAGCTGTGCCAGGGGTGTCACTTGCTCGTTCCCCTTCCACACTCAGCCCCATTCTGGGACCCCTGGCGTTACCTCCCTGGAACCTCCATCTTCACCCTCTCACGGAGACTTCTCCAAGCCCCCTGAGGGGAGGGGCTTAGGTCTCTAGCACCCAGATATGGACCAACACCCAAGGCAGGAGGGGTCAGAGAGGTCACCAGATTCTGGAAGGTCCCATAAGAGGTAAAGCCTTCCCGTCTTTTTAGCTTCAACGAATAATTTTGCAGGTCCTTCTGCTCCAACCTCCCCCTGCCACCCTCCCCCACTGCCCCCCACCTCTAAGGCAGCCCAAGGACAAAGCCTGTCTTCTTGAAACAGTGGTGTTTCGTGCTTTCTCTCCCTTTCTTCCTGGAAAACAAGCCAGTGCTTTCTTTCCGTGCTTCCTGACCACAGCGGCCGAAAAGTCTGCGTGGAAGGTCGGGGAGAGGCCAGGGATGCCAGGGAGGCCGGCCTGCCCGTGGGTGCGGGCTCTCCGCTTTCTCGGGTGCAGAGGATGGCAGTCCTGGGCCAGCCTCTGACGCTCAGCCCTGTGGGCCCCACGCCCGCTGCGGTTTTTAATGCTGCGCCGGTGGAGTGAAGAACCTGGTTTTTAATTATCCTCCGACACCCGCCGGCCCTGTCCAACCCCGCTCTCCTGATGGCCGAGCCGAGGCCCAGAGCCAGGTGAGGCCTGTGGCCGTCAGGCCGGGAACCCAGGAAAACGCGCAGAAATCTGCAGGGGTGCAGCCGGAGATGAGTCCGAGGAGCCTGTGCAAAGAACTGGGAGAAAGCCGCATTTTATTTATTTGTTTATTTTTATTTATTTAGTTTTTAAAAATATATATTTTTTAGTGATTTTTTACAGAGAGGAAGGGAAAGGGATAGAGAGTTAGAAACATCGATGAGAGAGAGAGAGACATCGATCACCTGCCTCCTGCACGCCCCACAGTGGAGATGTGCCTGCAACCAAGCTACATGCCCTTGACCGGAGTCGAACCTGGGACCTTTCAGTCCGCAGGCCGGCGCTCTATCCACTGAGCCACACCGGTCTCGGCGAAAGCTGCATTTCAGAAGATGTGCGGGTGTGAATGAATGCCGGACTTTCACGGACACACAGCGGAAGCGTGGCCACATGGTCCTTTGAGGTGCTATTATGGAGCGTCTTCACGGTCCCCGTCTGGTCCCCTGCTGGGCCGCTTTGCCTCAGTCTTGCCCCCGCTGTCTGCCTCCGGCGTCTCGGCCGCCTAAGGCACCCACCATTTGGAGGGGTCAGAAGCCTCTCTGTAAAGGGCCAGACGGTCCCTATTTCAGACTTTGTGGCTCCCCGCCTCCAGGGAGGCACCTCCACTCCGCACACAGCGCCTACCCCAGGGCGTGGGTGTGTTCCGATGGAAGTTTACTTACAAAAGCAGGTTATGGGTCTTCCTGGGACCGCGGGCTGTGGTTTGCTAACCCCTGTTTAGAAAAAGGGCAGACATTAACGAGCAGTATGGTGAGCCTTCAGGAGCTGGAGGTGAAAGTGGGCTAGCGGAAGAACTGGGTGGGGTTTAGGGTGGAAAAGAGAGTTTATTTTCATTGGGGACGAGACAAACCCCACGCACAGTCCCGGGGTGCGCTCCCATGTCAGAAGCGTACGAGCAGAGGCGGGTGTTCTTTGGTTCCCAGCCCTGTTGTTGGAGGGAGAGGTCCTTTGCTTCTACAGTGGTACCTCGAGATACGAGTTTAATTCGTTCTGTAACCTTGAGGCGTGGGAAACTATGAGACGCTCGAGTCGCGGTAAACTGGTGGGTCGTGTGCAGCCGGCTGATCCGCGCAATTACGCCTATCTCAACTGTTGCTCGTATTTCAAAACAAAAATCGCTCACTCGACGGCTCGTATCTCAAAAATCTCGTATGTTAGGGCACTCGTATCTTGAGGTACCACTGTACTCAAAACCCCACGACCCCTCGGTGGCCCCTGCGGTGGCTCAGAGCAGAAGCCAAGTCCTCACGGAGACCCACAGCCCTGTGCGCCCGGTCCCGCTGCCTTCCCGGAGTCGGCAGGGCGCATCCTCCAAGGACGGCTGCCACCAGCGTGCCCACCACACTTGCTTTTCCTACGGCACAGCACCGGCATTCCCCCCTGTGAATGTGGGGTCCGTGCCCTCTCCCCCTGGAACCTTGGCAGGCCTATGAACCTTGGTTGGACGTGCTATCACGTGACTTCCAAAACTGGGTGCGAAGAGGTGACAAAGCTCTGTCCAGTTCTCGGTGGATGTTCCCTCTGGGAGCCCAGTGGCCATGGTGTGAGGAAGCCCAGCCACATAGAGGCCCCGGGCTGAGGTCCCAGCCGACAGTCAGCCTCAATCACGTGACACCAGCCCCAGCCCCTGTCCGCCTGAGAGGCTCCGAGTGAGACCCAGTCCACTCCCAGAGCGGTGGGCTATGGCGAGGAAATGCTGTTTGAAGCCACGAGGTGTTGGAGGCCATCTGTGATCTAAAGACCCACCGGTGGTCTGAGGACCACTGGTGATCCGTCAGGCCCGAAAGGCTGGCGACCGCTGACCTAAAGAACACTGAATGTGCCCTGGCTGGTGTGGCTCAGTGGATAGAGCATCGGCCTGCGGACTGAAGGGTCTCAGGTTCGATTCTGGTCAAGGACATGTACCTTGGTTGCAGGTACATCCCCAGTGGGGGGCGTGCAGGAGGCAGCTGATCAATGTTTCTCTCTCATCAGTGTTTCTAACTCTCGATTCCTCTCCCTTCCTCTCTGTAGAAAAATCAATAAAACATATTAAAAAAAAAAAAAAAAAGAACATTGAATGAGTGGATGCTGAGGTGCTCTCTGCTTCATTGATCCGGGCCCACTTGACACTGACCCCTTGCAGAAAACCAGCCCCACCTCCAGGATCTCTGCTTCCTGGCTCTCTGGAAGCTTCTCTGGGGGCGGGCGGTGGAGTCTCCTGGGCGTGGCTCACTGCAGGCCTCGGACACAGAGGGACCTGGCTCTCTTCAGGCTGCTACCCTCCCAGAGTGAGGAGAACAGAGGCCGCTGCCCCGAGGCTGAGGCTGCTGGTGATGGTCCTGGATCCTGACGGTCCCAGAAACTGTCCAGTGCTCTGGGCTCCGGCTGCCGCCTCCCAGCAGCGGCGAGACACCCAGCTCAGCTGGGCTCTGCCTCCTGGCTGCCCTCCGGCCTCCCCGCAGCCTCACCCATCGCCAGGCCTCGGAGAGGAGAAAATCCTGCCCTCTCCTCGCCCCCAAGACACCCCCCTTTCATGGCCAGCCTTTCTAAGATGATTGACAGCACCCGTTCCGTTCAGATTTCCCCTGAAACACCCCCTTCCCCGCCCCACTGCCCGTCCAGGATGTGGTTCACCGTCATGGCCCTGGCACGGCCTCCGAAGAGCCCGCTGTTCAGTGTTATCTTCTGTGACGGCCGATGCCACTTCCCTTCTCCCTCCTGTGCCCCTTTGACCTTCCCTGCCAGGCTGGAGCTCAGCGGCTCCTTTAGATCACGCGGGGCCGGGCTCGCGGCCATCCCGGGCCTGGCCCCGGGGCGGTGGGCTGGGTGCCAGGGTGGGGTGGCCCCGGGTCAGGGACCTCTCCCGGAGAGCCCGCCTCCACCTTTGAGAAAATCCACTCCGTTCCTCAAAGGATTCCCTGTGCGACCTGCCAGCCGAGGTGCCGGCCTTTGTTTGCGGAGCGCGGGTGTGGGCAGCAGGGCTGAACTCCCGCCCAGCGGAAGCCTCTCGGCACCTGCTCAAGGGCCATGGGTGTCCCCAGAAATCAGCTTCTAACTCCCAAAGCTCCCCCGCCCCCAGCCCTCCTGGGTCCCCTGGGGAGGGGAGGCTGAGCAGGGACCCAGGCAGGAGAGGCAGAACCCAGAGCACAGTCTGCCCCGCCCGCAGAGGAAGCAGCCAGGGAGGGTGGCGCTGGCTGAAGGTCACACAGGAGCCCTGGCCACCCGCCACCCTGGGCTGGGCCTCTCGCGGGAGGCCTCTGGTGCACCGAGGGCCTCAATGGCAACCCTTCGGCATTCTCTCTGGAGGAGGTGACAGCCCGAGGCACAGCTGAGCTGTCTGCAGGGCTGAAGGAAGCTCATTTCAATCCTATATTAACCCCCCGATAAATCCTATAACTAGTTCGCAGCTACCACTGTGATAGCGCCCTGGCAGGCTGTTTAGAAGCGGTAATTTGTGAGTTGCAAGCATTCAAACTAATGCCACGATTCTCAGAACGCTGCCTTGATGTGTCTTGGTTTCATAAGACATGAGAGTCTTTTTTTTTTAAATATATTTTTATTGATTTTAGAGAGGAAGGGAGAGAAAAAGAAAGACAGAAACATCAGTGATGAGAGAGAATCATTGATCGGCTGCATCCTGCATGCCCCTACCACTGGGGATCGAGCCCGCCGCCCAAGCATGTGCCCTTGACCGGAATCGAACCTGCGATCCTTCAGTCCGCAGGCCGACGCTCTATCCACTTAGCCAAACTGTCTAGAGCGACATTAGGGTCTTAAAGGTGACCACACTTTGGGTTGTCCCCCACCTCCCGGGGCCTGGCCTCCCCCACGCACCCCAGGGGTGGTGGTATGAATGGAAAAGTCGACCTGGCGAGCTCAGGGGACCTTGTGCCAGGACCGATGAGCGTGGTGGCCAGAAGGAACCACCCAGGATGATCTGATCTCAAATTCCTGCCTGGGCAGTCGTGGCGGGCAGTCACGTCCTCGCCCTATAGCTTCCTCAGCAAAGGCACGCTTTACCTTGCGCCAGCCTGCCTATTGTCCGTGTGCATCTGCTCTGAAAGGTCAGAGTCATTTTCTTTTCCAGACCCCTCCGGCACAGCCGCCCGCATCAGCGTAGGGACCACACAACCCCGCTTTGTTATCTCGATGCCCGCATGCCACATCCGTGCGCTGTAAATGTTAATTGTTAACTCTCCGCAGCCAGCGATGCAAAAGAAGTATGTGTTTTTCCATTTTCTTTTTATCCCGCCCTGGAGGGTTCCTCGCTCTGCTTTCTCCGGCCTTAATACACCACCAGGGGATTTCCTGCAGCTTCCGTAGGCTCCCTCCTTTAATTTCTTTTCTCTTTGATTTTTTTAAATGTACTTTATTGATTTTTTTACAGAGAGAAAGGGAGAGGGATAGAGAGCCAGAAACATCGATGAGAGAGAATGATCGACCAGCTGCCTCCTACTGGGGATGTGCCCGCAACCAAGGTACATGCCCTTGACCGGAATCAAACTGGGGACCCTCCAGTCCGAAGGCCCACGCTCTATCCACTGAGCCACACCGGTTAAGGGCTCTCTTTGGTTTTCATGTGTAAAATAAGCTGCAAAACTGCCTTTCTCCAGAGCATTTCCTCTGTCTGTTGTGATCTCGCTTCTGGGCAGGTCCTCAAAAATTGGATTCACATGAACTCTCATAAAACTTTCCTGTGGGCCTGGGCGTTCTCCGGCCCACGTGGGAAGGTGGGGAGGGGGGGGGCTGAGCCCAGAGCTGACACCCAAGGTGTCAGGGACAGGTGGGCCCCCCCCACCCCGCCTCCCTTCTGTGCAGAAGACGGAACCTCGGCGGCCGGGCCTGCCCCTCCTCTGTGACCTTGGGCTTGGGCCACCTCCCCTCCCAGGCCTCCAGGTCTCCCTCCCAGCCCTGAGCCCGGCGAGGGTGAGCTGGGTGACCTCCGACGAGGACACTGGCGGCTCAGCTCGGGGAAGCCCCCGGGAGGTGGGGAGTCACCTCCTGCAGCCCCGGCTTGACCGACCTCAGGAAGGAAAGAAAATGCTCTTTAAGTTGTCATAACAGAGCGGGCCTCCAGGCACCTCCTGTTTACCGAGGCTGAGTAAATACTGCCAGGCCCTAGCAACAGGCACAAAGGGGCCCTTGTGCCACCGCCTGCCCTCCCTCCCTCCCTCCCCTCCCCAGCTCAGTCCAGCTGGGAGGCCCCAGGAGGCAGCCTGGCAGGTGAGGGGTGGGTGCAGACCTGCTGGGTGAGGGGTGGGGCATGTCGGACTCAGGCCTGGGAGGACCCTTCCTCTCCAGGCAGGAAATTCTGTCCTGGGCCTCCCATCAGTGCTGTCGGCCGGAGCTGGAGCAGTGAGCCCTAGACCACGGGGCTCAATGTCAGGTGCCTTAGGAGGCGGCTTGGAACCTCAGTTTCCTCCTTTGCAAAGAAGAGGCCCCCTACACCCCATCTGCCTCACCAGGCCACCTGGACAGCAAAGGAGATGATGCCCGTTCTATACCCCCTGCCCACTGCGGACAGAGGGAGCTGTGATTTCAGGCCGAGGGGCAGCCCAAGAGAAGGCAGTGGTGCCCCCTCCAGAGCTCAGAGTCCCATCTGGATGAGGACAAGTCCCGCCACTGGGATCCGGCTCTGTCCGGGCCCTGGGGAGGCGGGGAGGGCGGTATACCCTCTCTCCAAGGCCTCGCTGTGAAGGGGGGGCGGGCATAAGATAAAAGGTGGATTTATTTTTGATTTTCGTGTTAAACCTCACCCTAGGATATTTTTTCCATTGCGTTTTAGAAAGAGTGGAAGGGAGGGGGAGGGGAAAAAGAGAGAGAGGAGGGAGAAAGAGTGAAACACTGAGGTGAGAGAGACACCTGCATTGATTGGTTGCCTCCCACACACACCCCGAGCGGGGCTGGGATCAAACCTGCAACCCAGGAACGTGGCCTTGACCGGAATCGACCCCACGACCTTCCAGGGTGAGGATTGATGCTCTAACTACTGAGCCACGCTGGCCAGGGCGCCAAGGGCTGGTTTTTGTAGTAGGTGCGGGGTCACACAACTCAATACAAGGAGGAGCGGCCAGGCGGGACAGTGAGACAAAGACGTGAAGAAGTACTTCCTAATAGGGTTCCTAAGAGAGTGACGGATGGACACATGGAAAAAGTCACCCTTACCTGCCACGAAAATGAAAATAAAAGCAACAGTGAGATTCCCCCGCCGCCCCATTAGATTAGAAATGCTCCTTCTGGTGTTGGCAGGAGTGTGGGGACATGGGCACCTTCAAAAACGAAGGCTCTGCCACCGCCTGACCCTTGGCCAAGGACATGAACTTCCTGAGCCTCACTTTCCTCGTCTGTGAAATGGGCCCTGATCGCACGCACCTGGCGGCTTGTGGGAGGGTTAAATGAGTGATTGGTATAAAGTGCTTACAGCTGTGCCAGGCGAGGAAGCTACAGTAGAGACCTATTATTTATCTGTACTATTACTCTTGGTTCAAAGTATACATGGAGGGTCTTTCTGAAGGCCAATTAGGTAAAAAGCAACTCAGTTTTAAACGTGCTCACCAACTCCAGATCTAAAGCGATAATCAGACAAGTGGGCAAAGACAAGTGGGCAAAAATATTTTGTATCATGTACAAAATATTCTGTACATGAATATTCATCCGAGAATTTTTTTTATGTAAAAACGAAAGAAAAAAATTGGAAAGAATCATCGTGTCCATTAATAGGGAACATGCCGGTTAGATTATAATCCATCTCCCTGTGGAGAACCGCCCAGCCATTAGATAGGGCGGGGATGTTTGTATCGACATGGAAAGTTCCACAGGTCACGCTGATGGATGAGAGCGGGTCAGGTGACAGCCGCGACAAAGCGAGTCCGTTTGTGTGGCACTGTCAGCACGGATTGCAGGTGTGGGTGCACGCTGTCGGGCGTGTGTGCACGCTGTTGGTGTAGGTGAGGATGCTCACCGGAGCACCCGCAGCCCTTTCCTCTTACTGTAGCTTCTCTTTTCTTCTTGACACGGTTTGGGGTTGTATAAAGTCAAATACAAAATCAAGACAAAATAATAAAGTCAAACAGACATGTAAAGTTGTTTTTAAAAAGGGTACCAAGCCGGAACCGGTTTGGCTCAGTGGATAGAGCGTCAGTCTGCAGACTTGAAGGTCCTGCAGGTTCGATTCCGGTCAAGGGCATGTACCTTGATTGTGGGCACATCCCCAGTAAGGGGGCGTGCAGGAGGCAGCTGAGATGTCTCTCTCTCATCGATGTTTCTAACTCTCTATCCTTCTCCCTTCCTCTCTGTAAAAAATCAATAAAATATATTAAAAAGAAAAAAGCGTAGCAAAGCGACTTTCTTTAAGGTTCACAGGCAGTGAGCGCTGAATGGAGACCCGGAGGCCTCCCTTCCCAGGTCTGGAGACGGACGAGGGCGGAGCAGACAGCGAGAGGCCGTGCAGGTAGGCAGGCGGCCAGCAGGGTGAGGCGTGCCTGGCAAGAGGGACATGTATGACAGCTGCCTGGCTGGGGCCGCCCGGGGAGCCCCAGTGTTTGCTAAGGTGGTGCACCCGGCGCCCTGGGCCTCGCCTCAGGCCGGGCCCTTCCCAGAGCCTGGGGCCTGGGCCCCAGCTCACGGGCACCCAGGGTGCCAGCAGAACCCTGCAGAGGCGGCTCTGGGACAGAACCTGGGCAGGGACATGCCTGCGAGGAAAGGAGGGCCCCCGGAGCCCCGAGAGGAAGGCCCAGGCCCTGATGGCCGGGCCCCAGCGCTCAGCCGTGGCGCTTCACCCTCAGCTTTGGTTCATTGCAGGGCAAACGCGTTCCCTTTTGTTTCCGGAGGTGCCTGGCAGCCGGCAGCCTGCACAAACCCTCTTCATGGCGGGCCGCCGTCGTCACGGTGGGAAGAAGCGTCATGAGAACGGCTGCAGACCATGTCTGGGTTCGGGGGACCCAGGACACTGTCATCAAGTGTCTGGTGCCTGGGCCAGGCCCAGCAGGCCAGCACCCCCCTGCAGCTTCCGCTGAGCTGTCCGGGGCAGGCCTGTTTCCGGCCAGGCTGGTTGCCCTTGTGGGCACAGCTGCCCTCGAACCTGGGGTCCCTCTCCTCCCTCCAGGCAGCTCAAACCCCTGTGCCTTCTGTGTCTCCTGTCCTCACATTGCCCCCTGGAGGACGGATGCAGGATGGAGCTCAGGGCCCAGGGCACCAGGGCCAGGCATTTCACAGGCCCTCCCACCCCGCCTCTGGCCCATCAGAGTCCCCACGTCATTCACACCAGGCCTGGGGGTGCACCTGGCCTCCCTGATCAATGGGCCTGGGCACCTTTGCCAGATTCTTTCTTCCCGGCCGCCCTTTCGGCTGCAGGTGGCCCCGGGCCCAGTTCCAAGCAATGAGACAGAAGGGACCGTCTGGGGGGAAGGGGGGGAAGCGGGGGAGGAACATTGGGAGAGCTTTGGCTTCTTCAGAGAAGGGCCAGGCGTGAAAGGGGCGTTTTCTTCGGGCGCTGCTCCCCTGTGTTCGTGCTGGAAGGCAGACACGGTGCCCCGGGCTGCAGCAGCCACCCTGTGGCTACCTGGCACCGGTTGGCCCTGAGGATGGCGGGCAGAGAGGTGGGAAGGACGTGGTGCTTGACGGCCTCTCCCAGCTGCTAGGCCCCAGGTCCTTGGTCAACAGCAGTCACAGCACCTGTGGCTCCGCTGATTCTGATATCCTGTTTCCCCGAAAATAAGACAGTGTCTTACATTAGGTTTTGCTCCCAAAGATGCGCTAGGTCTTATGTTCAGGGGATGTCTTATTTTTCCATGAGGAAGAAGATGGTACACATTTATTGTTGAATAATTAAAAAAAAAGGAAACTTGTTACCTGTGGACGGTCCGGTCGTCGTCGTCATCACCAACCAGCTCACGGATGGGCCGCAGCGCAGCCGGAGCTGTTCAGGCAGGGCGAGGTCTCTTTAAATCAGGAGTCAGATGCCTGACCGTAGCTTCGGGGGCCTTATATTCCGGGGAGGCCTTATGTTTGGGGGAGGCCTTATTATCGGGAGGTCTTATTTTCGGGGGGGTGCCTTATATTACAGCGAGAGGCAAAACTGGAAGTAGGTCTTATTTTCGGGGGATGTCTTACTTTCGGGGAAACAGGGTACTGTAGCCAAACACACCAGGGAGGCAGGGAGGTGGGACTTGCTCAGCCTGAGCGCAGGAAGAGCATCTCGCCTGGTGCTGTGAGCACTGTCTCACCTGCTCCTCCACACACTGCGGCCTCACACAGTATTCTGGGTGCTGGAGGGCTGTGGGTGCATGTATATGCACAGAGATGTGTATACAGAGTATTCGTGCACAGGTAGGGGTGCAAAGGAGTGTGCAGGGATGTACAGGGTATGTGCAGGGTTGTGAGTACAAGGTGTGTGTGGGGCGTGTGCATTGTGTGTACAGGGGTATGTGTGCAAGGTGTGGGCAGAAGTGTGTGCAAGGGTGTGTGTGCATAGGTTTGTGTGCAGGGAGGGTTTTCAGAAGCAAGTGCAGGGATGTATGTGCAGAGATAAGTGTACAGGGTGTGTACAGAGGGCAGTGCAGGGATGTGTGTGCAGAGGTATGTGTGCAGGGGGTGTACAGAGGGCAGTGCAGGGTTGTATGTGCAGAGATAAGTGTACAGAGGGCAGTGCAGGGATGTGTGTACAGAGGTATGTGTGCAGGGTGTGTACAGAGGGCAGTGCAGGGATGTGTGTACAGAGGTAGG